>CM056953.1:18146310-18228810 GCA_029856935.1 Cyclocarya paliurus | reverse complement strand
ATCCTGTTGTCTCGCATCATACGTCTTCATTCTAAATTAATATAAGGACCCATATTGCATGCATTTTTCTCTTTTATCCAGCAGCTCCTATAATCAAATAACATCTTCATTTAGATGAGAGAGTTCCTAGACGATAAGCTTGTGAAATTGGGTCTTCATTTTCTTCAAATCAAAAATAAATTTAAATGATGACAATGATGCTTAAAATCAACAAAAATAAATAAAATTAGACTAAAGTTTAAAGTTAAGAAGTGATAAAATATAAGAAATTATGCAAGTCATCAAGACATGACATACTTTGAGCGTAAATGTAACAGACAACATTTCGCAACATGGCATACTTGTAATAGACAAGATTTCATAACATGGCTAACATATAACAAACAATATTTTATAATATGGCATAAGGTGTGACAGTGAATATTAGGTGACGTGACGTACATGTAACAGATGGCATACGTAATGTGACATACCTGCAATAGATAGTAACATGTGACAAAATATATTATGTAACAGATAAGTATTTCATGAATGAATAATTCGTGTAATAGATAAACATGGCATGACATTGCATACACAACAACATACGAACATAAACTGTAGTTCTCTTACCCATCACACATACACAATAAACTGATAGTAAGTTAAAAGTAAGGGTGTAACTGGTCCGGTTTGGTCGGTTTTGAACAAAATCTAGGATCGAACCGGTATTACCGGTTTTGTATTTTTCAAAACCGATTACGCCCCGGTTACCCTCATAAATTGGTACTTCTAGTTTTACCGGTTTCCGGTTTGGTCCAGTCCGATTTTCTGATTTTTTACTAAAAAAAATTCATATACACAAACTATCAAACGCACATATAAAACACACAATCTGTTTTACAAAGCAATCCATATACACAAACAATCAAACACACATATAAAACACACAATTTGTTTTACAATGCAATCCATATACACAAACTATCAAACACACACACACTGACATATACACTGACACACACAAACACATATAAATTCAAATGTTCAGTTATCTTCAAAAGTTTCAAATGTTCCAATACACTGACACACACACACATATAAACAAACACACATAGACAAAAACACATAAATTCAAAAAAGTTAATCCATATACACAAACACAGACTTCTAGTCATTGGCAACTTGCAGACTCAAGTTCACGCATATGGAAGGGGGTGGGGGGAATTACAGAAGCTTCCCATCAACAATAAACTGCACTTTCAGGTAATTTCACAATCACAATCACAAAACCCCAATAACACAAACACAATCACAAAACCCTAATGATTCAAATAACTTGAATTAATTTCAAATAACGTAAATAAGTGAAATGAAAAAAAATAATGGACAAAAATTACCGTGAGGAATCGAAGACAAAGAGATGTGAGGTGAGGCCATGAGTCAGTGAGGGGAGGTTCGACGACGACAATAATGTTGTGAGCTCACAATATGTGCGACCACCGGTGAGGGGAGGTAGAGAGACAGAGAGTGAGGTACAGAGACAGAGACGAAAGGGTAGAGGAGAGGCAGAGACTAGAGAGGCGGAGACGAGAGACGAGAGACGAGAGTGAGGAGAGGCCGTAAGTTCATGAGGGGAGGTTCGACGATGACACTAATGCCACGAGCTCACGCTATGTGCGACGGCCGGTGTGTTTGAGGGACGAGAGAGTGAGGCTGAGGAAGAGAGACGAGAGACGAGCTCGTGAGAGAGTGAGGCAGGGAGTCTGAGAGTGAGAGACGAGTCTGGCTTTAGGGTTTATTTGATAAATGAGAATCGAGGAAGGAGAGGAAACGACGCCGTTTCCTTCTTTTTTTTTTTCAATGTGGTTCTTTTTTTAAAAAAAATGATAATTAAAAAAAATTGATGATTTGGAAAATTGATAATTATAATTTATATATATTTGTAATACATTTAATAGACTATAGTGATTTAGTTATAGTGATTAGTATTAGTATTACTATATTAGTATAAGTATAACTATAGTCTATATTAGACTATTAGTATTTGTTATAAACTTATATATTAGTATAGCTATATAAATTATAATATATTAGACTATATAATAGTATAATAGTATTAATATTAGATTATTAGTATAGTTATATATTAGTATTAGTTATAAACTTATAATGATTTAGTATAACTATATTAGTATAAGTATAGCTATAGTCTATATTAGACTATTAGTATTAGTTATAAAATTATAGTGATTTAGTATAACTATATAATATATTAGACTATATAATAGTATTAATATTATAATATTAGTATAGTTATATATTAGTATTAGTTATAAACTCATAGTGATTTAGTATAAGTATATTAGTATAAGTATAGCTATAGTCTATATTAGATATATTAGACTATTAGTATTAGTTATAAACTTATATTGATTTAGTATAGCTATGTAATATATTAGATTATATAATAGTATTAATATTATACTATTAGTATAATTATATATTAGTATTAGTTATAAACTTACAGTGATTTAGTATAACTATATTAGTATAATAGTCTATATTAGACTATTAGTATTAGTTATAAAATTATAGTGATTTAGTATAACTATATAATATATTAGACTATATAATAGTATTAATATTATAATATTAGTATAGTTATATATTAGTATTAGTTATAAACTCATAATGATTTAATATAAGTATATTAGTATAAGTATAGCTATAGTCTATATTAGACTATTAGTATTAGTTATAAACTTATAGTGATTTAGTATAGCTATATAATATATTAGATTATATAATAGTATTAATATTATACTATTAGTATAGTTATATATTAGTATTTGTTATAAACTCATAGTGATTTAGTATAAGTATATTAGTATAACTATAGCTATAGTCTATATTAGACTATTAGTATTAGTTATAAACTTATATATTAGTATAGGTATATAAATTATTAGACTTTTTTTTTGAAAACAGAAACACTTCATTGATATCAAATACCAGGGAGGAAAACAGATTACAAAGCTGGTCCGTATGCCAGTTCGATCACATCCTCAGCTAGCTCAAGAGATTTCTTAGCTAGACAGTGAGCAACTTGGTTGCCACTCCTTCTTACAAAAGCTACCCGCCATACCTTAAAATTTAACAATAAAGTTCTAATATCATTTAAGACCAATCCCACACTATCCCATCTCTCGGTAGCTTGCTGAAGACCTTGTATTACAGTTTGAGAATCCCCTTCAAGGATAATGGATTGCAGTCCCATGTCCTTTGCCATACCAACTGCATAAAGACCACCAAGAGCTTCAGCTAAAAGGGGTTCCACTACTCCAGGTTTTGACAGCTTCTTTGCAGCCACAATGGAGCCAGTATGGTCACGTGCCACCAGACCAAATCCAATTTTGTTTTTGGAGTCACTCAAGGCTGCATCCTAGTTAATCTTGATGAAATTCACTGGAGGAGAGGCCCATACCGATAGGTGGTCTTGTGCTAGCTGAAACAACTTTTTTGAACCAATCTGTGCTTCCTTGAAATCTGCCAAAGCCAGAGACGCCTGTCTTGCAACCTATGTAGGATGTGTAAAGGATTCCTCAAAGACCATTGTGTTTCTTCTCATCCAAATGCATCTAGCTGTCATGGAGAATAGTTCCATCAAAGTCTGATCAGAAGCAGCAAGGAGCTTTTCCACCAATTCTTTGAAATCACCTGCAGAGTTAGCTCCTTTCTGAAAAATTCTAGGCCCTTGGTTCCACACATCCATGGCTGAAGAGTAGCTCCATAGGGCATGAGTGGTAGTTTCAATTTCTCTGCAACATATGGGGCAAAGAGGAGAGTCAATGATTCTTTTCTTATAAAGGTTCAGTCGAGTAGGGAGAGACTCCAGACAAGCTCTCCACATGAAGACTTTAGTAACATTTGGGATCTGAAAATTCCAAAAACATTTCCAATCCTTTGCATTTTTTGAGTGCTTGGAGGTCTGGCCTTTGCTCAACTCCCACAGCTCCTTCTGCTTATGATACGCACTTTTAACTGTGAAAAGACCATCTTTTGTCCCCAACCAAATCAGTCTGTCCTTGGCCCCTGTAACACTAATGGGTATCTTATGGACCACTTCAGCAACTTCATTCCCAAGAACAGCAGCAACTAGGCCTCGATTCCATTGTTTAGTCTCTTCACAGATCAGTTCAGAAACCAAGTCCTCTGCTGACAAAATTTGGACAGGAGTTTGGACCATATAGCTTGAGGGACGAGGCAGCCATCTGCAGCTCCAAATCCTGGTATCCTGACCATTTCCTATCCTCCATATAGAGCCCTTTTCGATAAGATCTCTCCCAGCACAAAGGCTCCTCCATATATAGGAAGGCCTAGCTCCCATTTTGACTTTAAGAAACTCAGTGTTAGGAAAATACTTTCCTTTGATGACCCTGGCAGCAAGTGAATCAGGAAATTGGATCAGCCTCCAACCTTGCTTAGCAAGCAATGCCAAATTGAAGCACTCAAAATCTCTGAATCCCAGTCCACCCGCCCCCTTTGCTTTTCCCATCTGTCCCCAAGAAACCCAATGCACTTTCTTCTCATTTGCCATATGACCCCACCAATATTGCTGCATTATTCTATTAACTTCATGAAGCAACGATTTGGGTAATTTGAAGACCCCCATGCAGTAAGCAGGCAAGGCTTGGATCACAGCTTTCAGTAGGATTTCCTTCCCTGCTTGTGATAGGAACTTAGTTTTCCAGTTGCTGATTTTACTCCTCATCCTATCCAAAATTCCTTTAAATGCAGCATGCCTTGATCTACCTATAAGAGCAGGTAACCCAAGATAGGTTTCATAGCTGGATGTTGAGCGAGTTCCAGCTATACTTAGAATGTAATCTCTGGTAGCTTTCCTTGTGTTGGCACTAAAGAAGATTGCAGTCTTGGACTTATTGAGCTTCTGGCCTGAAGCCACTTCATAGTTGTGCAGCAACCCGTTAAGAGCAGCCCACTCCATAGCATTGGCTCTACAAAAGAGCAAACTATCATCAGCAAAGAAAAGATGATTTATGGATATCTTGCCTCTGCAGATGGGAAATCCATGAATTTCTTTGGTAGCTTCAGCATGGTTCAGTAGACTGCTAAGGGCCTCAGAGATAATAATAAACAAATAGGGGGAGAGAGGGTCCCCCTGTCTAATTCCTCTAGTTGGAACAAAACTTGCTTGAGAGACTCCATTTATGAGGATTGAGTAAGATACCAAAGATATGCACTTCATAATCAGAGAGATCCACCTCGGTTTGAAACCCATTCTCACCATAGCCTTCTCCAAGAACACCCATTCCACCCTATCATAAGCCTTGCTCATATCCAACTTAATAGCCATGTAGCCTTGCTTCCCTTTCCCTCTAGTGGACATCGAGTGTAAAGCCTCAAAAGCCACCATGACATTGTCAAGAATCATTCTTCCAGGGACAAACGCGCTTTGTGTAGGTGATATGATCTGAGGGAGGATACACTTGAGTCTGTTAGACAGCACTTTTGATACAATCTTATATAACACATTGCAAAGAGAAATAGGTCGGTAATCCAACACAGTTTGAGGACATTTTAGTTTGGGAATTAGAACAATGAAAGTGTCATTGATGGACCCTAGATCCCCTTCATGGTTCAGTACCTCTAAAACAGCCTTTGTGACATCATCTCCTACCACGCCCCAATGAGTTTGATAGAAGGTTGCTGAAAAGCCATCAGGGCCGGGAGATCCTAGAGGGTTCATTTGAAACAATGCTTCCTTGACTTCCTCAGGGGTGAAAGGGCCCGAGAGATTGTTATTCATGACCTCCGTTACTATTGGCTGGATATGACTCAGGCATGCCTCAACACCTGTGGGACTTGAAGAAGATAGGAGGGTCATATAATGCTGACAGAACACCTCAGTAATTCCTTCTCTTCCACTGATCACACTGCCATCTTCAAGAACCACTTTAGTAATCTCATTAGTCTTCCTCCTTTGATTGGCACACTTATGGAAAAATTTTGAATTCTTGTCTCCATCTCTCAGCCAACTCTGTTTGGCCCTTTGCTGCCATTTTAGATTATCCTCTTCTAATAATCTATCAATATCCCTCTGAAGGTTCTTAATTCCCACAGTGTTTGATCCCATATTCGACTGTTGTAGTGAAGATAACTGGTTCAGCTTAGTTTGTGTGAGTTTCCTTTGTTTATAGAGAGAAGATCTACTCCAATTAATTAGTGAGTCCCTGCATTTACTAAGGCTTCTCTTGACTGCATTCAAGGAGACATCTTGCTGAGAAGACTGGACTGGCCAACTGGATTGGATAAGGCTACGACACTCCTCATGTAAATTCCAACTGGCTTCAAATCTGAATGGTTTCACTCTACAGCTTCCCTCATTATGCAGATCCTTCCCCCCTCCAGAAATGACATCACAATAGGACTATGATCAGATGTTTGGGCTGCAAGGGTCAGAATCCTATAGTTGGCAAATGAATCAATTCCCATGAGGTTCCCAAACACACGGTCAAGCCTTAACTTTGTGAACTGAGCTCCCTCTCTGTTGTTACACCAGGTGAATTTTGACCCAACAAAGCCTAAATCACTTAAACCACAGAATTCCATAGTATCTCGAAACATTTCCATTTGGTGATAAGGTCGACAGGCTGCCCCATATTTCTCATGATGGTGTAAGATTTCATTAAAATCTCCAAAACAAAACCATGCCTGCTCAGTCTTTGGTCTCATCATTCTTAGTAGCTTCCAACTGTCTGGCCTATTAGTAGTAACTGGAGACCCATAAAAACCAGTAAACAGGGTCTCTTTTGCTGAACCTTCATGACCCCACTTCATAGAAATATGGTTTTGGGAAAAAGACACAAGCGAGAAGTTAGAAGTACTATTCCATAAAAAAGCAATACCACCACTGAGACCTTTGCTGTCAACTACAAAGCTGGAGTCAAACCCCAGTTTATTTCTTATTACTTCCACCCTCCTTCTTCCACATTTTGTTTCCATCAAGAAAACAAAGTTGGGCCACTTAGTCTTCACTAACAAGTGAAGTTCTCTGACTGTACGGGGGTTCCCAAGCCCCCTACAGTTCCAGCTAAGGCCAATCATTGTTGTTGGTGGAGCTGCACTGCAGCCTCCACCAACTCAGAATCATGGCTGTTGGCCTCAACACTAACAACATCTCTTTTTTTCTTAACTGGTTCCGGATCATCCCCTTGAGTAGAAATTCCTCTTTTCCTTCTTCCTCGGGTTACCATTCCCACACTATTCGGCCCATCCTGACTTACCTCCCTGGCCCTTCTTTTCCAATTGGCCCTCCTCCTCTGAGGCCCATTATCTTTTGGATCTTCCACCTTAAAGACAGCATGCACATTCTGTCTTTGATGTGAGTCCCTTATTAGAGGGGAGTCAACTTTGGTAGTACATTCCAAGACAGAGAACAGAGATTCATGTCCCCCTTGGAAAAGAGAAACCTGCTCTGCAACCACCTCAGATACGAAAAGATCTGTTTGCATATCACAGGCTGGAGCAGCTCCCTCAAATGGGGCCAGTCGTATCCTTCCCCTTGAAATCATTACCATCCCTCGAGTTTGCTGACTTTCCTTTTGAGCTATTCATCTCCATATCTGCTTTAGTTGGTAGGATTGAGACTTGCTCCTGAACTGTCTTCTTTCCAGAGATAGGCACCTCCTGATGGTACCTTTCAGGGGGCTTAGTCTGCTGCCACTTAGGGAGGTGTTGTTCCCCCGTTGCACCATCGTACTTTCTAGCCTAAAATTTTTTTGCGTTCATCGGTTGAGCCCTTAGCCATGGGCCAAACTGCATTGGCTTGGATTCGTCATTAGGATCAGCCGCTCTCTGAGATTGACACACCTTTGCTTTATGAGACAAGATACCACAATGAAAACAAAATGACTGCAATCTCTCGTACTTCATTGAGACCCAGAACTTCTGATTCTCTATCTGCACCCATTTTCCACGTAACAAAGGCTTGTTCATGTCAACTGCCACACGAACCCTCATACACTTGCCCCACGCCATACCATCTGAATCAGAATCAACACGGATCACATGTCCAATGGATGCAGCGAACTTCTCTCCAAAATCTGCATTCATAACAGCCAATGGTAGTCCATGCATTTGAACCCAAAAAGGTTCGAACTGGAAGTGCACCATGTTTAGTGGAATAGATTCATCAATCTCTTGAAAGGAGACCAGATTCCTATCAAAAGACCACGGACGTCCCCCAAGGACTCTATCCTTATCAGCCCAGAACTGGAATTCGATAAGGAAACGATAATCACCCAAATCCTTGAACTTAACCCAACCCTCCAATCTCCATATTTGTGACATGGTCACTCTGAATGCTTCACTATTCAGTCCCCTCTCAGTCATCACCCTTCCTACTATACAAAACTTTCCCCGTAGAGCCCCTTCCTTCACCTCATTAGCAGGAACCTTGAACACTGCATTTTCCTCCATTGACAAAGAAAAGTTCTCCCATTTCCTAGTTAGATCCTCTTCCTCCATTACCTCACACTAGTGAAACTCAGGACTCTCACAAAAGAGACTTACACCCTTGTATCAAAACAAGAGTACTCAGACCTTACTCATTCTCTAGAGAGAACGAGAAGGACTTTTTTCGATATATAAATTATTAGACTATATATTAATATTAATATTAGACTATTAGTATTAGTTATAAACTTATATATTAGTATAGCTATATAAATTATTAAACTATATAATAGTATTAATATTAGACTATTAGTATAGCTATATATTAGTATTAGTTATAAACTATATATTAGTATAGCTATATAATATATGATCAACTAAATTTTCATTTTTAAGATTAAACTTTTATTTTATAATAACATTATCTTATATATAAATATATTAATAGCATATGATCAAACAAATTACAAATGTTCATATTTAAAAATTAAGATTAACATTTTATGTTATAATTAATTAAATTTTCATTTTTAAGATTAAACTTTTATTTTTTAATAACATTATCTTATATATAATTATATTAATAATAATATAATTTATTAATTATACATTATATATAAAACTTTTAAACTTATATATATTAATATATAATATTTTGTATAATTTTAATTTTTAATAAAACTTATATATAAAATATTAGTTTTTATATATTTTTTTTACCAACCGCTCTGGTCCGAAAAATCCCAAAATGGGAATCGGACCGGTTCCAACTGGTTTATGTATTTTAGAAACCGGTTACGGACCGGACCGGTTTTCCGGGTTAAATTTACACCCCTAGTTAAGAGCTAACTTATTTCGATAGTCGCGTTCTACGAGAATAAAACGTGAAACATGAGGAACTATAAGAGGGCATTCTAAAAGTTAGAAATTTAATTATTAATAATTAGAAATGTGAAAAGAGATATCTGAGAGTATAATTACTTTCTACATGTGGAAAAATGATCATTTTACCCATAACTTAAGGATTTCACATCCTAATTCCAAAAATTACCAAAATTTACATTCCTCATGTAAATTTTGTCCTAAACTCAAATATCAACTCAGAAAAATTTAAAACCATTCACAACCACTAAAACTCTATAAGAGCTTAAACTTACATAGGCTATGTTTCCCTTGATTTGTTGCAATTCTTTCAAATTTTAAAAACTCATGATCAAACCAATTTTTTGCAACAAATATCTTTCTATCCTAAGTTTAAAAATACACTTAAAATATCAATTAAGAAAAAGCAAATCATCAACACCAAACTTTTTGTAAAAAGATCCTAACTTTTTAACAAAAAGTAAACCCTTAAATCACAAATTTTAGCCTTAATAAAAACATCTCCAAGAATTCCAAAAAAATCAAATCTTACTTCTAACATATTCATAACATCATCCTAATATAAACCATGCTTTTAATCATCAAACAAAAGTCATCAAAAATCACAAAACAACACTTGAAAATTTTGGTTTTACACTTAGTCCAAAAACAGAAACTTTTCTCTCAACCAACTTTGATAAATCTCTTGATCCATGGCTTAAAGACATGTGATCTTCAAACTAAAACATCACATGGTTTAAAAATGTGTCCTAAAGAAGATCCAACCATCAAACTTAAAATCATATGGCTAAAACTCAATAAAACATGGATCTAACTCAAAAAAAAATCAAATCTTAGGCCTAACCAAAACCCTCTTGCATAGAAAAATCATATCTTTAAAAATAATACTGAATTTCTTCAAAATAATATCCTAAAATGTATATAAGAGGCTTAGGATCATCACATAAAAATATCAAAGCCTTTGGAGTAAGATTAAACCACGAAATATTCAAATTTTCTCAAAATAGAAACTGTTTTTCCACTTCCAGTTTTCAAGTTTCTAGATCTAAGGAAATCTATCATCAAAAGCTTTATTCATGCAACAAAACCTCAATTAAAATTCATAAAAAACATACTAAAAACACTCCATAAAATTTTCGGACCAAGATATGTCCATTAGCTTGGTCAAAAAGTCCAAAACATAACATACTCTCCAGTTTCACGCCCAGAATGACCTTTCCATGGTTAAGAATACTTTTGACTGATCAAATGAGTATGGAATGAGACTAAAAATATATACACAGAAACTAGACTCAAATAAAAACAACTTTTATGACGAGTCATTGTGCTAAAATACTTACAGAGGGTCAAAAATCTCCACGCCAAAAGACCCAGAAATCTGCCAGAGAGAGCTCTTTTGAGTTTCTCTCTAACAACGGGGTGAAGAAGTGATGAAATGAAAGAAAGGGTGCCTTGCACGCCTCTAGACTTCTGGAGGGGGAAGTTATGGGCTTGAATGACCATTGATTGGTGGTGGATATGTGACATAAAGTGGAGAATAGAGAGGGGCAACGCTGCTTGCAGCAGCTGTGAGATATGGAGGTTGATGGGGTGGATTTCTCCTTCACATCAAGACACCATTGGGTGCAGCCAATGGAAGTGGATGGTCTTCCATGTGGGGGATTAAACTTCTTCAAGAAGCTTTGCCAAGGTAGTCAAATTCGTGGGCCTTGGTTGGCCTAGACCAAGTGGGCTTCAATTTGGGGTTTAAAGGGGGTTTGGTTAGGGTTTGAGATGCTATCAAGCCCAAATCCAATTTTTCTTGACCCAATCAAATTTAAAAGGTTTAAAAGGTTGGATAATGATGTCATAAAAAAAATTTGAGAAATTAATAGCATGTAGAAGTGATTTAATCAAGTGATTAAACATAATGCTAGAAATCAGATTAAAAAGGGTTTGGAGACCAACTTTAGGATTTAGGAAACCGTTTAGGGTTTTGGTTTCAACCAAGCTTTTGGGGTTTCAATTGGATTCCAACCATTTAGGGTTTCACTAGAGTTAAAACCCTTTTTGGTCTGGCACAAAATTGGTTGATCAAATGAAAAAGAAGAGGGTTTCGCTTAGGTGGCATGATCTCACACTTTGATTCCTTCATAATCCAACTCATGGTTCCTCTTTGTGCCAAGTGTCTAATACTATTCATTATGTGTGGCTAAGATCTTGTCAAGTGTCCAAATAAAACTTCTCTAATCTAATTTGGACATTCCACACTGTGATTTTGAAAACACTGCACTTGGTGCACTTATCGAGGTTACAATTCTCTCCAAAAAAATGCATAATAAATTTAGTACTGAAAAATATTAAATATTTATATTAATCTATAGTGAAAATCGTTTATCGAAATTCAATCCCGAAGTGCCCCTAAAAATAATTTCGCAGTTTCGAATAAGCGTTTCGTCCGAAATTATGAAAATGAGTTATTGCGCCATAAAATCCTAAATAATCAATTGAGTCTAATGGCGTAGACCATAACACATTTTGACACTCCTAACTATCTCAAATAATTAAACTCATATTTCTAGCACCATAGTGAGTGATAACACTAACTATGTTGACAGACTAAGAACTGCGCGATTGGTCGATTCATGAAAACTTATGGGATTTTCACGAGATTCCTAAAATCAATAGAAATTCTACCAATGAATTTCTAGTGGGCTGTTACAGTTGTACTATTAGAAGCGTACGATGAAAAACTCCAACCTCAAAACTTTGCAAATTTGCCCTCAATTGATTTTCTACTAAGTAAGCAAAAAGTGGTAAAAATAAGAGGTGCTTCGATCGGCCACTAGTTGGGGAATACCTACCATAAGGTCAAGGGCAAAGTGTTTAAAATTAAGAGGTGCTCCTATTGGCCCCGGGTTAGGGCATACATACCCTGAGGTCATGGTAGTATCATAGGAAGCCCACGAGTGAAAAACTCCAACCTCATAACTTTGACACTTTGCCTTCAATTGGTTTTTAACTAAGTAAAGGCAAAGTGGTAAAAATAAGAGGTGCTCTGATTGGCTTGGGGTTGGGGCATACATTCCATAAGGTCATGGTAGAAGAATAGGAAGCCTACGAGCGAAAAACTCGAACCTCATAACTTTACCACTTTGCCCACAATTGGTTTTCTACTAAGCAAGGGTAAAGTGGAAAAAATAAAAGGAGCTCCGATAGGCCTTGGGTTGGGGAATACATGCCGTAAGGTCAGGTTAGTACAATAGGATGCCCATGAGCAAAAACTCCAATCTCATAACTTTCAACTGTGCCCTCAATTAGTTTTCTATTTAGCAAGGGAAAAGTGGTAAAAATAAGACTTGCTCTGATTAGACCCGATTGGGGCATACATAACCTAAGGTCATGGTAGTACCATATGAAGCCTGCGTGCAACAAATTCCAACCTCATAGCTACTAAGCAAAGGCAAAGGGGTAAAAATGAGAGGTGCTCTGATTGGCCCGGGGTTGGGGCATACTTTCCATAAGGTGATGGTAGTACAATAGGAAGCTTGTGAGCAAAAAACTCTAACCTCATAACTTGCCACTTTGCCCTCATTTCGTTTTCTACCAAGCATAAGTAAATTGGTAAAAATAAGAGGTGCTTCGAATTTTCCGGGGTTGAGGCATACATACCAAAAGTTCATGGTAGTACCATAGGAAGCCAATGACAAAAAACTCCAATCTCATAACTTTACCACTTTGCCTTTAATTGGTTTTCTATTAAGCAAGGGCAAAGTGGTAAAAATAAGAGGTGCTCAGATTCACCCCAGGTCAGGGCATACATACCACAAGGACATGGTAGTACAATAGGAAACTCGCGACGAAAAACTCCAACCTCATAACTTTGCGACTTCACCCTCAATTGGTTTTCTATTAAGTAAGGGAAAAGTGGTAAAAATAAGAGGTGCTCCGATTGGCCTCGGGTTGGCACATACATACTCTAAGGTCATGGTAGTACCATAGGAAGCCCGCGAGCAAAAAACTCTTTGCTCATAACTTTGCCACTTTGTCCTCAATTGGTTTTCAACTAAGCAAAGGCAAAGTGGCAAAAATAAGTCGTGCTTCGATTGGCCCTGGGTTGGGGCATACATACCATAAGGTCATGGTAGTACAATAGAATGTCCTTGTGCGAAAAACTCCAACCTCATAACTTTTCTACTTTGCCCCCAATTAGTTTTCTATTTAGCAAGGGCAAAGTGGTAAAAATAAGAGGTGCTTCGATTGGCCCTAGGTTGGGGCATACATACCCTAAGGTCATGGTAGTACCATAGGAAGCTCGCGAGCAAAAAACTCTGACCTCATAACTTTGCCACTTTGTTCCCAATTGGTCTTTAACTAAGCAAAGACAAAGTGGTAAAAATAAGAGGTGCTCCGATTGGCCCGGGGCTGGGGCATTCATACCATAAGGTCATGGTAGTACAATAGGGAGCCTGTGAGCAAAAAACTCCATTGTCATAACGTTGCCACTTTGCCCTCAATTGGTTTTCTACAAAGCAAGGGTAAATTGGTAAAAATCAGAGGTGCTCCAAATTTCCCGGGGTTGAGGCATACATACCAAAAGTTCATGGTGGTAGCATAGGAAGTCCGCGAGCAAAAAACTCCAACATCATAACTTTGCCACTTCACCCTCAATTGGTTTTCTACTAAGCAAGGACAGAGTGGTAAAAATAAGAGATGCTCCGATTGGCTTGGGGTTGAGGCATACATACCATAACGACATGGTAGCAAAAGGAAGCCTGCGAGCGAAAAACTGCAACCTTATAACTTTTCCATTTTGCCTTCAATTGGTTTTCTAATAAGCAAGGGCAAAGTGTTAAAAATAAAAGGTGCTCCAATTGGCCTTGGGTTGTGGCATACATACCTTAAGGTCATGGCAGTACCATAGGAAGCCCGCGAAAAAAAACTCCAACCTCATAACATTTCCACTTTGCCCTCAATTGATTTTTAACTAAGTGAAGACAAAGTGGTAAAAATAAGAGTTGCTCCGATTACCTTGGGGTTGGGGCATATATACCATATGGTCATGGTAGTACAATAGATAGCCTGCTTGCGAAAAACACCTACCTCATAACTTTTACACTTTGCCCTCAATTGGTTTTCTACTTAGGAAGGGCAAAGTGGTAAAAATAAGATGTGCTTCGATTGGCCTCGGGTTGGGGCAAACATAGCCTAAGGTCATGGCAGTACCATAGGAAGCCTGTTAGCAAAAAACTCCAACCTCCTAACTTTGCCACTTTGTCCTCAATTGGTTTTTAACTAAGCAAAGACAAAGTGATAAAAATAAGACGTGCTCCGATTGGCCCGGGGTTGGGGCGTAGATACCTGTAACACCTGTCCTTATGGTGGGACCTTTAGAAAATGATTTTTAGAAAAAGAACAGGAATTACCGTTCATTTTAAAATAAATTTTTCTTTCATGCCAGGATACAAACGACTCAATGTTTATAAAATAAAATGTGTTTCTTAATTTAAAGGGTTACAAAGGAAAACAATAAACTTTATAATTAAAGTCTTTCATACTAAATGCTATGCCTAGGCTTCCATACTCTTCCCCTTTGGGCCGTGTCTGTCCTGACGCGTTCTGCTCATTTAGTTCTTGTGGGGGGAAGGGCATACATAAAAATTAAAATGAGTCGAATACTCACTAAGCATTATTTTATACAGTTAAAATATATTACATAGTTAAAATATACTAACATGGGTTTTCAATCATGCATTTATCCCCCCATACATACTATATGTACATGAGACCTACATTCCTTTTGAAAACATCACTAGGCGGAGTTTTTCTTAAAAAGGTCTTCCTTTCGTAAAACATCTCCCGTCAGTGCCTTCATTTCTTAAAGAGTTCAATGCATTCATTCATTCTTTCTTATCACTCCTTTGGCTGGTACACACTGTCACGCCCCATGTGTTAGGGTTAGCGAACTTTCTTTGGACCTGGATTTTGCCCGTGGCCATGGGTTGGGAATCCATTTCAGTCAGGGGGCAGCACTGGGTGCACCGTCAGTACTACTTACTTGGCAGTGCAATATGCCCAGCCCTTTGGTACCCTTTCATTCAGTCATGGCCGTTACGTATTTTCATACATTAAAACGTTCATTTACTTTCAGTCATTTCCTTTTTAGTTGTTTCATTTAACAGTTTATTCATGGAAAAATGTCATTTAAAAGTATGAGTTTAAACATCATCTTTCATGGCATCCATAAAGCATTAGTTCATAGGGACATTTTAAAATATCAGTTCATAGGGACGTTTAAAACACTTTCTTTGCATCATTTAAAACATTACTTAAAGCACAAGGCATAAGCCTCACATCTCATTTCATGAAAATACATACAACAGATACTGCGTATAGTCATCCATTCACATGCATACAATTAATACTTTGATTGCATAAAAAAGGGCTGCCAAGAAAGGCCATACATACGTATACCTTTAAACACTTTGCATGCTTTTCATAAAGACATCGTTTCCATTCATTTCATCCATACCACAAGGACATGGTTGGGGCATACATACCACAAGGACATGGTAGTAAAATAGGATGCTCGCAAGTGAAAACTCCAACCTCATAAATTTGTGACTTCGGCCTCAATTGGTTTTCTACTAAACAAAGGAAAAGTGGTAAAAATAAGAGGAGCTCAGATTGGCCCCGGGTTGGCGCGTACATACCCTAAGGTCATGGCAGTACAATAGGAAGCCCATGAGCGAAGAACTCCAACCACATAACTTTGCCACTTTGCCCTCGATTGATTTTTATCAAAGCAAAGGCAAACTAGTAAAAATAAGAGGTGCTCCGGCCTGGGGTTGGGGCATACATACCATAAGGTCATGGTAGTACAATAGGAAGCCCACGAGCAAAAAAATCCAACCTCATAACTTTTCCACTTTGTCCTCAATTGGTTTTCTACTTAGTAAGGGCAAAGTGGTAAAAATAAGAGGTGCTCCGATTAACCCCAGGTTGGGGCATACATACCCAAAGGTTATGACAGTACCATAGGAAGCCCAAGAGTAAAAGACTGCAACATCATAACTTTGCCCCATTGTCCTCAATTGGTTTTTGACTAAGCAAAGGCTATGTGGTAAAAATAAGGGGTGCTCCAATTGGCCCGGGGTTGGGGCATAGATACTATAAGGCCATGGTAGTACAATTGGAAGCCCGCTTGCGAAAAACTCCAACGTCATAACTTTTCGACTTTGCCCTCAATTTGTTTTCTACTTTTATTTATTTATTGAAGAGTGGAAGGTCACATGTCCAAGAGTGACCCCCTCCCATTTTATTAAAAAGAACCCTCACTTATGGTGGAGGAATATCGTGGAAACAAATCAAGGTCTATGGGTAACCCCAAAGAACCAATAACCAAAATACCAACTATAACAATCCTATAGAATAAAGAGGAAAAGCTACCATAAACAAAACTGACCTACCTTCAAAAGAATTCCTAGCAAATCCAAACGAATAAGATCTTATTCGACTTTCGGGCAAGGACCTGAGAAGAACTCTGCATTTTAATAAACCTTTTTTTTCTTATACCTTCTCTTACCTTCATTCACCTTCGACTCTTTAAGATATTCTTTATCCTGTGAGAACACCTCTGGATGGCTTTTTGTTTCCAATTCCGAAGACATATTTTCCTCCATAATAATCTTTTCATCCACTTCTTCTTTAGATTCCTCTTCCACCAAAGGCTGCCTCTGCACCACTATCAGATCCTGCACTACTGCAATCGGGACCTCAAGATTGTCTATATTCTGATGAATATCCACTCGGCAGAAATCCATACCCTTCCCAGCATCGTTTGGACCATCATCAAACGACAACCCAATAAACTTAGAAGCCATCTTCTGCGTTTGACCCTCATTCACGTGTGCATCTGCTGCCTTTGGAGAGTCCCCTGCATCAAGGAAAAATTCCTCTATTTCTGAAACTTTCTCAAAGCCTTTGTGTTAAAAAATAATCAGCTGCACCTGTGGACACTTATCAAACGGCAACCCAATAAACTCAAAAGCCACCTTCTGCATCTGAACCAATGAAGGAGATTGCACCCTCATCTGTGTACCTTCAGACGTGGATGACTGGACCAATTGAACCTCATCCAAAATAACACCCACATCAAGAATGTTCCCAGTCAACTCCGAGTTCACCTTCTGCGTCTGAACCAATGCAGGAGCTTGCACCCTCATCTGTGTACCTTCAGATGCAGACGACTGCACCAATTGAACCTCATCCAAAATAACACCCTCACCAAGAATTTTCCCAGCACTCATCTGGCTAGCCATTTCAGAAAACACAACCAGACTTTTCTCCTGCTGTATATTCGACGGGCCCCAACCTTCAGAACCTTTCTTGCCCCCTCATGAATTGACACCTGCTGCACCACCTCATTTTCCTTAGCCTTAGCCTTCAGATCCTCACCCTTAGTAAGGGCAAAGTGGTAAAAATAAGAGGTGCTCTGATTGGCCCTGGGTTGGGGCATACATACCTTAAGGTCTTGGCAATACCATAGGAAACCAGCAAGTAAAAAACTCCAACCTCATAACTATACTAGTTTGCACTCAATTGGTTTTCTACTAAGCAAAGGAAAAATGGTAAAAATCCGAGGTTCTCCTATTGGCCCGGGGTTGGGGCATACATAAAAAAAGTTCGTGGTAGAACCATAGGAAACCAACCAGTGAAAAACTCCAACCCCATAACTTTTCATTTTTGCCCCCAATTGGTTTTCTACTCAGTGCAAAGTGGTATAAATAAGAGGTTCTTCGACTGGCCCCGGGTCGGAGCATACATACCTTAAGGTCATGGCAGTATCATAGGAAAGCCGTGAGGAAAAAACTCCAACTTCATAACATTGCCACTTTGCACTCAACTGGTTTTCTAAAATGCAAGCGTAAATTGTTAAAAATAAAAGGTGCTCAGAATTTCCCGTGGTTGAGGCAAACATACAAAAAGTTCATGGTAGTACCATAGGAAACCTACGAGCAAAAAAATTCAACCTGATAACATTGCCACTTTGCCCTCAATTGGTTTTTAACTAAGCAAGGGCAAAGTGGTAAAAATTAGAGGTGCTCAGATTAGCCCAGGGTTGGGGCATACATACCACAAGGACATGGTAGTAATATAGGAAACCCGTGACGAAAAACTCCAACCTCATAAGTTTACGATTTCCCCCTCAATTGATTTTCTACCAAGTAAGGGAAAAGAGGTAAAAATAAGAGGTGCTCCAATTGGCCATGGGTTGGTGCATACATACCCTAAGGTCACAGAAGTACAATACGAAGTCTGCTAGCAAAAAACTCCAACCTCATAACATTGCTACTTTCCCCTCAATTGGTTTTTAACTAAGCAATGGCAAAGTGGTAAAAATTAGAGGTGCTCATATTGGCCCGGGGTTTGGGCATACATACCCTAAGGTCATGATAGTACCATACGAAGCTCGTGAGCGTAAAACTCCAACCTCATAACTTTTCCACTTTTTCCTCAATTGGTTTTCTACTTAGCAAGAGTAAAGTGGTAAAATTAAGAGGTGCTTTGATTTGCCTTAGGTTGTGGCATACATCCCCTAAGGTCATGGCAGTACCATACGAAACCCGAGAGCAAAAACTTCCAACCTCATAACACAGCCACTTTGCGCTGAACTGTTTTTAACAATGCAAAGGCAAAGTGGTAAAAATAAGAGGTGCTCCGATTGGCTTGGGGTTGGGCATACATAAAAAAGTTGATGGTAGTACCATAGGAAGCCCACGAGTGAAAAACTCCAACCTCAAAACTTTTCCACTTTGCCACCAATTGTTCTTCAACTTAGTTAGTGCAAAGTGGTAAAAATAAGAGGTGCTCCAATGGGCCTCGGATTGGGGCAAAGATACCTTAAGGTCATGATAGTATCATAGGAAACCCATGAGGAAAAAACTCCAACTTCATAACATTGCCACTTTGCACTCAACTGGTTTTCATCAAAGCAAGCGCAAATTGGTAAAAATAAGAGGTGCTACAAATTTCCCGCAGTTGAGGAAAACAAACAAAAAGTTCATGGTAGTACCATTGGAAACCTGTGAGCAAAAAACTCTAACCTCATAACATTGCCACTTTGCCCACAATTGATTTTTAACTAAGCAAGGGCAAAGTGGTAAAAATTAAAGGCGCCCAGATTGGCCTGGGGTTGGGGGAATACATACCATAATGTGATTTTAGTACAAGAGAAACCCTAAGATGAAATACACCAAACTCAAAACTTTGCCACGTCGCCCTTAATTGGTTTTCTACTTAGCAAGGGAAAACTGTTAAAAATAAAAAGTGGTCCGATTGGGCTCGGGTCAGCACATACATACTGTAAGGTCATGGTAGTACAATAGGAAGTTCACGAGCAAAAATTCCAACCTCATAACATTCCCACTTGGCCCTCAATTGCTTTTAACTAAGCAAGGGAGAAGTGGTAAAAATTAGAGGTGCTCAGATTGGCTTGGGGTTGGGGCATACATACCATAACGTCATTGTAATACAAGAGAAACCCTAAGATGAAATACACCAACCTCATTACTTTGCCACTTTGCCCTTAATTGGTTTTCTACTTAGCAAGGGAAAAGTGGTAAAAATAAGAGATTGTCCAATAGGCCCCGGGTTGGCACATACATACTGTGACGTCATGGTAGTACAATAGGAAGCCCGCGAGCAAAAAACTCTAACCCAATAACGTTGCCACTTTGTCCTCAATTGGTTTTTAAGTAAGCAAATGCAAAATGCTAAAGATAAGAGGTGCGCCTATTGGCCCGGAGTTGGGCATATATGCCATCAGGTCATGGTAGTACAATAGGAATCCCGCGAGTGAAAAACTCCAACCTCATAACTTTTCCTGTTTGCCCTCAATTGGTTTTCTTCTTCACTGGGGAAAAGTGGTAAAAATTAGAGGTGCTCATATTGGCCCGGGGTTTGGGCATACATACCCTAAGGTCATGGTAGTAACATAGGAAGCTCATGAGCGTAAAACTCCAACCTCATAACTTTTCCACTTTTTCCTCAATTGGTTTTCTACTTAGCAAGGGTAAAGTGGTAAAATTAAGAGGTGATTTGATTTGCCTTAGGTTGTGGCATACATCCCTTAAGGTCATTGTAGTACCAAATGAAACCCGTGAGCAAAAAATTCCAACCTCATAACATTGCCACTTTGCATTGACCTAGTTTTTAACTCAGAAAAGGAAAAGTGGCAGAAATAAGAGGTGCTCCAATTGGCCCAGGGTTTGGGCATATGTAAAAAAAGTTCATGGTAGTCCATAGGAAGCTTGTGAGTGAAAAAATCCAACCCCATAACTTTTCTTCTTTGCCCCCAATTGGTTTTCTACTTAATTAGTGCAAAGTGGTAAAAATAAGAGGTGCTCTTACTGGCCTCGGGTCGGGACAAACATACCTTAAGGTCCTGGTTGTATCATCAGAAACCCATGAGGAAAAAAGTCCAACTTCATAACTATGCCACTTTGCACGCAACTGGTTTTCTACAAAGCAAGCATAAATTGGTAAAAATAAGAGATGCTACGAATTTCTTGGGGTTGAGGCAAACAAACAAAAAGTTCATGGTAGTACCATAAGAAACCTGTGAGCAAAAAACTCCAACCTCTTAACATTGCAACTTTGCCCACAATTGATTTTTTACTAAGCAAGGGCAAAGTGGAAAAAATTACATGTACCAAGATTGGCCCGGGGTATGGGCATATATACCATAACGTGATTGTAGTACAAGAGAAATCCTAAGACGAAATACACCAACGTCATAACTTTGCCACTTCACCCTTAATTGGTTTTCTACTTAGCATGGGAAAAGTGGTAAAAATAAGTGGTGGTCCAATTGGCCTCGTGTTGGTGCATACATATCGTATGGTCGTGATTGTACAATTGGAAGTCCATGAGCAAAAAACTCTAACCTCATAACTTTGCCACTTTGTCCTAAATTGGTTTTTAACTGAGTAAGGGCAAAGTGGTAAAAATTAGAGGTGCTCAGATTGGCCCAGGGTTGGGGCATACGTACCATAACGTCATTGTAGTACAATAGAAACCCTACGACGAAAAACTCCAACCTCATAATTTTGCGACTTCGCCCTTAATTGGTTTTCTACTTATCAAGGGAGAAGTGATAAAAAGAAAAGAGGTGGTCCGATTGGCTAGGGGTTGGCGCCTACATACCCTAAGGTCATGGTAATATGATAGGAAGCCCGCGAGCAAAAAACTCTAACCCCATAACTTTGCCACTTTGTCCTCAATTAGTTTTTAAGTAACCAAACACAAAGTGGTAAAAATAAGAGGTGCGCCGATTGGCTCGGAGTTGGGGCATACATACCATCAGGTCATGGTTGTACAATAAGAATCCCTTGAGTGAAAAACTCCAACCTTAGAACTTTTCCTCTTTGCCCTCAATTGGTTTTCTACTTCACAAGGGCAAAGTGGTAAAAGAAAGAGGTGCTCTGATTTGTCCCGGGTCGTGGCATACATCCCTTAAGGTCATGGCAGTACCATACCAAACCTACTAGCAAAACATTCTAACCTCATAACATTGCCACTTTGCACTGAACTGGTTCTTAACTAAGCAAAGGCAAGGTGGTAAAAGTAAGAGGTGCTCTGATTGGACTAGGATTGGGGCATACATAAAAAAAAGTTCATGGTTGTACCATAGGAAGCCCGTGAGCGAAAAACTCCACCCTCATAACTTTTCCTCTTTGCCCCCAATTGGTTTTCTATTTAGTTAGTGCAAAGTGGTAAAAATAAGAGGTGCTCCGACTGCCCCTGGGTCGGGGCATACATACCTTAAGGTCATGGCAGTATCATAGGAAACCCACGAGGAATAGTCTCCAACTTCATAACTTTGCCACTTTGCACTCAATTGGTTTTCTACAAAGGAAGCGTAAATTGGTAAAAATAAGAGGTGCTATGAGTTTCTCAGGGTTGAGGCAAACAAACAAAAAGTTCATGGTAGTACCCTAGGAAACCTGTTAGCAAAAAACTTCAACCTCTTAACATTGCAACTTTGCCCACAATTGATTTTTTACTAAGCAAGGGCAAACTGGTAAAAATTACAGGTACCAAGATTGGCCTAGAGTATGGGCATATATACCATAACGTGATTGTAGTACAAGAGAAATCCTAAGACGAAACACACCAACGCCATAACTTTACCACTTCGCCCTTAATTGGTTTTCTACTTAGCATGGGAAAAGTGGTAAAACTAAGTGGTGGTCCAATTGGCCCCGTGCTGGCACATACATACCGTAAGGTCATGGTTGTACAATCGGAAGTCCACGAGCAAAAACTCCAACCTCATAACTTTGCCACTTTGTCCTAAATTGGTTTTTAATTGAGGAAGGGCAAAGTGATAAAAATTAGAGGTGCTCAGACTGGCCCAGGGTTGGGGCATACGTACCATAACGTCATTGGAGTACAATAGAAACCCTAAGATGAAAAACTCCAATCTCGTAACTTTACGACTTCGCCCTTAATTGGTTTTCTACTTAGTAAGGGAAAAGTGGTAAAAATAAGAGGTGGTCCGATTGGCCTCGAGTTGGTTCATACATATTGTAAGGTCATGGTAGTACAATAGGAAGTCCGTGAGCAAAAAGCTCTAGTCTCATAATATTGCCACTTGGCCCTCAATTGCTTTTTAACTAAGCAAGGGCAAAGTGGTAAAAATTAGAGGTGCTCAGATTGGCCCAGGGTTGGGGCATACATACCATAAGGTCATTGTAGTACAATAGAAACCCGCAACGAAAAACTTCAACCTCGTAACTTTGCTACTTCTCCCTTAATTGGTTTTCTACTTAGCAAGGGAAAAGTGGTAAAAAAAAGAGGTGGTCCGATTGGCCACGCGTTGGCGCGTACATACCCTTTGGTCATGGTAATACCATAAGAAACCCGCTAGCAAAAAACTCTAACCCCATAACATTGCCACTTTGTCCTCAATTGGTTTTTAAGTATGCAAACGCAATGTGGTAAAAATAAGAGGTGCACCGGTTGGCCTAGAGTTGGGGCGTATATACCATTAGGTCATGGTAGTACAATAGGAATCCCGCGAGTGAAAAACTCCAACCTCATAACTTTTCCTCTTTACCCTCAATTGGTTTTCTTCTTCGCAAGGGCAAAGTGGTAGAATAAAGAGGTGCTTTGATTTGCCTAGGGTTGTGGCATACATCCCTTAAGGTCATTACAGTCCCAAACGAAATCCACAAGCAAAAAATTCCAACCTTATAACATTGCGACTTTGCACTGAATTGGTTTTTAACTAAGTAAAGGAAAAGTGGCAGAAATAAGAGGTGCTTCAATTGGCCCAGGGTTGGGGCATACATAAAAAAAGTTCATAGTAGTACCATAGGAAGCCGACGAGTGAAAAACTCCATCTCATAACTTTTCCTCTTTGCCCCCAATTAGTTTTCTACCTAGTTAGTGCAAAGTGGTAAAAATAAGAGGTGCTCCAACTGGCCCCGGGTCGGGGAAAGATATCTTAAGGTCATGGTAGTATCATAGGAAACTCGCGAGGAAAAAACTCCAACTTCATAACTTTGCCACTTTGCACTCAACTGCTTTTCTAAAAAGCAAGCGTAAATTGGTAAAAATAAGAGGTGCTATGAATTTCCCGGGGTTGAGGCAAACAAACAAAGAGTTCATGGTAGTACCATAGGAAACTTGCGAGCAAGAAACTCCAACCTCATAACATTGCCACTTTGCCCTCAATTGGTTTTTAACTAAGCAAGGGCAAAATGGTAAAAATTAGAGGAGCTCAGATTGGCCCTGGGTTTGGGCATACATACCATATCTTCATTCTAATACAAGAGAAACCCTAAGATGAAAAACACAAACCTTGTAAATTTGCAACTTCACCCATAATTGGTTTTCTACTTAGCAAGGGATAAGTGGTAGAAATAAGAGGTGGTCCGATTGGCCCCGGGTTGGTATATACATACCGTACAGGCATGGTAGTACAATAGAAAGTTCGTGAGCAAAAAACTCCAACCTTATAACTTTGCCACTTGGCCCTCAATTGCTTTTTAACTAAGCAAGGGCAAAGGGGTAAAAATTAGAGGTGCTCAAATTGGCCCGGGGTTTGGGCATACATACCTTAAGGTCATTATAGTACAATAGAAACTCGCGACAAAAAACTCCAACCTCATAACTTCACGGCTTTGCCCTTAATTGGTTTTCTACATATCAAGGAAAAATTGGTAAAAATAAGAGGTGGCTCGATTGGCCACGGGTTGGTGCATACATACCCTAAGGTCATGGTAATACCATAGGAACGAGATAAAAAAACTCTAATCCCATAACTTTGCCACTTTGTCTTGAATTGATTTTTAAGTAAGCAAACGCAAAGTGGTAAAAATAAGAGGTGTGTCGATTGGCCCGGAGTTGGGGTATACATACCATTAGGTCATGGTTGTACAATAGGAATCCCTTGAGTGAAAAACTCCAACCTTATAACTTTTCCTCTTTGCCCTCAATTGGTTTTCTAGTTCGCAAGGGCAAAGTGGTAAAAAAAGAGGTGGTCTGATTTGTCCTAGGTCATGGCATACATCCCTTAAGGTCATGATAGTCCCATACGAAACCCACTAGCAAAACATTCTAACCTCATAACATTGCCACTTTGCACTGAACTGGTGCTCCGATTGGACTAGGGTTGGGGCATACATAAAAACAAGTTCATGGTTGTACCATTGGAAGCCCGCGAGCGAAAAACTCCAGCCTTATAACTTTTCCTCTTTGTTCCCATTTGGTTTTCTATTTATTTAGTGCAAAGTGGTAAAAATAAAAGATGCTCCGACTGGCCCTGGGTTGGGGCATACATACCTTAAGGTCATGGCAGTATCATAGGAAACCCGTGAGGAATAGTCTCTAACTTCATAACTTTGCCACTTTGTACTCAACTGGGTTTCTACAAGGCAAGCATAAATTGTTAAAAAAATACGAGGTGCTCTGAATTTCCTAGGTTTGAGGTAAACAAACAAAAATTTCATGGTAGTACCATAGGAAAACTATGAACAAAAAACACTAGCCTCATAACATTGCCACTTTGCCCTCAATTTGTTTTCTACTAAGCAAGCACAAAGTGGTAAAAATAAGAAGTGCTCAAATTATGCCCGGGTTGGGGCATACATACCACAAGGACATGGTAGTACTATAGGAAACCTGTGACGAAAAACTCCAACTTGAAAAGTTTGCGACTTCACCCCCAATTGGTTTTGTACTATGTAAGGGAAAAGTGCTAAAATTAAGAGGTGCTCCGATTGGCCACGGGTTGCTGCATACATACCCTAAGGTCATGGTAGTACAATACAAAGTCCGCGAGCAAAAAACTCCAACATCATAACTTTGCCATTTTGCCCTCAATTGGCTTTTAACTAAGTAAGGGAAAGTGGTAAAAATTAGAGGTGCTCAGATTGGCCCAGTGTTGGGGCATACTTACCATAAGTTCATTGTATTGAAATAGAAACCCGCGATGAAAAAATCCAACCTCATAACTTTGCGACTTTGCCCTTAATTGGTTTTCTACTTAGCAATGGAAAAGTGGTAAAAACAAGAGGTGGTCCGATTGGCAATGGGTTGGCGCATACATACCCTTAGGTCATGGTAATACCATAGGAAGCCCGCGAGCAAAAAGCTCTAACCCCATAACTTTGCCACTTTGTCCTCAATTGGTTTTTAAGTATGCAAATGCAAAGTGGTAAAAATAAGAGGTGTGCCGATTGGCCCGGAGTTGGGGCATAGATACCATCAGGTTATGGTAGTACAATAGGAATCTCTTGAGTGAAAAACTCCTACCTCATAACTTTTCCTCTTTGCCCTTAATTGGTTCACTACTTCGCAAGGGCAAAGTGGTAAAAATAAGAGGTGCTCTGATTTGTCCCTAGTCATGGCATACATCCCC
The DNA here is from genome assembly GCA_029856935.1 of Cyclocarya paliurus. Taxonomy (NCBI): domain Eukaryota; kingdom Viridiplantae; phylum Streptophyta; class Magnoliopsida; order Fagales; family Juglandaceae; genus Cyclocarya; species Cyclocarya paliurus. The sequence goes on along the minus strand of CM056953.1, from coordinate 18,202,562 downwards.
TAAGGTCGTGGCAAACATCCCACTAGCAAAAAATTCTAACCTCATTACTTTGCCACTTTGCACTGAACTGGTCTTTAACTAAGCAAAGGCATAGTGGTAAAAATAAGAGGTGGTCCGATTGGCTTGGGGTTGGGGCATACATAAAAAAAGTTCATGGTAGTACCATAGGAAGCCCCCGAGCGAAAAACTCCACCATCATAACTTTTCCTCTTTGCCTCCAATTGGTTTCCTACTTAGTTAGTGCAAAGTGCAAAGTGGTTTCCTACCTTAAGGTCATGGCAGTATCATAGGAAACCTGCGAGGAATAGTCTCCAACTTCAAAACTTTGCCACTTTGCACTCAACTGGTTTTCTACAAAGCAAGCATTAATAGGTAAAAATACGAGGTGCTCTGAATTTCCCAGGGTTGAGGCAAACAAACAAAAAGTTCATGGTAGTACCATAGGAAAACTGCGAACAAAAACCTCCAGACATTGCCACTTTGCTCTTAATTTGTTTTCTCCTAAGCAAGGGCGACGTGGTAAAAATAAGAAGTGCTCAGATGCTGCCCGGGTTGGGGCAAACATACCAAAAGGACATGGTAGTAATATAGGAAACCTGTGACAAAAAACTCCAACCTCATAAGTTTGCAGCTTGGCCTTCAATTGGTTTTCTACTATGTGACGAAAAAGTGGTAAAAATAAGAGGTGGTCCGATTGGCCATGAGTTACCGTGTACATACCTTAAGGTTATGGTAGTACAATACGAAGTCCATGAGCAAAAAACTCGTACCTCATAACTTTTCCACTTGGCCCTCAATTGGTTTTTAACTAAGCAAGGGCAAAGTGTTAAAAATTAGAGATGCTCAGATTGGCCCGGGGTTGTGGCATACGTACCCTAAGGTCATTGTAGTACCATAGGAAGCTTGCGAGTGAAAATCTCCAACCTCATAACTTCTCCACTTTTCCCTCAATTGGTTTTCTACTTAGCAAGGGAAAAGTGGTAAAATTAAGTGGTGCCTTGATTTGCCCCGGGTTGTGGCATACATCCCTTAAGGTCATTGCAACATCAAACAAAACCCGTGAGCAAAATGTTCCAACCTCATGATCTTGCCACTTTGCACTGAACTGGTTTTTAACTTAGCAAAGTCAAAGTGGTAAAAAAAAGAGGTGCCCTGATTGGCCCAGGGTTGGGGCAAACGTAAAAAAAGTTCATGGTAGTGCCATAGGAAGCCCGCGAGTGAAAAAATCCAACCTCATAACTTTTCCTCTTTGCCCCAATTGGTTTTCTATTTAGTTAGTGGAAAGTGGTAAAAATAAGAGGTGCTCCGACTGGCTCTGGGTTGGGGCAAATATACCTTAAGGTCATTACAGTATCATAAGAAACCCGCGAGGAAAAAATTCCTACATCATAGCTTTTCCGCTTTGCACTCCACTGGTTTTCTACAAAGCAAGCCTAAATTTTTAAAAATAAGAGGTGCTACATATTTCCTAGGATTGAGGTGAACAAACAAAGAGTTCATGGTAGCACCATAGGAAACCTGCGAGCAAAAAACTCCAACCTCATAACATTGCCACATTGCCCTCAATTGGTTTTTAACTACGCAAGGGCAAAGTGGTAAAAATTAGAGGTGCTTAGATTGGCCCGGGGTTGGGGCATACATACCTTAATGTCATTATAGTATAAGAGAAACCCTAAGATGGAAAATGCCTACCGCATAACTTTGTGACTTCACCCTTAATTGGTTTTCTACTTAGCAAGGTAAAAGTGTTAAAAATAATAGGTGGTCCGATGGGCTCCGAGTTGGCGCATACATACTGTAAGGCAATGGTAGTACAATAGGAAGTCCGCGAGAAAAAAACTCAAACCTAATAACTTTGCCACTTGGCCCTCAATTGGTTTTTAACTAAGCAAGGGCCAAGTGGTAAAAATTTGAGGTGCTCAGATTGGCCCGAAGTTGGGGCATACATACCATAAGGTCATTGTTGTACAATAGAAACATGTGACGAAAAACTCCAACCTCATAAATTTACGACTTTGCCCTTAATTGGTTTTCTACTTAGCAAGGGAAAAGTGTAAAAATAAGAGGTGGTCCGATTGGCCACGGGTTGGCACATACAAACCCTAAGGTCATGGTAATACCATTGGAAGCCAGCGAGCAAAAAACTCTAACCCAATTGGTTTTTAAGTAAACAAACGCAGAGTGGTCAAAACTCCAACCTCATAACTTTTCCTTTTTGCCCTCAATTGGTTTTCTACTTCGCAAGGGCAAAGTGGTAAAAATCAGAGGTTCTCTGATTTGCCTTGGTCATGGCATACATCCCTTAAGGTCATGGCAGTACCATACGAAACCCACAAGTAAAACATTCCAACCTCATAACTTTGCCACTTTCCATTAAAATGGTTTCTAACTAATCAAAGGCAAAGTGGTAAAAATAAGAGGTGCTTTGATTGGCCCGGGGTTGGGGCATATATACCATAAGGTCATGGTAGTAAAATTGAAAGTCCACGAGTGAAAAACTCCAACCTTCTAAGTTTTCCACTTTGCCCTCAATTGGTTTTCAACTTAGTAAGGGCAATGTGATAAAAATAAGAGGTGCTTCGATTGGCCCGCGAGCAAAAACCTCCAAGCTCATAAGTTTACCACTTTGCACTCAACTAGTTTTCTACAAAGCAAGCGTAAATTGGTAAAAATAAGAGGTGCTCCAAATTTCCTGGGGTTGAGGCAAAGAAAGAAAAAGTTCATGGTAGTACCATAGGAAACTTGCGAACAAAAAACTCCAACCTCATAACATTGCCACATTGCCCTTAATTTGTTTTTCTACTAAGCATGGGTAGAAATACCCCAACCTCATATGTGGTAAAAATAAGAAGTGCTCAGATTCTACCCGGGTGGGGTATACATACCACAAGGACACTGTAGTACTATAGGAAACCCGTGATGAAAAACACCAACCTCATAAGTTTGTGACTTCGCCCTCAATTGGTTTTCTACTATCTAAGGGAAAAGTGGTAAAAATTGGAGATTCTCCGATTGGCGCGTACATACCCCATGGTCATGGTAGTACAATAGGAAGCCTGCGAGCAAAAAACTCCAACCTTATAACTTTGCTACTTTACCCTTAATTGGATGTTAACTAAGCAAGGGCAATGTGGTAAAAATCAAAGGTGCTCTGATTGGCCCGGAGTTGGGGCATACATACCATAAGGTCATTGTAGTAAAATAGAAACCTGCGATGAAAAACTCCAACCTCATAACTTTGCGACTTCACCCTTAATTGGTTTTCTACTTAGTAATGGAAAAGTGGCAAAAATAAGAGGTGGTCCGATTGGCCCCGGGTTGGCGCATACAAACCCTAAGGCCTTGGTAGTACAATAGGAAGTCCGCGAGCAAAAAAATCCAACCTCATAACTTTGCCACTTGGCCCTCAATTGCTTTTCAACTAAGCAAGGGCAAAGTGGTAAAAATTATAGGTGCTCAGATTGGCCCAAGGTTGGGGCATACATACCATAAGGTCATTGTAGTACAATAGAAACCTGCGACGAAAAACTCCAACCTCATAACTTTGCGACTTCGCCCTTAAATGGTTATCTACTTAGTAAGGGGAAAGTGGTAAAAATAAGAGGTGGTCTGATTAGCCCCGAGTTGGTTCATACGTACCCTAAGGTCATGATAATACCATAGGAAGCCTGTGAGCAAAAAACTCTAACCCCATAAGTTTTCCACTTTGTCCTCAATTGGTTTTGAACTAAGCAAACACTGAGTGGTAAAAATAAGAGGCGCGCCGAATGGCCCAAAGTTGGGGCATACATACCATAAGGTCATGGTAGTACAATAGGAATCCCGCGAGTGAAAGACTCCAACATCATAAGTTTTCATTTTTGCTCTCAATTGGTTTTCTACTAAGCAAGAGCAAAGTGGTAAAATAAGAGGTGCTTCGATTGGTCCTGGGTTGGGGTGTACATACACTAAGGTCATGGCAATACCATAGGAATTCATCAACCAAAAACCTCCAAGCACATAACTTTGCCACTTTTCCCTCAATTGGTTTTCCTACTAAGGAAGGGTAAATTGGTAAAAATAAGAGTTGATCCGATTAGCCCCGGGTTAGGGCATACATACCCTAAGGTCATGGTAGTATCATAAGAAGCTCGTAAGCAAAAAATTCCAACCTCATAACTTTACCATTTTGCCCTCAATTGGTTTTCTCCCAAGCATGGACAATGTGGAAAAAATAAGAGGTGCTCTGATTCTCACTAGGTTGGGGCAAGTATACCACAAGGACATGGTAGTAAAATAGGATGCCTGTGAGCAAAAAACTCCAACCTCATAACTTTGCGACTTCGCCCTCAATTGGTTTTCTACTAAGCAAGGGAAAAGTGGTAAAAATAAGAGGTAGTCCGATTGGTGGCGAGTTGGGACATATTTACCCTAAGGTCATGGTCGTACAATAGGAAGCCCACGAACAAAAAACTCCAACCTCATCATTTTGCCACTTTTCCCTCAATTGGTTTTTAACTACACCAGGGCAAAGTGGTAAACATTAGAGGTGCTCAAATTGACCCAGGGTTGGGGCATACATACCCTAAGGTCATAGTATTACCATAGGAAGCCCACGAGCAAAAAACTCTAATCTTATAACTGTCACTTTGTCCTCAATTGGTTTTTAACCAAGCAATGGCAAGGTTGTAAAAATAAGAAGTGCTCCGATTGGCTCGGGGTTGGGGCATACATACCATAAGGTTATGGTAGTAAAATAGAAAGCCCGCGAGCGAAAAACTCCAACCTCCTAACTTTTCCACTTTGCCGTCAATTGGTTTTCTTTTTAGCAAGGGCAAAGTGGTAAAAATTTGAGGTGCTACGATTGGCCATGGGTTGGGGAATACATACCATAAGGTCATGGCAGTACTATAGGAAGCTTGCGAGGAAAATAGTCCAACCTCGTAACTTCCTCACTTTAACCTCAATTGGTTTTTAACTAAGTAAAGGCAAAGTGGTAAAAATCCTAGTTTTTCCAATTGGCCTGGGGTTGTGGCATACAAACAATAAGGTCATGGTAGTGAAATAAGAGGCCTGTGAGCAAAAAACTCCAACCTCATAACTTTTCCACTTAGCACTCAATTGGTTTCCTACTTACTTTTTTTTTTTAATTAAAGAGAGAATGATCACATGTCCAAGAGTGATCTCCACCTAAGTTTATTAATAAACCCCTACTTTAGGCTAAGGAAAACAATATACATTGTTCATCAAAGCTGGGGGCTTACATGAATACAAAAAAGATTATCTACCCAGCTAACACTTATTTACCTAAAAAAACAAATACATCCAATATACAAATACCAAAACATTATGAACACATACGAATATAAGGAACACTACCTATGCCAAGTCAAATTAGTCCTTTGATTGAAGCTGGAATCCCTTCATCACTGACCCATACATTATTCATGCCTTTAGCACCCATTTTTGCGAAAGTATCCGCAACGGCATTTGCTTCTCTAAATATATGATTAATAGAAAACTGAATCCCCTCCAATCCCTGCATTATCTCTTCCCAATAATCCTCCAAAAACCATAAACTACAATGTTTATTCTTCAACCATTCCACCACTAGATTTGAATCCATTTCTATTTCCACTCTTCGAAACCCCATTAAACTAACTGTGCGCAGACCATGCAATAAGCTTAGTACCTCTACTGCATTGTTGGTCTGGTCACCCAGGAATTTAGTGTACCCATAAATAAACTTACCTCTAGAGCAAAGCACCACACCACCAGCATCAGCCTCACCTGGATTCCCCATGGAGCATCCATCAATATTTAGTTTAACAAAGTCTTCTGCAGGTCTCCTCCATTTAACTAATTTTACTTTGTTGTTGGGCATCGGGTTAAAAGGTATTTGCAGGTTCCCCAAAATAGCTTCATCACACAAACTCATTCTCTTGGACTCCTTGACTTTCATGCCCACACAAACCAACCAAAATTTAATTGCAGCAACTACTGAATCATAAGACACCCTTTTATCTTCCATTCTTTTTTGACATCTTCTCCACCACAACCTCCAAGATATTATGGTAGGCAGAATACCAATTATTTGGCCTTCTTTTGCAGACATTTTCACCCTTCTGTGAAAGAACTCCACTTTCTCCCTCCATAATTTTCCCTACAAAGAAGGCAAACCAGCAGCTGTAACAAATTTCGTCGAGACTTGTTCAGGCATTTATCCATTAGCTAAAATATGATCCACATCTTCCTCCTGCCCATCTAAATAGCAGTTGCATTTTGATACCATGGGAATATTCAAATGTCAAACCTCCTCATCGACTGGTAAACAATTATGCCAAGCTCTCCACATTGTTACTGAAATTTTCTTTGGTAACACCGGATGCCATATCCACTTTGCCCATGAGAACACTGGGCCCCGAGTATGAATGCACTCTAATGCACTACTTGTTGAAAACTTTCCACTACTGTTCAGGATCCAAATGAGAGTATCCACCCCAAACTTAATTCTACCAAGCTTCTCAACAATTTCTGCAGCAAGCGTAATTCCTAATAACCTGGAAAACAGCTTTATATTCCATCCCTTTTCATCCTTACATGCCTCCAACTGTAAGTCCGGCAACTCAGAGATAGGCTATGAAGTAACTAGTGGACCAGCACTTGAGCAATTTTCCCCAAAGTGATGATTGAGTCAAAAAATTCCAAGCCAATTTCATGTGTAGAGATTGTTGAACTTCATGTAAATTTCTAATTCCCAAGCCACCTTCAGTCACTGGTTTGGACATTTTCCTCCATGGATACCATTTCCTCTTTGGTTTTCCATCAATGCTACCCCAAAAGAAAGTACTCATTATGGAGTGAATTTTATTAATAACCTCTTTTGGCGTATTTAACACCGATAGTAGGTGAATCAACATGCTTTGGATCACATGTTTGATAAGTAACAGCCTAGCCTCGCTTGATAGCATTTTTGCCTTCCAACCTTCAAGCCTTGCTAGGACCTTTTGAATTATAAACTCAAAATGCCTAACCAATAATCGTCCTGAAACTATCAGAGCTCCCAAATACACAATAGGAAATTTTCCTTCAGAAAATCCCAATAATCTAAGCATACTTCTTTTTCGAGAAGCTGAAATATGCTTTGAAAAAAAAATGGTGGATTTACTTTTACTTACAACTTGCCCCAACACCCTTCATATACTTTGAAGACATTTACAATTTCCCTCAACGACACCTTACCTTCATTTGAAAACAATACAATATCATCTGTATAAAGTAAGTGTGAAATAACAGGAGTACCTCTTAGGTGAGAAAATGGAATAATCTTGCCTAGTTCAACCTACTTCTTTATTAGCCTTGTTAAGACTTCTTCCATTAAAATAAATAGATATGGTGAAATTGGACCTCCTTGATGCAAGCCCCTTCCTCCCTTAAAGAATCCTTTAGAGATTCCATTGAACACAATAGAATACCATGAAGATGAAATACATTGCCGTATAATCCATGAAAAAGACTTAGAAAAACCAAAAGCCTTCAGTACATTTAGCAAAAATTCCCAAGACACACTATCATACGCTTTTTCCATATCTATTTTCAGCACTATATTTCCTCCATGACATGGCTTATTTATTCCATGAATTAACTCTTGAGTCAAACTAATATGTTCATATATACTACGACCCGTAATGAACGCACCTTGCTCCGGGGTTATGATCTTGTGGAGGAGTGACGATAACCGATTCACCAGAATTTTTGAGCAAATTTTGTAGAATACGGAGCATAGACGGATTGGCCTAAATTTTTCATAGCTTGTAGGATTACTTACTTTAGGACTAAGTACCAAAAATGTGGTGTTATAGTACTGAGGTAATGGAATCCCATTAAAGAATTCCAAAACGGCTTCCACAACATTCGGACCCACAATATGCCAACAAGCTTTATACAAGCCTGCGCCAAACCCATCCGAGGTAGGACTACTATCCACCGGAATGGATTCCAAAGCTTCTAAAATTTCTTGGGCTGAAGGAAGACTACACAACTCCTCATTCTCAATTTCTGAAACACTCGATTGCACCAATCTAGAAAAATCAGGCAATGCACTACAACTACCATTTATAGAAAGGAAAGTCTGAAAATATTGGACAGCTCCATTATGTATATCCTCTGGAGTGGAAAAAACAGAACCATCTTGCAAAGATATTGATAAGACTTCTTGATTTTTCCTTCTCGAGACAGCACGGAAAAATTCTGAGGTTACCTCTCCTTTTGATATCCATTGATGCTTAGTCATTTGGGATAATCGCACTTGCTCTCTCTCATTCCACATTGATAGCTCTACATTAGAAGCGATAAGATTGTCTTCAATTTCCACCGAACACTCTTCCTGCAATGACAATTCTAAGCCTTCGATGCAAGACTCAAGATCAGCAATATGTAGCTCAATTCGACCAAACGTCCGGTTGTTTCAATCTCTCAAAATGATTTTCAGCCGCTTGAGTTTAACCATAAGCTTCACTAGACCTCCCACCTCCTGCACCAGATTCTCTTGCCAGGACCTCTTAACACACTCAAAGAACAACTTATAAGTTACCCACATTTGTTGAAATTTAAATGATGAATAGCCATATTGAATATTTTCTTGTTCCAGCTTTATGATCATAGGAGAATGGTCAAAGGAAGATCTAGATAAATAAGCCACTCTTGCCTCAAGGAACATATTTAAAAAATTAATATTTATCAAGACCCGATCCAACCTCGCCCATTTTCTGGACATACCATTATGGATGTTACACCAAGATAACATATTCCCAATGAAAGACATCCCCATAAGCCCATTAACTTCTATCCACTCATTGAACTCTTTCATAGCCAAAGCTAAACATGGACGACCACCCTGTCTCTCTTAATTCGCATGGATAATGTTAAAATCACTAGCCACAATCCAAGGCAACTGGGAATACCTAGAATTAGCTAGTGCCTCCCACATCCTACATTTGCCCATATAAGAACATTTTGCATACACTACTGTTACTAACAATTCTTGCCGATTATACTTGATATTAAAAGATACAAATTGATCCTCCATACACAAAGCCAAGAGGCTGATAGCATGATTCCAGAAAATCCAAATCTTACCACCCGCAACATCATTAGATAAACTATTCTAAAACCCCAGTTTTTCTTTCCACAACACCAAATGGGACTCCTACAACATAGGTTTAGCGATTGCTACAATCTTGGGCTTATATTTCTTTATTAAGAGTTTTATTGTCCTTCTAGATGTCCCTAGTCCTCTAGCATTCCAATAAAGAAAAGACATGATCAAATATTCAGTTTAGAGGGCCGAAACACCCTCTTAGAGCTTCTCTTCCTCTTTGCTTGTCGCTTGTCCTCTGTTTCTTTCACAATCTCAGAATCAGAAACCAACACTTAATTTTTTGCCAAATGCTCCATTACATCATCTAATTCATTCTCCAAGCAAGTCTCAACCTCTACAAACTGGTCCTCCTCTCCACCCTGGAACTCAATCCCTGCTGTTTAACCCTCTGCACATTGAGACTGAACTGCCCCTATAACACCTGGGCTATGGAACATGAACCTACTTCCCTCAAATTGATGGAGTGTGAGTTCCCCTTTTTCCAGAAAAGAAGCCTCAGGCGGAAACTCCCCCCACAGAATCTTCCAGACCCTAACTACCAATCCGTGCCTCTATATCTTGTCTCAAATCTTTAGTAGATGGCCCAAGTTCCAAACTTATTAGAATCGGAGTAAAAATTTGTTCTATGATAGTAGGTGCTGTGACAATGTGATTTCTAGCAATATGTTCAACTACAACGGGCTCTGTTTGCTTTGTCTCAGGCTGAGTACTACATGGCTCTACTGATAGAGAGCCCAAATCTCCCTTCTTGCTGGATTCTTCTAATTGGAACTCAGTGGAAATTTCTTTGATAGGCCTATGTGCCCAAGTCCCCATGGTTCCCCCATCCTTCTTACCCATTTTAACATTTTAACCACTTCTTTCTTTTGCTTCAGTTTCCATTTACATGTTAGATCATTATGACCCTACACTTTACATTGTAAGCAGTATGCAGAAAGAGTCTTAAAAACCAATTCTTGATAAAAACTAAGGGGGTGATGAGGAGTGCCAATCCATATTGCCTTGAGTGGATCCTTTGAGACATTCATCTCCACATATACATGGGCCCCATTTGTTCTTATTGCACATCTTGTAGAATTGCCCTTCTTCAAAAATCTCCAAAGTGGCATAGTAATATTTTTTAGCAGATCCTCATGGTAGAAATTAGGTGGTAGACCCGAAAGGTTTAACCACACAGGTACCTAAATAGGTTCTTGGTCCTCATGATAATCAATAGTCCAGTGAAAAGCCCTATAAGAGATGCTGTCAATATTGCAGCTTTCCCTAGCAAATGCCTTCACAAAATCTTCCTCAGATGTCATGCGCACAGACATTTCTAGTTTTTCTCATAGCCGAGACTATCAGTTGCTTGTTCAGGCCCCATCTTGCACAAATAAAAGAACGGATTGCATACAATGAAGGCCTTTGATGAAGAAATTTAAGCACTAGTGAGAACTGGAACGGAAGAGCAGATCTTTCTAATTCTTCCTTAGAGAAAATAATGCAAACCTCTCCCTCCACTAGCTATGGTGCTTGAAGATGGACCTTTACTTCAGGAAGGGGTTGTGAAGGATCAACCACCATATCCACAAAAGAACGCTGGCGAGGACCTGAAGCAGATCTAGTTGCCATAGTCGTAGCCTTAAGGGTGATGGCTATGGCTATGACCCCTAATCTTATAATAACTATCATGCATAATTGGTTTCCTACATAGTAGGGGTAAAGTGGTAAAAAATAGAGATGCTATGCTTGGCCTGGGATTTGGGCAAACAAACCCTATGGTCATGGATGTACCATTGGAGGCCAGCGAGGAAAAAACTCGAACCTCATAATCCCATTATGTCCTCAATTGGTTTTTAACTAAGCAAAGGCAAAGTGATAGAAATAAGAGGTGCTCCGATTGGCACGGGGTTGGGCATACATACCATAATGTCATGGTAGTACAATAGGAAGTCTACGAGCGAAAAACACCAACCTCATAACTTTTCCTCTTTGCCCTAAATTGGTTTTCTACTTTGTATGGGCAAAGTGGTAAAAATAAGAGGTGTTCCGATTGGCCTTGGGTCGGGGCATACATACCTTAAGGTCATGTTAGCACAATAGGAAGACCACGAGTAAAAAACTCCAACCTCATAACTTTCTCACTTTGCCCTCAATTGGTTTTTAACTAAGCAAAGACAAAGTGATGAAAATAAGTGGTGCTTTGATTGGCCTGGGGTTGGGACATATATACCATAAGGTCATGGTAGTACAATAGGAAGCCCCGGTGCAAAATACTCCAACCTCGTAACTTTGCCACTTCTCCCTCAATTGGATTTATACTAAGTAAGGGAAAAGTGGTAAAAATAAGAGGTGCTTCGAATATCCCCAGGTTGGTGCATACATACCTTGAGGTCATGGTAGTACCATAGGAAGCCCGTGAGAGAAAAAGTCCAACCTCAAAACATTTCCACTTTGTCCTCAATTGGTTTTCTACTAAGCAAGAGCAAAGAGGTAAAAATAAGAGGTGTTTCGATTGGTCACAGGTTGGGCTATACATACCCTAGGGTCATGGCAGTACCATAGGAATTCAGGGACCAAAAAACGCCAACTACATAACTTTGCCACTTAGCCCTCAATTGGTTTTGTACTAAGCAAGGGTAAATTTTGTAAAAATAAGAGTTGCTCCGATTAGCCCTGGGTTGGGGCATACATACCTGATTGAGTTGCATTATTGCATATTTTATACATTTAAAATCAATATATTTTTAATTATTTAATTATTTTATCATTGGTTTTAGATGAAAAAATTGATTAGGAGACATAAATCCAAGTTGTGATTTAAATTGATTAATAACATAATTTATGCTTATTTTTATAACTTGTGATTTAATTTGATAATATTCTCTCTATGCATAACACAATTTTAATATTTTATTTTCCATCTTTTGTCTAATTTTATTATTTTTAATTTTAATTTTTCTTTTTTTTTACAGGCCCTCTAAACGACATGTCGTTTTGTAAAATGGAAAAATAACTTGTCGTGTTTCTCTATAGATAAAAAAGACAAGCCGTTTTCATCTTCTTCAACCTTGGACAACGGCCTTTGCACCCTGCCTCCAAGCTGCATTGCACCTCCACGGCACCACCACTCCATGCAGCACCTCCACCACTACAACTCATCAACCACTGCAAAGAACCACCGTGCACTGTGCTCTATCGCCATTGTCAATAAGCCATAACCAGCACCACCATGCATGGCCTCTGCACCATGCCTCCACATGTACAACAACATAGAATAAACGTAGTGCACCCCTTCCACAGCAGCACCTCCACGCTGCAATGCTCCTCCGCATGTCCACTGGGCGCATACAACCTGCACCATTTGAACCAGCATGCACAGCACCACCTTGCGCGCAACAACTTCACCCAAGCACCTCCACGAAGCCACGAGCCACGTTTGCCCAAGCACCTCTTGGGCTCTCTCAATTTCCATTACACCAAAGAAAAAGAAAATATAGTGAAAATGAAGGTGAGCAGAGAAAAAAAATAATAGCAAGAAGAGAGAAAGCTGGATGTCTTCGGTGGAAAAGAGACTTTTCGGTTTGGAGTCACGAGAGGACACAAAGAATTTTTGTTGTCTTTCTACCGAAAATAAGCACATGCAGTCGGCCATTTTGTTTGAATTTGAAGACAAGGGACCTGGGATGCACTAAGGCACGGAACAAACAAAGTTGGACGCCAAAAGAAACTCACATGGATTCTTTATGTGAGCCTATCAAAAGGACAGAGGATAGAGAGAAGAGTTTGGCAGAAGAAGAATTTGGCTAGTGGCATGATTCTTAGGAGATGTCTTTTGAAAGGAGAAGAGCTGGACGAAGAAGAAGCTGGAAGAAGAAATTCACAAGGGGACAAAAGCCACAGAGAATAAAGAGAAAAGGGTGGTGGGCAGCAAAACGCTTTTCATTTGTAAAAAAAACTTTCTAACAAAGAGAATGTCATGCTGAATACAGCTTGGCGTGAAAAAGTAGGGGACATGGGCCAATGACAGACAGAAGACGCAGAAGAAATGAAAAGAAAAAAAAAAAGAATCACGCGAGACACGAAAATGAGGCAACACAATTCATGCGGATTTTTCGTAATGGGCAATTTGAGAGTGGACTACTAGAAGACAACCACATACTTTTTGATCCTATATAAACACATGACTTTGGAGAACAAAAAAACACATTACTGAACAGAGTTTTTGGAGACTCACAGTTCAATTTTTTTGAGAGCTTTTTTTTTCTGTTATTGTTCAAATGGACAGCTAAGTCCATAAGTAAAGTTAGGGATGAACTTGCACAATTGAGGGTGTTTTTAGTTTATTTTTGATTCATGTGATTGTTCTTTATTAATGCAAACTCTTATTTATCATTATCTAATTATCAATAGTATTTTCTTTATCTCCAAATAATCTTGGAATTGATCCCTTTCATAGATTCAGTTACGCTTTTTCTATAAAATGGTTAAGATCCTTGATTATGTTTGGATTAATTCATTGTCTTTATTGATTTAATTCTTTGCTACAATATTGCCCACTGGGTATATTGTCGTCGTTGGGTTTTGTTAATAAGGATGATAATTCACGAAATTTTTAAAAGAAGTGAATGATTTATCAAAGAGTTATCTTTCGATTAATGTGGTTTGTAGTTCTATATCTTCCAATTGGGGACTTTGGAGATGAATCTCCAATTGTGTAGATTCACTAAATCAAGAATAGACAGAAATACCTAATTTGTATAAGGAATTCCTGATGCTTTGCTATTTGTAATTTGAGTGATCCTTATTTTTATCCCTGTAATTTTATTTGCTAAATCGCATTAAAACCAATTCTTTCTTATTGATCATTAAATATTTTTCTTTAGTTCTTTTTATTCTTTGTTGTGTTTTCTTTAATCTGTCTCCCTAAAGAATCAACACCCCAAAGCTGTGCTACAACTACTGCGTTATTCTTTGGGCGTAACCAAATTTTGGCGCCGTTGCCGAGGAGACAGTGTAAGAAACAGTACAAATAATTTATTTCAGTAGTTTGTAAAGGCGGTAACTTTGTTCTCTCTTTCGCTGCTACATTATTATTATTATTATTATGATTATGATTATTATTATTATTATTATTATTATTTTCTCATTCTTTTCATATATATTTTTTTTTTTTAAGTTTTCAGTATTTTGTTACCTTGCATGCATAGGCATAGAGACGAGTTAGTTAGATTTGCAAGGAGAGTTGAAGTAGACACTGATACTCTCTTTAATAATCTGTTTGACATGCCTTCTAATTTTGAAACACATTCTATTTCATCGTTTTCTTCATCTAACATGAGTGTGCATGAAGATCAACCTTGCACTCTACATGAGTACCTTCACCCTACATGCACAGCAACACCATCATGCATTGTATTTCCACCTAATATTCTTCCATTGGATTTCAAATCAGGTATGATACAATTTCTCCCTACTTTTCATGGTCTGGAGAATGAAAATCCATATGTGCATATTAGGGAGTTTGAAGAGGTTGTTGCTACATTTCATAGTCAACCTGGCACTATAGATGTTGTTCGACTTAAGTTCTTTCCTTTTTCACTAAAGGATAAGGTGAAGAGTTGGATGTATTCATTAAGACCACGGTCGATCGGGTCATGGGCTGAAATGACCCAAAATTTTTTCAATAAATAATTTCCCCATCATAAGAGAATGCTTTGAAAAGGCAAATCTCAACTTTTACACAAAAAGATAGTGAAGCTTTGTATCAAGCATGGGAACGTTTTAAAGAGTTACTTAGTTTGTGTCCCCATCATGGCTATGAAAGTTGGCATCTGGTTACCTATTTTTATGAAGGTCTTACTCCTAGAGAGCGTCAATTTATTGAAATGGTGTGCAATAGTGAGTTTTTGCAGAAAGATCCGGATGAGGTAATGGAGTATTTGAATGAACTTATAGAAAAAGCTCACACCTGGATAGGACCAAATTCTTTTGACAGTACCAATCGAGCACGCCCCAATCAAACTCATTATGGTGGAGGCATCTATCATCTTAGAGGAGAAGATAGCTTGAAGGCAAAGATGGAGGGCCTAACTTGAGAGTTAGAGGCATTGAAGATGAAGGGAATTATGGTAGCTCACACTATTCCCCAAATTGATGCCCTTAAACTTAGTTTTGTTTGTCAAGGAGTAGATCATCTTGCATAAGATTGCCCTACACTTACTGAGATGAAAGGAGTGTATGAGGAACATTGCAATTCTCTTGGCATGTATTAAAAGCGATTTTCACCCTACTCAGATACATACAATCCTAGTTGGAGAAATCACCCAAACTTTAGTTGGAAGTCTGACACTCATCACACTCCCCAAGCTTTTGACACTCACAACCCTACACAATCTCAACCACCTAGAACTTACCCTGCACCATGTCATGCATCTTCATCTTCTAGGAACTTCCTAGAAGATACTCTACATGCTTTTATTAAGGTGCAGGGGAAAACTAATCAAAGGTTTGAATCTTTGATTATGCAAGTTGTTGAGGAAAATAAGGATAAAAAGCCAAGTATCCAAGTTCATGAGCGCTTTGAGTGTGAATGAACGTGGAAAGTTCCCTTCTCAAGCTCAATCCACACCCCAAGGTCAACATATGGTAGAAAAAAATTTAAATCTGAAAGAGGTCAATGCCATTATGACACGAAGTGGTAAGTCATTACACATCCCAACAACGAACAAATCAGAGGATGTGGAAAAGGATCAAGATAGAAGTGATGCCGAGCTACCCAAGGAATCTGAAGTGACAAAGAGTCCTGTTAAGGTACCATTCCCTCAAGCTTTAAAATCAAGCAAGCGAACTCTAGATGCTAACAATGAAATCCTAGAGAATCTACGACAGGTAAAAATCAATCTTCCTCTTTTGTATGTTATTAAACAAGTTCCTACTTATGTAAAAGTTCTCAAGGATTTGTGTGCAGTTAAGAGGAAGCACCATGTGAAGAAAATAGTATTCCTGACGGAGCAAGTTAGTGCTCTAATTGAGCAGTGGATTCCTCCCGAGTATAAGGATCCTAGTTGTCCAACCATTGCATGCACTATAGGGAATCATGAGTTTGGGCAAGCATTGCTAGATCTAGGATCTAGTGTAAATTTAATGCCTTATTCCCTTTATTTGTAGCTTGGTTTGGATGAAATTAAGCCTACTTATGTTGTGCTTCAATTGGCTAACCACTCAGTTAAGAAACCAAGAGGGATAGTTGAAGATGTTTTGATCCAAATTGATAAATTTTATGACCCTGTTGATTTCTTAATTCTAGACACTACTTCTGTCGTTGACTCTAGTTTCAAAATCCTCTTAATTTTAGGTAGATCATTCCTTGCTACTGCTAACGCTTTTATTAATTGCAGGAACGGCCTAATGAAGCTCTCATTTGGAAATATGACTCTCAAGGCAAATAATTTTCATACTGGAAAACATCCAATAGAGGATGACGAGTGCCACCAAACGTACGTGATCGACGCACTCATAGACAAGGGAGATTATGGAACATAGGATTAGCAACCAAAATTTGAGGAGTTACCTAATAAAAATGAAAAACAAATTTCTTCAAGAGTGGACAGTTTCAAATTGGAATTAAAACCACCGCCCTCAGGTAAAATGAAATCGAATGCGGGTAAACTTAAAAAATTTCAGCTGACCGAATTAGAAGAGTTGAGAAATGATGCTTATGAGAACTCTAGAGTCTATAAGGCTAAAATGAAAGCGTTTCATGGTAAAAATATTTTGAGAAAAACGTTTAAGCTCAATGATCAAGTGCTCTTATATGATTCTAGACACCATAAACACTTAGGAAAACTTCAGTCTAGGTGGACCGGCCCTTTTGTAATTAAGAATGTTTTTAAAAATGGGGCGGTAGAAATAAAAGATCCTAAGGATGTTCGAATCTTTATAGTAAATGGTCAATGTCTTAAAGTATTAATTGATAGGCAATTTTCGATAGTGGAAGACATTACACTTGTGGATCTAGTCTATCAACCTTGACCACACCTCAGGTATGTTCTTCTTTATTTGTTTTGTTTTGTTTTTGTTTTCTCTTATTTTCTTTCTTTTCCTTTTTGTTTGCTGTTGCTTTCTTTGTTTTTGTTTGTAGGTTAGTTTCATTTTGTCATTTCAGGTTACAATCTTTGGTGCTTAGCGAGCTATCCAAGTCACTCATCAAGTGTATTCTACCCTTTTTAGCTACTCCCCATTCAATTTTGATTTTTAAACATTGAGCACAATGTTTATTTTAAGTTGGGGGGTGTTGGAGCAAATTCAGTATTTAAAATGTTTGTTGGAACTTTGTGGCATATTTTCATAAAAAAAAAAAAAAACCATGTTAGCGTCCAAGATTTCCTGGCATGATGAAGTGATACCGAGATGCGATTGCACAATGATCGCAAGTGTCCACTTTGGCAAAGTATTTATCTTACTTGTTATCCCATTTGTTTGGTGGTATTTCTTTAGGGATATTGAGTCTAGGAAAACCCATTTTTGAATGAGTCATTTCTTTTCTGTTTTTTTTTCATTAATTTTTAACCCAAAAAAAAAATTTGTTTAGCGTGTGTGCATGTGATAAATAATATTTTGTCTTAATGCAATATGCACTAATATATACACGATTGACACACTCTATTCTACCATTTTGTGAAATTTGACCATCTTGGTGATGTAGTTGAGCGAGATTATTTTTATGAAGATTTATTTTCAAGCCTGAGCATAGAGCATAATTTCTGATGATCATATTTTGTTTGATGTGTGACTTGAAACACCAGGATGCTATATTTATTGAGATATACTTGGCATGACTTATATATAATGAAGGGAAAATCTTGAAAGACATTTTACACATGCTTACACTTGTAGTGTTCTTCATTACTGTTCATTGATTTAACATAGGAGAAGTAAACTGCAGGACTACCGAGCCTTTTTCTAAATAAAAAGAAAACCATCATGGATCTACCTCAGTGGTAAGGGAGAATTTGGGAATGTGTGGGTTAGGTGCATGGTCCTGGGTTTGATTTCCCACTGTTAGAATCCGTTTGAAAAAAAAAATATAAAAGTAATAAAGGATGAAGCATATGGAGCTTTCCTAAGTAAAGGGCTAGAAACAGTTACCCAAACTTTGGGGGTTGTGTGTTCAACCTTTAAACAGAGTTGGTGTGAAAACTGCTAGTCCCTTGGGCTTTGAGGTGGTTAGAATCAGCAATGATTAATCTTAAAGTTGAAAAATCCTGGGATAAATCCTGATTAGTAATGAAGAACACACAGTCGTTTAGCTACATACACACATCTGAGTTCTGACATATTTTTCCCAATTCTTTGTGCAAGATTGTTGAGATAGTCTCGGTGGATATAGCTCTCGGGGGTTGAGTAGTCATGTGTTGCATTTTGTGAGAATTCATTATTATGTTTGATTGCTTTTGTTTGGATTTCGAGCTTTATGCAATATTCATCTCAATTAATTTTTACTATTTTGCTCAGAGACTAGCAAAATGCTAGTTGGGGGGTATGATTGAGCTGCATTATTACATATTTTATGCATTTAAAATCAATATATTTTTAATTATTTAATTATTTTATCATTGGTTTTAGATAAAAAATTGATTAGGAGGCATAAATTCAAATTGTGATTTAAATTGATTAATAGCATAATTTATGCTTATTTTTATAACTTGTGATTTATTTTTATTTTCCATTTTTATCTATTTTTATTTTTATTTTTATTTTTTTTATAGGTCCTCTAAATGACATGTCATTTCGCAAAACGGAAAAACGACTTGTCGTGTTTATCTGGAAGTAAAGTTTGCTATCTTCTAAACAACTTGCCGTTTTCTCTATAGACAAAAACGACAAGCCATTTTCGTCTTCTTCAGCCTTGGACAATGACCTCTGCACCCTGCCACCACGCTGCATTGCACCTCCACGGCACCACCACTCCATGCAGCACCTCCACCACTACAACTCAGCAACCATTGCAAAAAACAACCACCATCCACTGTGCTCCATCGCCCCTGTCAGTAAGCCATCAGCAGCACCACCATGCAGGCCTCTGCACCACGCCTCTGCATGCACAGCAGCATAGAATAAAACTCCAGCCTCATAACTTTTCCACTTTGCCCTCAATTGGTTTTTAAATAAGCAAAGGCAAAATTATAAAAATTAGAGGTTCTCCGATTGTTCTAGGTTGGGGCATATAAATAATTAGGTGATGGTAGTAAAATAGGATGCCCGCGAGTGAAAAACTCCAACTCATAACTTTTCCACTTTGCCCTCAATTGGTTTTCTACCAAGCAAGGGCAGAGTGGAAAAAATAAGAGATGCTCCGATTGGCCCAGGGTTGGAGTGTACATACCAAAAGGTCATGGTAGTACAATAGGAATCCCTCGAGAAATAAACTCTAGCCTAATGACCTTGCCACTTTGGCCGCAATTGGTTTTTTACCAAGCAAGGGCAATGTGGTAAAAATAAGGGGTGCTCAGATTCGCTCTGGTTTAAGGCATACATACCACAAGGACATGGTAGTAAAATAGGATGCCAGTGAGCGAAAAACTCCAACCTCATAACTTTGAGACTTCGCCCTCAACTGGTTTTAGGCTAAGCTAGGAAAATTGGTAAACATAAGAGGTGCTCCGATTGGCCTCGGGTTGGTGCATACATAACCTAAGGTCATGGCAGTACCATTGGAACCCCTGGGCGAAAAACACCAACCTCATAACTTTTCCACATTGCCCTCAATTAGTTTTCTACTAAGCTAGAGCAAAGTGGTAAAAATAATATGTGCCTCGATTGGTCATGGTAGTACCATAAGAAGCGCACGAGCAAAAAACTCTAACCTCATAACTTTGCCACTTTGTCCTCAACTGGTTTTTAACGAAGCAAAGGCAAATGGGCAAAGATAAGAGGTTCTCCGATTTTGGCCCAGGGTTGGGGCATACAAACTATAAGGTCATGGTAGTAAAATAAAAAAACCAGCGAGCAAAAAACTCAAACCTCATAACTCTACCACTTAGCCCTCAATTGGTTTTTAACTTAGCAAAGGCAAAGTGGTAAAAATAAGAGGTATGATTAAGCTGCATTATTGCATATTTTATACATTTAAAATCAATATATTTTTAATTATTTTATTATTTTATCATTGATTTTAGATGAAAAAATTGATTAAGAGGCATAAATCTAAGTTGTGGTTTAAATTGATTAAAATTATATTTTATACTTGATTTTAATACTTGTGATTTAATTGTATAATATTTATTCACTTGCACAACACACTTTTAATATTTTATTCTCCATCTTTTGTCTATTTTTATTTTTAATTAATTAATTATTTTATTTTCTTTGTCTAGTTTCATTTTTGTTTCTTTAATTATTTATGATTCTGCTTGTCTATGTTTTATTTTTATTTTATTGATTTTAATTTTAATTTTAATTTCTGTTTTATAGGTTTTTCTAAATGATGTGTCGTTTTGTCAGTAGACAAAAACGACATGTCGTTTTCACTGTGAATGAACTCAGCCTCCTCCTAAACGACATGTAAGTTCATAGGTCAAAACTGCATGTAGTTTTGGTTCATCTTCAACTTTCAGCTCGTCCAGCAGCACGTATGGCATCCACACTGTACTCCACCTACACAGCACCATGCCCAGCCACCTCAAGCCACCATGAGCAACTCTCCACAACCGTGAGTCATGAAGCACCACTGTGCATGCAGCAACACCAACCTCTATTTTAAGAAGTGAAAACAGAGTAAAACTCCTTCGCAGCCCACTGCCTCCACATCCAGAAAATCCACCTCCATTTCTGAAACCTGGATAGACTCGCTGCACCTCCACTAGCCGCCAGCAGCAATAGAAGAGGCCAGAGATCAAGTCTCCACAGCCCAGTGAAGCCCAGCGCCATGACTGAAGCTCCCATGCGCGCCGTAGCCTTCTCTTGCGCAGCCCGGCTAGAAGCACCTTCACGTAAATCTCCGCATACACCACCCACGCACAGCCACTCCGTAGCCCTTCATGGTTTTTGTCCCTACCTCTTGGCTCTCTCTCTCTATCTCACTCCCATTACACAGCAAGGCTACACATGAAGCTGCAGCAACGGGAAGAAGAAAAAAATAAAAAATAAAAAAACACAACTGAAAGAAATGAAGAGAAACACGTGACGCACGCGAAGACTGGGCACTACAGCAGAAAGAATAAATCGATTCTTCTGCATGTGGGGAACAGACGCACACATGGGCAACTAGATGAAAAGAAAGAAAACAATTATATTTGGATATTACTTTTTCGGTCTGAACATACGGATGAAGCTTCCGGCGCAAATAAGTTTTTCTGAGTGGAAGACATAAGGAGCTGGAATTAGGGATGGGGGCAAGCAGCACTCATTTGCAGTATTCTTTGAAGCCTATATAAGGGCTTGGAGGCAAATGGAAAAACTCTTCAGATTTTAGGAAGAAATAAAATAGTTATAGTTTTTGTAATTAGGAGTAGGAGTAGAGTAGAGTAGAGTAGAAGTACTATTTTAAGTGTGATTTTATTTTCTAGTTTTATTATTTTTATTTTATTTCAGTTTGAAGTTATGATAAACATGCCTACATTTTTGTACTAAGGTTAGAGGTGAAGTTTAATAATTTAAATATTGTTTTGGATCAACAATGGAGTTTATATTGTGAGTTTGATCAATTGAATGGTGTTATTATTAGAAACTTTGATTATCTATATACTTTTCTTGATCCATTGTGATTTTTGAATACATTGGATGCTTGAAGAATTCCTGTGGTAATCAATTGGTCTTGTGAATGTTTGTACCATAAATTGTTCAAACTTAATCTTTAGTGATCGAAAGAATTTTTGGTGTTATTATTAGAAACTTTGATTATCCATATATTTTGATTATTTTTATTTTATTTCAGTTTGAAGTTATGATAAACATGCCTACATTTTCGTACTAAGGTTAAAGGTGAAGTCTAATAATTTAAATATTGTTTTGGATCAACAATGGAGTTTATATTGTGAGTTTGATCAGTTGAATGGTGTTATTATTAGAAACTTTGATTATCTATATACTTTTCTTGATCCATTGTGATTTTTGAATATATTGGATGCTTAAAGAATCCCTGTGGTAATCAATTGGACTTGTGAATGCTTCTACCATAAATTGTTCAAACTTAATCTTTGGTGATTAGTTTTCTTGAGTTTAACTGTTAAATTTTCCAGTTAGACAGAATCTTTATTCTAGTTTAACTGAGCTAAATTGATTGGAAACAGTATTTTAAATTATTAGATGGATCCTCGAAACCTTAGTCATTCTCCATATTAATTTATTTTATTAGTTCAGTTATATTTTGTTATTTTTAAAAAAAATCCTCATCTCAGTAATCTCCTCTATTTAATTTCATGTTCCTTTTAATAATATGTTTTTATTTTATTCTCTTTATCACATTAGTCAATCCCTGTGGATTCGATCCTGTAAGATACTACAACACCTGTATACTTGCAGGTAAAACTGCTCTGAATTTTTGGTTCATTATTTTGAGTGAAAGTTTAGATGCAACCAGGTACTTGGATTGACCTAGGGTTGGAGCATATATACCATAAGGTCATGGTAGTACAATAGGAAGCTCGCGAGCAAAAAACTCCAACCTCATAACTTTTCCACTTTGCCCTCAATTGGTTTTCTACATAGTAGGGGAAAAGTGGAAAAAATAAGAGGTGCTATGATTGGCCCCGGGTTGGGGCATACAAAATTCTATGGTCTGGGAAGTACCATTGGATGCCCGTGATGAAAAAACTCCAACCTCATAACTTTTCCACTTAGCCCTCAATTGGTTTTTAATGAAGCAAAGGCAAAGTAGTAAAAATAAGAGGTGCTCTGATTGGCCCCGGTCGGAGCATACATACCTTAAGGTCATGGAAATATCATAGGAAACCCGCGAGCAAAAATCTCCAACCTCCTAACTTTGCCACTTTGCACTTAACTAGATTTCTACAACATAAACGTAAATTGCTAAAAATAAGAGGTGCTCCAATTGGCCGCAGGTTGGGACATACATACCATAAGGTCATGGTAGTACAATAGGAATCTTGCGAGCAAAAAACTCCAACCTAATCGCTTTTCCACTTTGCCCTCAATTGGTTTTCAACTAAGCTAGGGCACATGGTTAAAATAAGAAGTGCTCAGATTCACCTCGGGTTGGGGAATACATACCACAAGGACATGGTAATACTATTGAAAATTTGTGATGAAAAACTCCAACCTCATAGCATTGTGACTCCCTCAATTGGTTTTCTACTAAGTAAGGCAAAGTGGTAAAAATAAGAGGTGCTCTGATTGACCTGAGGTTGGGGTATACATACCAAAAGGTCATGGCAGTACATTTGGAACCCCACGGGCAAAAAAATCCAACCTAATGACTTTGCCACTTTGTCCTCAATTGGATTTCTACCAAGCAAGGGCAAAGTGGTGAAAAGAAGAGGTGCTCAAATTTGCCCCGGGTTGGGGCATACATACCCACAAGGACATGGTAGTACTATAGGAAACCCGCGATGAAAAACTCCAACCGCATAACTTTTCCACTTTGCCCTCAATTGCTTTTCTACTTAGGAAGGGCAAAGTGATAAAAATAAGAGGTGCTTTGATTGGCCCAGCGTTGGGGCATACGTACCCTAAGGTCATGGTAGAACCATTGGAATCCTGCAAGCAAAAAACTCCAACCTCATAACTTTGCCACTTTGTTCTCAATTAGTTTTTATGACTTTGCCACTTTGCGCTCAATTGGACTTCTACCAAGCAAACGCAAAGTGGTGAAAATAAGAGGTGCTTAGATTGGCCTGGGGTTGGGGCATACATACCATAAGGTCATGGTAGTACAACAGAATGCCCGTGAGCGAAAAGTTCCAATCTCGTTACATTTTCGCTTTGCCCTCGATTGGTTTTCTACTTAGCAAGGGCAAAGGGGTAAAAATAAGAGGTGCTCTGATTGGCCCTAGGTTGGGGCATACAAACCCTAAGTTCGTGGTAGTACGATAGGAAACCTACGAGCAAAAGACTTCGACCTTATAACATTGCCACTTTGCCCTCAATTGATTTTCTACTAAGCAAGGGCAAAGTGGTAAAAATAAGAAGTGCTCAGATTTGCCCCAGGTTGGGGCATACATACCACTAGGTCGTGGTAGTACAATAGGAACCCTGCAAGCAAAAAAATCCAACCTCTTAAATTTTCCACATTGCTCTCAATTGGTTTTCTATCGAGCAAGCGCAAAGTGGTAACAATATGAGCTGCTTTGATTCACCTTGTGTTGGGGCATGCAAACCACAAGGACATGGTGGTACAATAGGTAACCTGTGATGAAAAAGTCCAACATAATAACATTGTGACTTCGCCCTCAATTGGTTTTCTAGTAAGTAAAAGAAGAGTAGTAAAAATAAAAGGTGCTGCAAATGGCCCCAGTTGCTGCATACATACCTTAAGGTCATGGGTACCCTAGGAAGCCCACCAGCAAAAAACTCTAACCTCATAACATTGCCACTTTGTCCATAATTGATTTTTAACTAAGCAAAGGCAAAGTGGTAAAAATAAGAGCTGCTCCAATTGGCCCTAGGTTGGGGAATACATACCACAAGGACATAGTAATACAATCGAAAACCCGTGATAAAAAACTCCAACCTCATAACATTGCGACCTCACCCTCAATTGGTTTTCTACTAAGAAAGACAAAGTGGTAAAAATAAGAGGTGCTCCGATTGGCCCCGGGTTTGCACATATGTGACGCCCCTAATCTCCGCTTGGGATGGAATGGAGACTTAGAGTATTGGGACATGCAACACAAGGTTACATACCCCCGTTCATGACAGTCAATATGCAATGCATCCTAGTATGCAACTAGCAGTATGCAATAATCGCAGCAGAAATAAAAGGTTAAAATGTAAGATATGCCAGAATAACTAAAAACATCCCAAATTCATTAGAAAATCATCAAGTTCAAAATACCAATGTAGCATAGACTTATATACAAACTCATATTATTCTCATAACATGAAGGACTCAAGCTATAACTCATCAGCATTAAATCTAGCTTCTTCACAAAATCTGGCTCCTCCTCAAACATGTGAATCCAGTGCTCCATCAATCCCGTCCTTTTTGATTCCTAACACAACTTCTATTATTCCGAGTGGAATGATAGTAGTCCCATAAAAGGGTGAGATTTACTCGAAATCTCAGTAAGTTAAACAACTAATTGGGACAAAGATAAATCAATCATGAAAAATGATAAATATGCGATGCATGAGATGCAAAAAATCAGTAGGCATGTCTCTCATCCAGATTCCGTAATATCTTTTAAAAATATGGAGACGTGGGTTTTCACTCAGTAAGTAATTTCGTCATCCTTTTTGAGAAAACATAACTTCTTCATAAAAATTTCATCATAAACTTTCATCATCATAGACTTGCATCATTATCTTAATTAATAACATAACGTGTGGTAACGTCACAGTTCCCCATATGCATTGTGCGTACCTGTCGGTAACTGTAGTACAACTCACGTTGAAACTACGTTTTCTATAGACTCATTCTCAATGCATTGGTAAATATAACATAACATCATAAAATTCATAACATGTACACCCACCAGTGTTAGATGTCATAACATGTTGACTTCGCTCTGGCGTTCTTTAAAAAGAATCCATTCGAAGCCTATTGACTGTCTTCGTCAACCCAGGAGTTACCACTCCGTTATTAAACACTCCAGAGTGGACAGAGGAGTTTCACCAGGATAATTCCCCATCCTAGCCTTTGGGGTCGTGATAAAATGATTTTCATGCTATATTTTGAAAAGTGTTTCTCATGACATGTGCGCATGTAGTAAATTTCATGCAAAAATGACATTTTTAAATGTAATATGCAAAAATGATAAAAATTTCACATGTCAAGTAGGTATGCACTCAATGTATCACATAAAATGATAATTTATGCTAAAAATGATAATTGAAGTATGAAATGAGCATTTATCAATAATTCATAAATAATCTATCAAGGTGTAAGTTAGAGGCCAACTTACAAACTTCTGGAGAAATTTGAAATTAGAGTCGTATCTGTATAAATCATGTATATAATAATTTAGGGTTAATACTCTTATGGATAGGTTCAAAATCAAAAGCTTCAAAAATTGGGTATTTACAAGAATATCCCTAAACTTTCAAAAATTGTCATTTAAGCCCTATATTTTCACTAATTACAAATGAATTCCAAATTTAACCAAATTTCATAGAATTCATATTTTTGGTATTCTAAAACCATATATGCCCTTGGATTTTCAAAATTCAAAGTGGAACTTGTCCAATTAGTTCCAACCTGTGGCATGCATCCTAGTTGATGCCTACGTATATTTTCAACTAATGATCCCTATGAATGCATGCATATGAGATTTTAATTAACCACTAATGATCACTAAAATATTTAGGAACATTATTAATCCTACCTTGAGTAATAAATTTCATCCCAACACTTAATCAAAACTAAGAAATCCTTAATCACCAATATGCTTAAAACCGATCCATGCTTGAAGATCAAAACAAGATAGATTTAAAACCTATCATGGTATGCTTCTAACCACAAATTTAACCTTCCATAATCATTTTAGGATAAAGATAGATCATATAAAATCATGCTTAGTACATGCCATAACTAAATTTATATTTAAAACATTCAATTATCCAAACCTTCCTTTAATTGACCCGGTTTTGCCTTAAGCATCATAACCTTCTCAAAACTCAATCAAATTTCGAACCAACACTTGGAAACAAAGCTTGAAATGCTAGATAAGATCAAAAGGAAGAAAAATTACAAATTGCGTGGCCTTCCAAGCACTCTAGACTGCCTTACACAAGAACACTCAAGAACTCACCAAAACTCACTTGGTTTGCACTCTTTTGATCTCTAAGAGCGGGAAAATGCTCTCAAGGCTCAAGAGGATGCTTGGAGCTGTGGTGTGAGTGAAATGATAAGGGGAGGGAAGTATTTATAGGAGGCCAAGGCTTGGGTGCTTGGTGATTGAGTGAAGTGGGAGGTGCTCAAATCTGGAAAATTTCCAGATTTGCTTGCATGAACTTAGGTCAGCTTGTGCAGGGGAAAAAGTGGCCTAAAACCACCATGATTTACTCTCCACAGTTGCTACATTGATCCTAGAGGGCAGGTATGGTCGTGGGGAATCATTTGGGTGGCAGAAAAACCATCAAACAACCCTTGAAAACTGGTGGATGGAGGTGGTTTTATAGTGGCAGAAAATTTGTTCGGTTTTGGATGTTTTTGGGCAACAAAAATGAGTCAAAATCCTTCATGATGGTCATGGGACTTCTTGGTTATTGGGTGTAGAAGGATTTGGCGTGGGTTGGTGGTGCAAAATATGGCAGGAGGCTGGTTCAAACTTGATTCAATCGGTTACAACACAAACTAAACCAAGGTGCACCCGGTTTGGTTCTTTGAGTTGGTTCATGCAACCAATTTCGTCCAAGGCTCAAACTGAATTTGGGAGGATCTCATGAGGTATTTAAGGACCATATTAATCTTGAGTAAAAACCACAAAAATGTTGGGCCCAAGGGCAAAACAGTTCAAGCTTTACAAAGGGCAATGCACAAAACCGATTGAAGCATGGTTTGGACTTGTTATGCCATTTTTCATAATGGAATGTGGGATGGTTTAGCTATGCCATTAATAGGGTCTTAATCAAGGTTTAATGGAGTATTAATTCATGAAAATTTGAATTAAAAAGTTTAAGAAAATATTAAGCATGATTAAGTTTCAAAGCATGGCTTAAAGTGCACTAACCTCAAGTATGATGGTTAATGGCCTTAGCCAATTTTTAAAACTTAATTTGGATACTTTGAGTGTGATTTGGGCTTAAGGAAACTAATGGTATGGTGTATTGGGCCTTTGGTCTTGAATGGGGAAATGAGCCCAAACACGGTTTTGGGTCATGTGGGCTTAAAAGGGTCAAATGTATGGGCTCATGGTTTAAGGGCTCTTGGACTATGAATGACAGAGCCTCATTTTATAGATTTGTAGGGTTAAAAAGGAAACCACAAGATCTATTAAATTGGGCTTGAAAAGATTTGACTTGGCCTAATTGGGCCATGGGACCATTCTATACTAAGTTTGGCCCGAAGGCCTTATACCTTCTTTATAGTTGGGCCATAACTAGTTTTGAATTCCTCAAGGCTTGGTTCAAGGTTTTCTTGGGCTTGGACCATGAATGCTCTAAAGTCCTAAAAGCCTCACCAAAATTACTAATAGGCTTGCCTCTCTAATCCTTAGCACATTAAGACTAAGTACCATGATCAACGCTAATCCCACTATCAACCTTAATGTAAGTAATTAATCCATAATTAAGAGCCTAATATCTTCACTCTTACTAAGTTAGGCCCAATAACCTTATGTCATTTTCATTGAGCCTATTTTTTAGAGTCTTCCAAGAAAGGTTTCAAATTTTATATCTCCCAAGTTGAGCCTATGGTCTTCTTAACATCTTAACATTTGCCCATCACATCCTTAGTGCATTAGAGGCCTAAAGTCTGATGTCCATCAAGTTAGACCTAGTGTCCATCAAGTTGGGCATAATGCCTTAGTGTCTCTCTAAGCCTTTAAACCCAAAAAGCTTGGGCCCTTAATAAACCAATCTCTTGGGCCTTCCTAAGTCCATCAAGAATTTTACCCAAATTGCTTAACCCATTGTTGTGGCAACAACCAATGTGCCATGTGTCATTCACTTATGGGCCTCTTGGCTTCTTGTCCTCAAAATTAATAAATCATTAAAAATTCTCCAATTAACCATCAAGAATTTCATTTTCCTCAAAAATCAATATTATACTAGAATCTCCAAATAATTCTTCTAAACCCAAAGTATACGTCTTTTTTGCCAAATCAAATATCCAAAATGTTTTAATTCTAGAATAGCTCAACTCCTAATTAACTAGGATTAAACCTACTAAGGTTAAGGCCTAAGGGCCTTTTTAGGCGGGGTGTTACAGCATACATACCATAAGGTCATGGAAGTACAATAGGAACCCCACAAGCAAAAAACTCCATCCAAATGACTTTGCCACTTTGCCCTCAATTGTTTTTCTACCAAGCAAGGGCAAAGTAGTAAAAATAAGAGGTGCTCAGATTGGCCCTGGGTTGGGGCATACATACCCTAAGGTCATGATAGTACCATAGGTGACCCGTGAGAAAAAAACACCAACCTCATAACTTTGCCACTTTGTCCTCAATTAGTTTTTAACTTAGCAAAACTCCAACCCCGATTGTTCCGGGGTTGGTGCATACATACCATAAGATCACGGTTGTACAATAGGAACCCCGAGAGCAAAAAACTCCAACCTTATGACTATGCCACTTTGCCCTCAATTGGATTTCTTCCAAGCAAGGGCAAAGTGGTGAAAATTTGAGGAGCACAAATTTGCCAGGGGTTGGGGCATACATATGCTAAGGTCATTGTAGTAACATAGGAAGGTCCCGAGGAAGAAACTTCATCCTCATAACTTTCCCACTTTGCTCTCAACTAGTTTTTAGCTAAGCAAAGGCAAAGTGGAAAAAATAATAGGTACTTCGATTGACCCAGGGTTGGGGCTTACATATCATAAGGTCTGGTAGTTAAAAGAATTGTCTTGAGCGAAAAACTCCAACCTCATAACTTTTCCATTTTGCCCTCAATTGGTTTTATACCTAGCAAGGGCAAAGTGGTAAAAATAAGAGCTGCTCCGATTGACCTGGGGTTGGGTCATACATACCATAAGGTTGTGGAAGTACAATAGGAACCCCGCGAGCAAAAAACTCCAACCTTATGACTTTGCCTCCTTGCCATCAATTGGATTTCTACCAAGCAAAGGCAAAGTGGTGAAAATTTAAGGTGCTCAAATACTCCCTGGGTTGGGGCATACAAACCCTAAGGTCATGGTAGTACCATAGGAGGGCCGTGAGGAAAGAACTCCAACCTCATAACTTTTCCACTTTGCTCCCAATTGGTTTTTAACTAAACAAAGGAAAAGTGGTAAAAATAAGAGGTTCTCCGATTGACCCGGGGTTGGGACATACATACCACAAGGTCATGGTAGTTAAGGAATGGCCAGGACCGAAAAACTCCAACCTCACTTTTCCACTTTGCCCCCAATTGGATTTCTACTTAGCAAAGGCAAATTGGTAAAAATAAGAGGTGCTCCGATTGACTTGGGATTGGGGCATAGATACCATAAGGTTGTGGAAGTAGAATAGGAACCCTGCGAGCAAAAAACTCCAACCTTATGACTTTGCCTCCTTGCCATCAATTGGATTTCTACCAAGCAAAGGCAAAGTGGTGAAAATTGAAGGTGCTCAAATACTCCCTGGGTTGGGGCATACAAACCCTAAGGTCATGGTAGTACCATAGGAGCGCCGTGAGGAAAGAACTCCAACCTCATAACTTTCCCACTTTGCTCCCAATTGGTTTTTAACTAAACAAAGGCAAAGTGGTAAAAATAAGAGGTTCTCTGATTGACCTGGGGTTGGGACATACATACCACAAGGTCATGGTAGTTAAAAGAATGGCCAGGACCGAAAAACTCCAACCTCACTTTTCCACTTTGCCCCCAATTGGATTTCTACTTAGCAAAGGCAAATTGGTAAAAATAAGAGGTGCTCCGATTGACTCGGGATTGGGGCATAGATACCATAAGGTCATGGTAGTACAATTGGAACCCCGCGAGCAAAAAACTCCAACACTATGACTTTGCCTCTTTGCCCTCAATTGGATTTCTACCAAGCAACGACAAAGTGGTGAAAATTTGAGGTGCTCAAATATTCCCTGGGTTGGGGCATACAAACCCTAAGGTCATGGTAGTACCATAGGAGGGTCGTGAGGATAGAACACAAACCTCATAACTTTCCCACTTTGCTCTCAATTGGTTTTTAACTAAACAAAGGCAAAGTGGTAAATATAAGAGGTTCTCCGATTGACTTGGGGTTGGGACATACATACCACAAGGTCATGGTAGTTAAAAGAATGGCCAGGACCGAAAAACTCCAACCTCACTTTTCCACTTTGCCCTCAATTGGATTTCTACTTAGCAAGGGTAAATTTGTAAAAATAAGAGGTGCTCCGATTGACCCGGGATTGGGGAATACATACCATAAGGTCATGGTAGTACAATCGGAACCCCACGAGCAACAAACTCCAATGTTATGACTTCGCTACTTTGCCCTCAATTGGATTTCTACCAAGCAAGGGCAAAATGGTGAAAATTTCAGGAGCACAAATTTGCCAAGGTTTGGGGCATACATACGCTAAGGTCATTGTAGTACCATAGGAAGGTCGCGAGGAAGAAACTCCAACCTTATAACTTTCCCACTTTGCTCTCAACTAGTTTTTAACAAAGCAAAGACAAAGTGGTAAAAATAAGAGGTGCTTCATTGACCCAGGGTTGGTGCTTACATACCACAAGGTCTGGTCGTTAAAAGAATTGTCTTGAGCGAAAAACTTCAACCTCATAACTTTTCCATTTTGCCCTCAATTGGTTTTCTACCTAGCAAGGGCAAAGTGGTGAAAATAAGAGGTTCTCCGATTGACCCAGGGTTGGGACATACATACCACAAGGTCATGGTAGTTAAAAGAATGGCTAGGACCGAAAAACTCCAACCTCCCTTTTCCACTCTGCCCTCAATTGGATTTCTACTTAGCAAGGGCAAATTGGCAAAAATAAGAGGTGCTCTGATTGACCTGGGATTGGGGCATACATACCATATGGTCATGGTAGTACAATTGGAACCCCGCGGGCAAAAAACTCCAACGTTATGACTTTGCCACTTTGCCCTCAATTGGATTTCTACCAAGCAAGGGCAAAGTGGTGAAAATTTGGGGAGCACAAATTTGCCAAGGGATGGGGCATACATACGCTAAGGTTGTTGTAGTACCATAGGAAGGACCCGAGGAAGAAACTCCAACCTCATAACTTTCCCACATTGCTCTCAACTAGTTTTTAACAAAGCAAACGCAAAGTTGTAAAAATAAGAGGTGCTTCGATTGCCCCGAGATTGGGGCATATATACCATAAGGTCATGGTAGTACAATTGGAACCCCGAGAGCAAAAAACTCTAACGTTATGACTTTGCCTCTTTATCCCTCAATTGGATTTCTACCAAGCAACGGCAAAGTGGTGAAAATTTGAGGTGCTCAAATATTCCCTTGGTTGGGGCATATAAACCCTAAGGTCATGGTAGTACCATAGGAGGGCCGTGAGGAAAGAACTCCAACCTCATAACTTTCCCACTTTTCTCTGAATTGGTTTTTAACTAAACAAAGGCAAAGTGGTAAAAATAAGAGGTTCTCCGATTGACCCGGGATTGGGACATACATACCAGAAGGTCATGGTAGTTAAAAGAATGGCCAGGACCGAAAAACTCCAACCTCACTTTTCCACTTTGCCCTCAATTGGATTTCTACTTACCAAGGGCAAACTGGTAAAAATAAGAGGTGCTCCGATTGACCTGGGATTGGGGCATACATACCATAAGGTCATGGTAGTACAATTGAAAGCCCGCGAGCAAAAAACTCCAACGTTATGACTTTGCCACTTTGCCCTCAATTGGATTTCTACCAAGCAAGGGCAAAGTGGTGAAAATTTGAGGAGCACAAATTTGCCAGGGGTTGAGGCATACATACGTTAAGGTCATTGTAGTACCATAGGAAGGTCACGAGGAAGAAACTCCAACCTCATAACTTTCCCACTTTGCTCTCAACTAGTTTCTAACTAAGGAAAGACAAAGTGGTAAAAATAAGACGTGCTTCGATTGACCCAGGGTTGGGGCTTACATACCACAAGGTCTGGTAGTTAAAAGAATTGTCTTGAGCAAAAAACTACAACCTCATCACTTTTCCATTTTGCCCTCAATTGGTTTTCTACCTAGCAAGTGCAAAGTGGTAAAAATAAAAGGTGCTCCGATTGACCTTGGGTTGGGTGATACATACCGTAAGGTCATGGTAGTACAATAGGAACACTGCAAGCAAAAAACTCCAACGTTATGACTTTGCCTCTTTGCCCTCAATTGGATTTCTACCAAGCAACGGCAAAGTGGTGAAAATTTGAGGTGCTCAAATATTCCCTGGGTTGGGGCATACAAACCCTAAGGTCATGGTAGTACCATAGGAGGGCCGTGAGGAAAGAACTCCAACCTCATAACTTTCCCACTTTGCTCTCAATTGGTTTTTAATTAACAAAGGCAAAGTGGTAAAAATAAGAGGTTCTCCAATTGACCCGTGGTTGGGACATACATACCACAAGGTCATGGTAGCTAAAAGAATGGCTAGGATCGAAAAACTCCAACCTCACTTTTCCACTTTGCCCTCAATTGGATTTCTACTTAGCAAGGGCAAATTGGTAAAAATAAGAGGTGCTCCGATCGACCCTGGATTGGGGCATACATACCATAAGGTCATGGTAGTACAATTGGAAGCCCGCGAGCAAAAAACTCCAACGTTATGACTTTGCCACTTTGCCCTCAATTGGATTTCTACCAAGCAAGGGCAAAGTGGTGAAAATTTGAGGAGCACAAATTTGCCAGGGGTTGGGGCATACATACGCTAAGGTCATTGTAGTAACATAGGAAGGTCCCGAGGAAGAAACTCCAACCTCATAACTTTCCCACTTTGCTCTCAACTAGTTCTTAACTAAGCAAAGGTAAAGTGCTAAAAATAAGAGGTGCTTCGATTGACCCAGGGTTGGTGCTTACAAACCACGAGGTCTGGTAGTTAAAAGAATTGTCTTGAGCGTAAAAATCCAACCTCATAACTTTTCCATTTTTCCCTCAATTGGTTTTCTACCTAGCAAGGGCAAAGTGGTAAAAATAAGATGTGCTCCGATTGACCTGGGGTTGGGTCATACATACCATAAGGTGGTGGAAGTAGAATAGGAACCCAGCGAGCAAAAAACTCCAACCTGATGACTTTGCCTCTTTGCCATCAATTGGATTTCTACCAAGCAAAGGGAAAGTGGTGAAAATTTTAGGTGCTCAAATATTCCATGGGTTGGGGCTTACAAACCTTAAGGTCATGGTAGGACCATAGGAGGGTCGTGAGGAAAGAACTCCAACCTCATAACTTTCCCACTTTGCTCTCAATTGGTTTTTAACTAAACAAAGGCAAAGTGGTAAAAATAAGAGGTTCTCCGATTGACCTGGGGTTGGGACATACATACCACAAGATCTTGGTAGTTAAAAGAATGGCCAGGACCGAAAAACTCCAACCTCACTTTTCCACTTTGCCCTCAATTGGAATTCTACTTAGCAAGGGCAAAGTGGTAAAAATAAAAGGTGCTCCGATTGACCCGGGATTTGGGCATACATACCATAAGGTCATGGTAGTACAATTGAAAACCCGCGAGCAAAAAACTCCAACGTTATGACTTTGCCTCTTTGCCCTCAATTGGATTTCTGCCGAGCAAGGGCAAAGTGGTGAAGATTTGTGGTGCTCAAATTTGCCCTGGGTTGGGGCATACAAACCCTAAGGTCATGGTAGTACCATAGGAAGGCCGCGAGGAAAAAACTCTAAACTCATAACTTTCCCACTTTGCTCTCAATTGGTTTTTAACTAAGCAAAGACAAAGTAGTAAAACTAAGAGGTGCTCCGATTGACCTGGGGTTGGGGCATACATACCATAAGGTCATAGTAGTACAATAAAGTGTCCATGAGCGAAAAAATTCAACCTCATAACTTTTCCACTTTGCCCTCAATTGGTTTTCTACTTAGCAAGGGCAAAGTGGTAAAAATAAGAGCTGCTCTGATTGGCCTTACATTGGGGCTTACAAACACTTTGGTTGTGGTAGTACCATAGGAAATCCGTGAGCAAAAACCTCCAACCTCATAAATTTGCCACTTTTTCCTCAATTAGTTTTTAACTTAGCAAAGGGAAAGTCGTAAAAAGAAGAGGTGCTCCGATTGGCTTGTGGTTGGGGCATACATACCATAAGGTCATGATAGTACAATAGG
This sequence comes from Cyclocarya paliurus, assembly GCA_029856935.1. NCBI lineage: Eukaryota > Viridiplantae > Streptophyta > Magnoliopsida > Fagales > Juglandaceae > Cyclocarya > Cyclocarya paliurus. The sequence continues at coordinate 18,167,410 of CM056953.1, read as the reverse complement.
AACCCTACGAGAAAAAAACTCCAACCTTATGACTTTGCCACTTTCCCCTCATTTGGTTTTCTACCAAGGAAGGGCAAAGTGGTAAAAATAAGAGGTGCTTAGTTTCACCCCGGGTTGGGGCATACATACCACAAGGACATGGTAGTACTATAGGAAAGCCCCGACGAAAAACTCAAATCTCATAACATTGCGTCTTCGCCTGCAATGAATTTTCTACTAATTAAGGAAAAGTGGTAAAAATAAGAGGTGCTTCGATTGGCCCCGGGTTTGCACATACATATCTTAAAGTTATGGTAGTACAATTGTAACAACCCAATCCCAAGATTAAGCTATAAGATAAGTTTTATGTATTTTTTTTTATATAAGTTATAAATATTCTATTATTATTATTATTATTATTATTATTATTATTATTATTATTCTATCCTAAACCATACCAACTTAGTTATGATCGGTTTCTCCACCCCGCACATCTCCACTCACATTCACGTGCACGTCTATCTCCTTTAGGGTTTTATAAGTTTTTCTATATATATGTTCGTCACTCCGTATCGCACACATTCCCCGTAAGCCATCCTCCACCTGAAAGCTAGAACTGCTGCCTCAGTTTTCTCCATTTTCTCTCGATTTCTCATTGCTGCCGCACCACCAGCAGAAGCATCACGTCGCTACAGCAAGCGGCATCCATGCACGATCAGTGCACTGCAAAATCCGTACATCCAACTGAGAACCCAGCGTGGCCACGACCCCTGCACCTCAGTAAGCGGCCAAGTACCGGTCGCTAGCCGTGAATCATCCCCAACCTCTTGGAATACTCTATTTTCTATACCAAAAACAGAGCAGCTCGAGCGTCCCCAGCGTGAGCCCCTGAGAACCACCACCACCACCGAGCTCCTCCCTGTCGAGACCCCACAGAAATTGCCGGCCGATTATACCCTGCCGAGCCCACTTCCTTCTGATAAGCTCACTATCGTCCAACCTTTTCTCTCTCTCTCTCTCGGTTGTTTCGGTGATAGAACTCTCTCTCTAAACTCTCTCCCTCTCACGGCGTCGCACCACCCAGCCCAGGACCCAGCAGCATTGCCTCACTCTTGGCCACCCAAAGCGCCACAGCCCATCCCAGTTGTGTACCCCTCTCGGTGAGCCCTCTGTTTCTCTCGCACGGCCTTCCTTCTCCAGTAGAGCATGCCTTTTATTTGTTTTCCTTTACTGAAAGTTTATGCTAGTTGACAAGTCTCCTATTGGTTATTCTCCTAGTGTATCGGACTTTCCAAAAAGCCCTTCCATTAAATACCATAATTACTTTTATACCCTTTCTTTTTAATCTAATATCTTAGAGGATTGTTTTAAATTACACTTATAAATTTATACTTAACTATATGTTAATTATGGAGACTATTACATCATTTTATTTGAAGTTGAGTTGGGCTTAATATTTCAAAAGTTTGCACTTGATGTAAACTGAGCCCTCTGTTTTCTCTACAGAACATTTTAGTTGCTTTTAGGTTTTTATTTACGAAGTGCATGTGTTAAAATAGATTTAATTTTATGCCTTTTTAATCCGTGTTTTAAGTATAATTACATGTATAACCTTACGTTTAAATATATATTAATTATGAATATTAGTACTTCATTTTATTTGAAGACGAGTTTAATATTTCCAGCTGAGTTGAGTTTAATTTCATTAAATAAATATATGGATCATAAGATCATTAATATTCCTTTATATATTTAATAGAAGTTTAATGAAAATTATTATGTTATACTTTAAATAGAAAATAAAGCAATATGTTAAGAGTATTATAATAGTATTAGATTTTTTATAAGATTGAATAATTATGTTAAGGAAGGAAAACTATTTTAAGAATTTAAGTTTTATGACTTATTTAAAATAGTCCAAGTATTTTACTAGATTATAATATATTATTTGTATTTTAAGTAATTTAAAATATCAGAATATTAATTTGATTGTTTCTACGTTGTGAACTTAATTAAGTAGGTTATTAGTACATGTTGATTCTAGACAGACTTAGTGACGTTTAAATACTGCGTATAGGTGACGAGCTACGAAGTGAGATTCAAAAAGAAGTGCATCACGGTAAGTAATTTGATTACAAATTAGGATCATCATAGTTCAGCTTATATATAAGTATTATTCAAGCCAATTCTTTGACAGCCATTTTTATGTACCACTCATGTTATATGCAAACATGTCATCCAATATAGCACATGATCATGTTATTCCGCATCATGTTCAGATTCAGAAATTATAATTATGTATGTATTATGTCATGCATCACATGGGCATAAGACACGTAAGCTATCTTAAGTTCAAGTGTAAGATAAGATCAGATCAGTTAATCAGATGACCATTCAGATGCATGGTACCAATGCAGTTCAGATCAGGGTGGATGTGCAAGCCATGGACTCAAGCGTGGTCCATCATAGTATGCCAGAATACTATCAACGGCTCCCCTCGCGACCGCTGGACGTGAGGCCGGTTCACAACCTTGCACACAGGGTTAAATGTGTTGGCCAGTCAGGTTCAGTCAGTTAAAACAAATCAGTCAGTTAATTCAGATAAATCAGTCATGCGTATAAACATTCATGGATTTTAAGTTCTCAGCATGAAAACTTTTATGAAAACCTTATGTTTAGTATGTTAACGTTGTGATGGATTTCTTACTGAGTATTCAACTCATTTTAGTTGTTTTCATGTTTTTAAGCACCCAGGTGAGGATGATGATTACGAGCAGGCATACTAGGATTAGAAGGAGCAGTTGATTTAGTTTAAGACCTCTTAAAATAAAAATTGGTTTTATGACATGACTTTTATTCAGTTTATTTATTAATATTTTTGGAAGACATTTTTATTAGACACAGTTCTTATGAAATAAATCCTAATTTAATTTTTATTAAATATGAGGTCTCTTGCCGGGTTTATTTTATAAAAAATACGTGACATCTCTAACCTACGGGAAGGGGGTGTTACAGCAATAGAAAGCCCGCGAGCGAAAAACTCCAACCTCATAACCTTTCCACTTTGCCCTAAAATGGTTTTCTACAGAGAATAGTCAAAGTGGTAAAAATAAGAGTTGCTTCGATTGGCCCAGGGTTGGGGCACACATATCATAAAGTTGCTTCAATTGGCCCGGGGTTAGGGCACACATATCATAAAGTCATGGTTGTACCCAAGGAAGCCCACGAGCAAAAAACTCTAACCTCATAACGTTTACACTTTGTCCTCAATTGGTTTTTAATTAAGCAAAGGCAAAGTGGTAAAAATAATAGATGCTCTGATTGGCCCTAGGTTGGGGTATACTAACATAAGTCATGGTAGTACAATAGGAATCCTGTGAGCAAAACACTCCACTTAATGACTTTGCCACTTTGCCATTGATTGGTTTTCTACTAAGATAGGGCAAAGTTGTAAAAAAAAGAAGTGCTCAAATTCGCCCTGGGTTGGGGAATACATACCACAAGGACATGGTAATAAAATCGAAAACCAGTGATGAAAAACCCCACCTCATAACATTGAATTGGTTTTCTACTAAGTAAGGCAAAGTGGTAAAAATAATAGGTGCTCCAATTGGCCCCAGGTTTGTGCCTACATACCATAAGGTCATGGTAGCACAATAGGAACCCCGCAAGCAAAAAACTCCAACCTTATGACTTTGCCACTTTGCCTTCAATTAGTTTCATACCAAGTTAGGGCAAAGTGGTAAAAAATAAGAGGTGCTCAAACTGGCCCTGGGCTGGGGCATACATACCCTAAGGTCATGGAAGTACCATAGGAAGCCCGCAAGCAAAAAACTCCAACCTCATAACTTTGCCACTTTGTCCTTAATTTGTTTTTAACTTAGCTAAAGCAGAGTGGTAAAAATAAGAGGTGCTCCAATTGGCTTGGGTTTGGTGCATACATACCATAAGGTCAGGGTTGTACAATAGGAACCCCGCGAACAAAAAACTCCAACCTTATGACTTTACCACTATGCTTCAATTGGTTTTCTACCAAGCAAGGGCAAGGTGGTGAAATTAAGAGATGCTCAAATTGGCCCTGGGTTGGGGCATACATACCATAAGGTCATGGTTGCACCATAGGAAGCCTACGAGGAAAAAACTCCAACCTCATAACTTTCCCATTTTGCTCTCAATTAGTTTTTAACTGAACAAAGGCAAAGTGGTAAAAATAAAAGGTGCTTCGATTGGCCTAGGGTTGGGGCAAACATATCATAAGGTCTTTGTAGTACAACAGAATGTCCGTGAGCGAAAAGCTCCAACCGCACAACTTTTCCCCTTTTCCCTCAATTGGTTTTCTACTTAGTAAGGGCAAAGTGGTGAAAAGAAGAGGTGCTTCGATTAGCCCTTGGTTGGGGCATACAAATCCTAAGGTCATGGTAGTACCATTGGAAGCCTGCGATTGAAGAACTCCAACGGAATAACATTGCCACTTTGCCCTCAATTGGTTTTCAACTAAGCAAGGGCAAAGTGGTAAAAATAAGAAGTGCTCAGATTTGCTCCTGGTTGGGGCATACATACCATAAGGTCATGGTTGTACCATAGGAAGCCCGCGAGGAAAAAACTCCAACCTCATAACTTTCCCACTTTGCTCTCAATTGGTTTTTAACTACGCAAAGGCGAAGTGATAAAAATAAGAGGTGCTCTAATAGGCCTGGGGTTGGGGCATACATACCATAAGGTCATGGTAGTATAACATAATACCCATGAGCCAAAAACTCCAACCTCATGGGTTTTCCACTTTGCCCACAATTGGTTTTCTACTTTGCAAGGGCAAACTGGTAAAAATAAGAAGTGCTCCGATCGACCCTAGGTTGGGGCATACAAACCCTAAGGTCGTGGTAGTACCATAGGAACCCCACGAGCAAAAAACTCCAACCTTATGACTTTGCCACTTTGCCCTCAATTGGTTTTCTACCAAGCAAGGGAAAAGTGGTGAAAATTTGAGGTGCTGAAATTTGCCCTGGGTTGGTGCATGCATACCCTATGGTCATGGTAGTACCATAGGAAGGCTGCAAGGAAAAAACTCCAACCTCATAACTTTCCCACTTTGCTCTCAATTGGTTTTTAACAAAGCAAAGGCAAAGTGGTAAAAAGAATAGGTGCTCTGATTGACCCGGGGTTGGGAGATACATACCATAAGGTCATGGTAGTACAATAGAATGCCCATGAGCAGAAAACTCCTACCTCATAACTTTTCCACTTTGCCCTCAATTGGTTTTCTACATAGCAAGGGCAAAGTGGTAAAAATAAGAGGTTGACTCACTCAAAAATGAGCAGCACAAAGGCTATCCCAGGTGCAGGAGCGTGTCGTGTAATAATTAGGAATAAATTCCTAAATCGTCTCCTCAGGAAAAGTACTTAAAAATTAAACTCGTGTAAAATGGTGGAAATAGTTACAATGAGAGAATAAAAATAACCGTGATGATATGTACAATGAATGTGGGAGTGCAATGGAAATGAAAATTTACTAGTCATGGACTAGATTCATGTTTGTTGGTTTTGAATGGATGATGAAAAGTAAGAAATTAAAAATTGACTACAAACTCACTCACTATTTTTCTCCCAACCCTCTTGATGACTCTAAATTCTAACTCTCATTTAACACTAAAATCTCCTCTAACTCTTCACAAAACTCTCCGTCCATTTACACGCTCTTATATAGGCTTCAAAATAACACTGTTCTGAGTGCGTCCGTCCATGATTCCTTATGTCTCCCACTTGTATTTGCACCGAAAGCTTGCATTCATGGGTTACAGACCGAAAAGTAAGATTAATATAATTTTGTTTTGTTTTGTTTTCTTTTTTCTGTTGCCGTGTTTTTTTGTCTGGTTCCCACATGCATGTTATTTTTATTTCTTTCTCTTTTTTTTTCTTCCAGCTTTCTTTCTTCGCGGTAGAGCTCGCTTCTCTCTATCTCTATCATCTGGGCTTGCCATGGTTGTTGGTGCCAGTTCTCTCGAAAGTTCAGTGGCTGGGTAGTGGAGTGGTGCTGCCGTGCAGTGGCAGCAGCTACTCAAGTGGCTGAAACTTGGTGGTCCTGGGCAGTGCTGGATGTTGTAGGCTGGCTTCGAATGGTGGCTGGGTCGAGGAGCACTGCGGTGCTGCTGAGGCTTCGAATTTCATGATGCGTGCATGTTGGGTAGTGGCGTACGGAGGTTGTTCCAAGTGGTTGGGTCGAGCACGGTGCAACTGGTTTGGTGGCTTGTTCATGCATGGTTGTACGTGTGCAAGATTTCTGTTGGACGTGGAGGAGTGCTGCAGGCGAGGCCGAAGGTTGAAGACATGGATCAAAGTAAGGTTGCTGGACGTGAGGCTTCTGGACATGGAGAGGCGGTTCATGGCTGTGCTTGGTGTTTCTGGTGGTGGATGAAGTTGAGCTGCAGCAGGTGGAGGAGCTTGGTGGCGTCGAATGGTGGCGTGGAGGAGCTGCCGAACGCATGCATGAAGACAGTGCTGGAGGTTGAAGACGACGAAAACGACATGTCGTTTTTGTCCGTAGACAAAACGGCACGTCGTTTAGCAGAGGACGACATTCCATTACAGAGTAAAACGACAAGTTGTTTTCGTCTATTGACACAACAACCGGTCGTTTTGGCAGACGACAGTTTTGAATTCATGTGAAAAATGACAGGTCGTTTTTCCGAGCAGGGAAAACGACATGTCGTTTAGAAGACCTATAAATGAAATAAAAATAAAAATAAAAATAAATAGAATAAAAATAAAACTTAAACAAACGAAATAAATAATAAATAATTAAAGAAAATAAAACTAGACAAAGAAAATAAATAAATAAAAACAAAATTAGACAAAAGATAAAAAAATAAAATATTAAAATTGTATTGTGCATAGAGAGAATATTATCAAACTAAATCACAAGTTATAAAATTAAGCATAAGCTATGCTTTTAATCAATTTAAATCATAACTTGAATTTATACCTCTTAATCAATTTTTCCATCTAAAACCAATGATAAAATAATAAAACAAATAAAAATATGTTGGTTTTAAATGTATAAAATATGCAATAATGCAGCTCAATCACACCCCCAACTAGCATTTTGCTAGTCTCTAAGTAAAATAGTGAAGATTAATTGAGATGAATATTACATAAAGCTCAAAATCCAAACAAAAGCAATCAAACATAATAATGAATTCTCACAAAATGCGACATGTGACTATCAACTCTCAGGGGCTATATTCACCAAGACTGTCTCAACAATCTTTCATTAAGAATTGGGGAAAATATCTCAAAACTCAGATGTGTGTGTAGCTAAATTGTTCTTCATTACTAGCCATGATTCGTCATAGAATTTTTCAACTTTAAGATTAATCATTTCTGATTCTAACTACCTCAAAGCCTAAGGGACTAGCAGTTTTCACGCAAACTCTATTTAAAGGTTGAACACTCAACCCCCAAAGTTTGGGTAACTGTTTCTAGCCCTTTACTTAGGAAAGCTCACCGCTTCATCCTTTATTTTTTTAATTATTTATCTCTTTTTTTTTCAAATGGATTCAAACAGTGGGGAATCAAACCCAGGACCGTGCGCCTAACCCACACATTCCCAAGTTCGCCCTTACCACTGAGGTAGATCCATGCTTCTATTTTTTTTTTTATTAAGGCTCGGTAATCCTGCAGTTTACTTCTCTAGTGTTAAATTAATGAACAGTAATGATGAACACTACAAGTGTAAGCATGTGTAAAATATCCTTCAAGATTTTCCCTTCATTATATATAAATCATGTTAAATCTAACTCAATAAATATAGCATCCCGGTGTTTCAAGTCACACATCAAACAGAATATGATGCATCAGGAATTATGTTCTATGCTCAGGGTTGAAAATAAATCTTCATAAAATAATTCCGCTCAACTACACCACCAAGATGCTCAAATTTTACAAAATGATAGAATAGAGTATGTGTCAATCATGTGTATATCAGTGCATATCGCATTTAAGGCAAAATATTGTTTATCACATGCACACACGTTTTTTTTTTTAATGAAACAAAAACGGAAAATAAATGACTCATTCAAAAGCGGATTTTCTAAGACTCAATATCCCTAAAGAAATACCGCCAAACAAATGGGATAACGACAAAATAACTATTCTGCCAAGTGGACACTTGCGATCCTTGTGAAATCACGTGTCGGTATCACTTCATCATGCCAGGAAAGACTGGATGCTGACATGGTATTTTTTTTTTTTAGAGAGCCGCAAAGTGGGGAGACAAATGCAAGTTCCTTTTTTTACAAAATGCAATTCCCTCCGCCTAACTGAACAGCGCAGTGTCCTCACTGCTTAACGAAGAATAAAATCAATGTAAAGAGAAAACAATGCAAAAACGGAAAAGAAAAAAATGAATAATTACAAAACCACACAACACAAGAGATAAATATAAATAAACAAATAAATAGCACTCAAAAATCACAAGGTGTCTGGACAAGAAGAGTTTCACCTGGATCATACGTTGGAATAAAAGGTTTAAGGCGCTGACCATTCACAGTGAAAGGGGTATCTTCATTATTAGGATTTTGAATGTCCACCGCCCCATGAGAATGAATTTTTGTTACAACATAGGGACCATTCCAACAAGATTTCAATTTACCAGGAAAAATATGGAAACGAGAGTTGTAAAGAAATACTTCATGGCCGATTGTGAATTGCTTGGAATGAATTTTTTTTATCATGCAAATTTTTCATTCTTTATTTTGCTAGTTGGGCATTATCATAAGCATCTCGACGAGCTTCATCCAATTCGCTGATCTGCAATTTTCTCAACCCTGAAGCTTCATCAAGTGACATGTTAACATGTTTTATCGCCCAAAGAGCTCGATGCTGAATATCAACAGGTAAATGACAGGCTTTACCATAAACTAATCGATAAGGGGACATCCCTAGATTGGTTTTAAAAACTGTCCTATAAGCCCACAAAGCATCAAGAAGTTTAACTGACCAGTCTTTCCTGTTAGGATTGACAGTTTTCTCCAAAATTATTTTGATTTCTCTGTTTGCCAATTCAACTTGCCCATTTGTTTGAGGGTGATAAGGGGTAGAAACTCGATGTGTGATACCATATTTCTTCATGAGTGTAGAAAATGGTTTGTTGTAAAAATGAGAACCCCCATCACTAATGATAACTTTAGGCATGCCAAAGCGAGCAAATAGAGATTGCAAAAATTTAGGACAACACGATGGTCATTAGTTTTGCAAGCGACGGCCTCTACCAATTTTGAAACATAATCCACAGCCAATAAAATATATGTGTTTCCAAAGGAAACCAGGAAAGGTCCCATGAAGTCTATTCCCCAACATTCAAAAATTTCTAAAGTGAGAATAGGGGAAAGAGGCATCATATTTCTTTTACTCATGGATCCCAATTTTTGACAAGGCTCACAAGCCTTACAAAAATTGTAAGCATCTTTAAACATGGAAGGCCAGTAGAAACCACTTTGCAAAATTTTAGAAACAGTTTTCTTTGCTGAAAAATGACCACCACATGGACCTGTATGAAAAAATCTCAAAATAGAAGAAAACTCATCATCAGGAATGCATCTTCGAATCAGTTGGTCTGAACAATATTTAAAAAGATATGGGTCATCAAAGTAAAAATGTCTTACCTATGAGAGGAATCGGCGCTTATCTTGGATGGACCATTCAAAAGGCATTTGTTCTGTCACCAAATAGTTGACTATGTCAGCAAACCAGGGAGCTTTTTAAATTACAAATAACTGCTCATCCGGGAAACTATCATCAAGAGGAAGGATGAATTTTGAAGTGGGGGATGGTGGTAATCTGGAGAGATGGTTAGCCACCACATTTTCGACTCCTTTCTTGTCTTTTATGGTGATGTTGAACTCTTGGAGCAAAAGAATCCAACGAATTAACCTGGGTTTGGCATCCTTCTTTGCCAACAAATACTTGAGAGCAGAATGGTCAGTAAAAATGATAACAGGAGACCCAATAATGTAAGAACGGAATTTATCTAAGGCAAACACAACAGCTAGCAACTCCTTCTCTGTGGTGGTATAATTTTTTTGTGCATCATTTAAAGTCTGACTTGCATAATATATGACCAAAGGCTTGTTGTCTACTCTTTGGCCAAGAACGGCATCAAGAGTGAAGTCACTAGCATCGGTCATAATCTCAAATGGCAAGTCCCACCGAGGAGATTGCATGATTGGAGCAACTGTTAAGTGTTCCTTCAAAGTCTCAAAAGCTTGTTGGCACTCATTAGTCCAAACAAAAGCAGTATCATTTTGCAATAAGGTACATAGTGGTTTTGCAATGGAACTAAAGCCTTGAATGAAACGCCGATAGAAGCCAGCATGGCCAAGAAAAGAACAAATGTCCTTCACTGTCTTAGGAATAGGCAGTTGAGATATCAATTCTATCTTGGCTTTGTTGACTTCTATGCCGTGTTTAGAAACCAAATGTCCGAGTACCAAACCACTAGTTACCATAAACTGACATTTCTCCCAATTCAACAACAGGTTTTTCTCCTCACATCTTTTTAAAATAGCAGCAAGATTTTTTAAACAGACATTAAAAGATTTTCCAAACACAGAAAAATCATCCATAAAAACTTCACACATGTCATCAAGGATGTCAGAAAAAATGCTCATCATACAACGTTGAAAAGTAGCAGGTGCATTGCATAAACCAAATGGCATTCTTCTAAAGGCAAAAGTACCGAAGGGGCAAGTGAAGGTTGTCTTCTCTTAATCGTTTGGTGCTATGGCAATTTGATAATAGCCAGAAAATCCATCCAGAAAGCAGTAAAAAGAATTACAAGCCATTTTTTCTAAAATTTGATCTTGGAAGGGTAATGGGAAATGATCTTTTCAACTAACCAAATTCAATTTTCGGTAGTCGATACACATTCTCCATCCCGTCACCTTCCTAGTTGGAATCAATTCACCATTAGCATTTTCAATAACAATTAAACCAGATTTTTTTTGGACTACCTGTGTTGGACTTACCCACTTGCTGTCGGAGATAGGATAGATGATGCCCACAGCTAGCAATTTTAGTACCTCTTGCTTCACTACCTCCTTCATGGTGGGATTCAACCTTCGTTGTGCATCACGAGTTAGTCTCGCATCTTCTTCCAGAAAAATGTTATGGGTGCATATTGAAGGATCAATGCCCTTGATGTCTGCGATAGTCCACCCTATCGCTCCTCGATGTTGTCTCAGTACTACCAGTAATTCGGCTTCCTGCTTTGAAGTGAGCTCGAGGAAATGACTACTGGAAACGTGCCCTCAGCTGGGCCCAAAAAGGTATACATCAAGTCCTTGGGTAGTGGTTTCAACTCCAATGTGGGGACTTCTTCTTTTGATGTCTTCATGACTTCTGGTAGATCAAGAGCTTCAAAGACTGGCCTACGCCAACTGCTCATGTAACTCATATTTGATAACTGAGAAGACCTGTCTGCTTCTGTCAACTGTTCCTCTGAAATTGCCAATTCTAATGACAAAGGAATTGTCTCAACAAGAGTCTTAGATTGCTCTTGTGAGTCATCTCCAAATATACTCTCAGAATCAAATGCTGATAACAGTTCTGAAATATCAAAATCATATACCATATCAACTGCATGTACTTCTGAATCATCGCATCCATTAGGCATTTTGCAGGCATTGAACACATTCATTTCTAATGTCATAATGCCGAATGTGAGCTTCAGTACTCCACTTCGACAATTAATCAATGCATTGGAGGTAGCAAGAAATGGGCGCCCAAGGATGACAGGTGCATGGTAAATGGTAGAGGTTGGTTGCTGCATATCAAGTACTACAAAATCTACTGGGTAGTAAAATTTGTCTACCTGGACCAACACATCTTCAACAATACCCTTCGGCACCTTGACTAATCTATCAGCCAACTGTAGCATGATGGAGGTCTTTTTCATCTCTCCCAATCCCAGCTGCTCATATAACGAGAATGGTAGCAAATTGACACTGCTCCCTAAGTCAAGTAGAGCTCTCCCAATGAGTGACTCGCCAATCATAATGGAAATATTGGGAGAGCTGGGATCACCGTACTTTTGTGGAGTCTCATTCATTATCAATGCGCTGAATTGCTCAATTAGAAAAGCTTTATTCTTTATATTCAGCTTCCTCTTCACTATGCACAAGTCCTTTGGAAATTTTGCATATGAAGGAACTTGTTGTATGGCATACAAGAGTGGAATATTAATCTTCACTTGCTTGAAGATTTCATGGATCTCAGTGTGGTATTTATTCTTTTGGCAAGCTGCTAATCTCTGAGGATAGGGAACCACATGTTGGTACCCTTTACTTGATTCAGCCTCTGCAATTATAGGCTCTTTTGACTTTGGTCTCACCACCCTTGGTTCTTTTTCAGCCTCTTCAGGCTTCATTACATTTTTAGGTGTAGGAGCAGCTTCCAGTTTATCCATGGTCATCTCTGGTTGGGGAACTTCATTTCCACTTCTTAGAGTAAGAACGACCTTTGCTGTCTCAATAACATCTTCTGAGACATTATGTACCTGTTGTGGTTGTTGTCGGTACACTTGAGGATTGGGTTGAGGCTGTGCTGGGAACTTCCCCTTCTCCAGAGTGCTCAGTGCTATGTTCATCTTATTCATGGTGCTTCACAATTCATTTATAGCCTGAGTGTTTTGATTGTTTGTGGTGGCCTGGATCTGCATGAATTGCTGAAGTGTATTGGCCATCTATGCCATACTGTCATCTAAAGATTTTTTTGCAAGTGGTTGTGGCTGAGAACTTTGTGCAGCTACATGAGGCTGAGATCCTGAAAGTGCTGCAAAAGGATAGCTCTGAGGAGTCTGATATGGTTGCTACTAGGGCTGAGGAACAATTTGATGAAATGGCTGCTGGGAAGATGGAGGGGATCGGCCAGGTTGATCATTTCTCCATGAGAAATTTGGATGAGTCCTCCACCCAGGATTATATGTATTTGAGAAAGGTTGATTTTGTGCTCTGTTGACCCAGTTAGCTGATTGCATCTGTTCTGGTCTATTCTCTTGAATTACGGGCATGATTGGGTAGTCTTGAGTCTTGTGGTTTGAATCAGCGCATAAACAGCATGCCTCTACAGCTTTTACGCCCTTCACTTTTTCCGTCTCCATGACCTCCAATCTTCTGGTTAATGCAGTTATTCGGGCTTGAACATCAGTGTCCTCTTTTATCTCATATTTACCTCCACCAATAATAGCTCTCAGTGGTTGTGTGGTCAATGGAACTCGATCAATCTGAGTGTTCCATTGTAGGGTACTCTCAGCAAGATAGTCAAAAAATGATAGTGCTTCGTCAGGTTCTTTGCTAAAGAATTTTTCGTTGCACATGGTTTGGACAAATTGCTTGCATATGGAGAGAGACCTGTGTAAAAATAATTCACCAGTCTCCAGGATTCAAAATCGTGATGTGGGCAGATGTTCATCAAATCCTTAAACCTTTCCCAGCTGATATGGAAAGTTTCGTCAGGCTTTTGGTTGAACTGACTGATTTTCTCTTGTAATGATTGAGTTCTTTGAAAAGGGAAAAATTTCTTTAAAAATTCACGTTGCATATCAGACCAGCTAGAAATAGAATTAGACCTCAAAGAGTTAAACCAAATTTTTGCTTTGTCCTTTAGAGAGAAAGGAAATAACCGAAGCCTAATGTATTCATAAGTATTGGTCCTATTGATGAAAGTAGTGCAAGCCAACTCAAAATCTATCAGATGTTGGTAAGGACTTTCAGAATCCATCCCGTGGAATTGAGGTATTACTGACATTATGCCATGCTTTATGGAAAAATTAGGTGCATCATTAGGTAACATAATGCATGAAGGTGTAGTGGTGCGAGTGGGTTGCAAATATTCTTTAAGAGTGCATGGTGCAGACGTAGCCATGGCTTGTTCGGTTTCAGAATTGTCGCTTGTAGAGGAGACAAAGAAGGGTGTCCATCTCTAAGCTGTGTAAACTACTATCGGTGCTTGATGCAACTCTACACAATCTATTTGAACTGTCTCTCACCCAATACATGAAACATCAATCCAAAATAGAAAAGAGAAGATTCAAGCAATTGAATAGTAGGTGAATTTGTTTTTTTTTTTAGAACAACAAGTAAAAAAATAAAAAAAATAAAAAAATAAAGATAAAGATGAAAATCACGAGTTTAAATTTACGACAAGCATCTTTCCCCGGCAACGGCACCAAAAACTTGACTCACTCAAAAATGAGCAGTACAAAGGCTATCCCAAGTGCAGGAGCGTGTTGTGTAATAATTATGAATAAATTCCTAGATCGTCTCCTCAGGAAAAGTGCTTAAAAATCAAGCTTGTGTAAAATGGTGGAAATAGTTACAATGAGAGAATAAAAATAATAGTGATGATATGTACAATGAATGTGGGAGTGCAATGAAAATGAAAATTTACTAGTCATGGACTAGATTCATGTTTGTTTTTTTTTTTTTGAAATGCAAACTAGATTAAATATCAAACCATAGTCTGGATACAAGTAGGAACTGAAACAAAAGTAGTGGTATAACCACTGATGCTTAGAGCATCCTTGCTTAATACATGAGCTACAGAATTATGAGCTCTTTGAGTATGGTTGGCTGTCCATCGAGTAAAAGAGTTAAGGACTTCCTTGGTGTCTTCAATCAGTTGTCCTACATACGAGATAGATCCTGAAGTTGATTTGAGACCATTAACAACTTGTAGTGAGTCCCCTTCAATGATGATATCTTGGAAGCCAGCAAACTTGCAAAAGTAGGCAGCCTGTAGTGCAACATAAGCTTCTGTTGTAAGTGGATCGGGGAACATGGCCTGTTGCATCCTTAGAGTTGCATGCACTTGACCCTTCTCATCTCTAATAACAGCTCCCACTCCTACCCTACAAGTGATTTTGTCCAGTGCTGCGTCCCAGTTCAGTTTGTATTGGCCTAGGGGAGGAGCTTCCCAGTGAGTTGGTTGTGGGCCAGGAAGGTGCTGTAGCCTGTTATGTTGCTCAGTGTGCTGAAGCTCTTCTATCACATTGCTTGTTTGCTGTATGATACTCATTGGATGAGAGAAAGTACCTTTAAAGATCATGCAGTTCCTTCATTTCCAAATGAGCCAAGCTGTTATAGCAAAGGTTGCCAGTTCCTCTAGATTTAACGTCTCTACCATACTATCCACTAAGTTAGTGAAGTTTAGGAATAAAGGACTAGCTTTCTGCAATTTTCTTGCACTCTGGCCCCACACGTCACGAGCTGATGGGCACTCCCATACAATATGTTCAGTGGTCTCAGGTTGGCATTTGCAGATGGGGCAGCTAGGATCATCAATGATTTTTTTCTTGAGTAGATTGGCACGGGTGGGAAGGCCATTGAGGCATGCTCTCCACATGAAGGTTTTAGCAGCATTGGGTATTGTAAGGTTCCAGATTTTGGTCCAGGTTGGTGTTGAAGTGATGGGATTTGAAGATTGGCCCAGTTTTTGCCTTTCCATTTTAGTGAGGAGGTGATAGGGAGATTTAACGCTGAAAACTCCAGTTGAGTTGCATCTCCACATTAACATATCCGGTCGAGGGGAAGTTCTTAGAGGTATGGCTTTAATTAACAATGCATCCTCTTGGGAAAACATGGCTGAAACCAGGTCAGAGTTCCAAGTGTTTGTTGCTTTGTCTATTAAAATAGATACTTTGGTGTCACTTGGAAGAAATCTGAGGGAGAATTGGGGCTTATGCGTGGACTGTCTTGGCAGCCACTTGTCATTCCAGATTTCAGTAGATGCTCCATCGCCTATCCTCCAGATCAAACCCTCTTTAAGCAAGTGTCTAGCTGCTAGAAAACTTTGCCATAGAAATGAGGAGTTATGGGCTGGTTTGACAGAGATGAAAGATGAGGAGTGGAAGTACTTCTCTTTAAGTACTTGAGCAGCCAGAGAGGATGGATTAGCGACTATTCTCCATCCCTGCTTTGCTAGGAGAGCTAGGTTGAAGTTGTCAAAATCTTTAAGGCCGAGCCCCCCATGGCTTTTAGCTCTTTTCATTTGTTTCCAATTGACCCAATGGATTTTCTTGCCTTCGAGTTGCTGTCCCCACCAGAATTGCCTTATCATCTTATTAAGTTCATGTAGCAATTGCCTCGAGAGTTTAAAGATCCCCATACAATAAGTTGGAATAGCTTGGATAATGGCCTTTATGAGCACCTCTTTGCCTGCTTGGGCGAGGAATTGGTTTGTCCAGTTTGTGATCCTTCCTTGTACCTTGTCTAGAATACTCTTGAAAGAGCTAGCCCATGATCTCCCTATGAGAGCAGGTAATCCCAGGTATTTTTCATATGAATTTGTGCCTCTAATTCCAGCTATACTGGTGATAATATTCTTGGACTCCTTTCTAGTGTTCTTGCTGAAGTAGATAGATGTTTTTTTCTTGTTCAATCTCTGGCCCGAGGCAACTTCATAGGCTTCCAACAGATAATAGAGTCGACTCCATTCAATGGAGTTGGACTTGCAGAAAAGCAAGCTATCATCTGCAAAAAATAAGTGGTTAATAGAAATCTTTGATCTTCTTATTGGCAGCCCTGAAATGAAGCCTTCCTTCTATGCATTGTTGAGCATACAGCTTAGAACCTCTGAACACAATATGAAGAGGTAAGGGGAGAGTGGATCCCCCTGCCTGAGACCTCTTGTTGGATTAAACCAAGTTTGAGGGACTCCATTTAATAAGATGGAATAGGAAACGGTTCCTACACACTTCATCAGCAGGTTCACCCATTGGAGATTGAATCCCAATTTTTCCAGAACTGATTTTAAGAAGGGCCACTCTATCTGATCATAGGCCTTGCTCATGTCGAGCTTGAGGGCCATATAGACATCTTTGCCTTTAAGCCGAGATTTCATTGTATGGAGTGAGTCGAAGGCCACTATTATGTTATTTGTGATCAACCTCCCAGGAACAAAAGCTGTCTGCGTTGGGGAGATCAGTTCAGGCAGGATAATTTTCAGCCTATTGGCCAATGTCTTTGCAATGACTTTGTAAATGACATTGCATAGGCTGATGGGCCTGAAGTCAGTCACCAAACCAGGTCTAGTTTTCTTGGGGATAAGAGCAATATAAGTTTCATTTAGATCATTCGACCACCTGCCTTTATTCAAAACCTCAAGAGTTGCTTTAGTGACCCCATTGCCTACTGTGGCCCAGTGTTCTTGGAAGAAAGCTGCAGGGAAGCCATCTAGGCCTGAAGATCCCAGCGGATTCATGCTAAACACTGCCTCTTGTACTTCAATATCTGTGAAGGGTCTAGAAATGGTTGTGTTCATTTCCTGGATAATCTTCCTGGGCAAGAAAGCCATGCAATCCTCAATACCCGAGGGTTCAAAGGAAGTGAAAAGACTTTGGAAAAAGTGTTAGAAAAGCTGACTAATTTCTTCCTGCTGAGTAAATTCTTGATTAGAACCATTACTGAGCTTACTTATGGTATTTTGTTGTTTCCTCTTATTGGCACATTTGTGAAAGAAAGTAGTGTTTCTGTCCCCCTCTTGCAACCATTTTTGCTTAGCCCTTTGTTGCCATTTGGTGTTTTCTTCATCCAGCCTTGTGTTTACTTCCTCTTGGAGGGTCTTGATTTCATCATATAATTGTCCTTCATTAGCTTCCTTCCGTGAATCTAGTAATTCAGTTTTGATTTTCAAGTCTTCCTCGTGGCCTTTAGGCAGCTTCTTGCTCCATCTTAGCAGCCCTTGTCTACATTTCCTCAAGTCATGCATTGTGTTTACCAGTGCACCCCTCTGTATTGACTGTCTCCCCCATATCTATTCGATCACATCCACACAGCCCTCCTTTTTAGACCAGTGAGCTTCATATCTGAAAGGTCTGGGTGTGAATTTTTTGACTAGCCTGTTCTGCCTGGTGATTAGGATAGGCCTGTGATCCGAGGTTGCTGCAGCAAGGTGAATAGTTGAGTGGAGCTCAAATTTAGCAATCTAGGAGGTATTGCCTAGGCCTCTGTCTAATCTTAATTTAGTGAAGTGCTCTCCTTCAATTGTTTGCCCAGGTAAACTTGTCCCCTACAAAGCCAAGGTCATGCAGATCACACTGTTCCAAAGTTTGCCTGAATTCCACAATCTGCCTGTAAGGCCTTATGGCAGCTCCTACTTTTTCATCAACACTTGTTATCTCATTAAAATCACCAAAGCACACCCAAGGTACATTGGTGGCAGGGGCCAGTGCTTTGAGTAGCTGCCAAGTGCCACTTCTTTTGGCAGTGTCGGGATGGCCATAAAATCCTGTCACTAGCCAAGGTATGTCATCGGTAGCAGATGTTATCAGCCCAGAAATATGCCAGTTTGTATAGGATACGATTTCAAACTTAATAGAGGATTTCCAGAGAATTGCCAAACCTCCACTCTTACCTTTACTGTTTACACAGAAACAGTTGTCAAAACCCATCTTTACACGAATTTGCTCCATTTTAACATTATTACACTTGGTTTCTATAAGGAAGACCAAATATGGGAACTTTAGTTTCACCATGAGGTGAAGTTCATGAATTGTTCGAGGGTTCCCAAGCCCTCGGCAATTCCAGCTTAAGAAGTTCATTGTGATGGGTGGGGCTGCTGTGCAACCTCCACCTCATCTACCTGATTTAAACTCACAGGTGGGAGATTTAACTTCATTTTCTTGTTGCCTTGAGAGCTGCCCCGAGTACTCCTATCAGGTGCTATCCTTTTAGCCATAGGGAGAGGTGTGAGATCCTTGGGCAGGTTGGTAATGTCAGCTAGTGTAGGGGATTTACCTCTAGCTTTCCTTTTTCACGTAGTGCTTTTGGTAGGTCTGGGAGAGAGTGGTTGGGGGTTGAGCTCCGTGAGGTTTGACATATGTGTAGGGGGTGTGTGTCAGTAGTGTTGACTACAACAAGTATGTCGCCTTTTTGCATAGGGAAAGGGAAAGTATGGCTTATGGCACTGACCTTTTTCACTTTATCCACAGGGAAAGTAAGAAGTGTCACCTGTAGCTCGACTGGGACCCCGAGGCCCTGGAGATCCTCTGGCATGTTCTTCTTGCTGCATGCTTCCATCTTGTTGCTTTGGTTTGCTTGATCTGGGCCTTGTTGGTTGTTGTTTGATTCATGTAGAATGTTTGATACCTCTGTGTGATTCGCTTCTGAAGTATTTGCTGACCATGTTTCTGTGAATGCCTTCCCTGCTGCACCAACTGACTCTAACTACTCCTTGTGAAAGAATTCTTGATGTGGTGAGTCTTGTGGACCTCCATACTTCTTAATAATCTGTTGGTTACGAGAAGCATATGGTGCCCTCATCCATTGGCCATATTGGTCCTGGACCTGAGGAGCAAGATTAAGGTTCGAACATTTCCCATCCTTATGTTTGAGACAGCCACATTTGTAACAAAAGTTGGGGAGTCTTTTGTACTTGAAACAAGCCCAAATTTGCTTCCCGTCCATGTTGATTGTTCTACCACGAAGTAGGGGTTTTGAGATGTTCACGTCACTCTAATACGTAGGAAGCTCCCCCATCCGCACCCTTGATCATCTACCTCCACTGTATGCACCTTGCCTATCCTTGCTCCTAGTTGCTCTCCCAACTTCTCTGTCATGATGCCAAAAGGCAAATTATGTATCTGGACCCAGAATGGTTCTGTGGTGAAATTAATCCCATTGGATGTTAACTCTCCTTCGAATTCCATAAAGCAAAGCAGGTAACGGTCGAATGACCAAGGCCTTCCTTGTATTACTTTCTCCTTGTCTGCCAACAGTTGAAATTCTATTAGGTACTTGTTGGTTCCGAGCTCCTTATATGTTAGCCATTCATCTGTTCTCCATACCTTGGCCATGGTGGATTTGAAAGCTTCACGGTTGGCTATCCTTTCATTGACAATAAGGACAAAAAGGCAATGCCGGCCTCTTTCTTGGGAGGGAATGGCTTCCTCCTTTGTGAGAATAAGTTCATTTTGTTCTTCCTCGCTAAGCTTTAACGTCCCGCAGTGTGCAGTTATCTCGTCCTCCACTGATAAGTACTCTATAAGCTTTCACTCAAGAGACCAAAGCTTTGTCAAAAGACAGAGCGGAAACCTCACTCGGGAGGACCAAATCAGATTCATGTTTGTTGGTTTTGAATGGATGATGAAAAGTAATAAATTAAAATGCAAGACAGTAAATTAAAATTGTTGAAAATTAAATAACTGAAATGTAAAGGAACAATAAAATTAAATGACATAAAAGTAAATTGCAAAAATTAAAGGTGCAGGAAAATTAAATGACAGTATTTTAAATTGCAGGAAATTAAAGTGCGAGGAAATTAAATGACATAAATTTAAATTGCAGGAAATTAAAAGTGCGAGAAAATTAAATGACAGTAATTTAAATTGCAAGAAATTAAAGGTACGAGGAAATTAAATGACATTAATTTAAATTGCAAGAAATTAAAGGTGCGAGGAAATTAAATGACATAAATTCGAAATTAAATAAGAGCATGAATTGTAAGGAATAAACTTGATGTTTGGAAATGGAGACTGCGTTCTCCAACTTAAAAATCTGACCTTCCAATTAAAGTAAACTCTCAAAAATAAACTGGACTCTCAATATTTATCAAAGAGGACTGGAAATTTACTCACTAAACAAACTCAAAATTGGAAATGAAAACTTACAAAAATAAAGTTTACTGAGCCATAAATAAAACTGACTGATGAATGAATTATACGAAACTAAAAACTGAATAAGAAAATAAAAATTGACTACAAACTCACTCACTATTTTTCTCCCAACTCTCTTGATGACTCTAAATTCTAACTCTTATTTAATACTAAAATCTCCTCTAACTCTTCACAAAACTCTCCGTCCATTTACAAGCTCTTATATAGGCTTCAAAATAACACTGTGCTGAGTGCGTCCGTCTGTGATTCCTTACGTCTCCCACTTGTATTTGCGCCGAAAGTTTGCATTCATGGGTTACAGACCAAAAAGTAAGATTAATATAATTTTTTTTTGTTTTGTTTTGTTTTTTCTTTTTTCTGTTGCCGTATTTGTTTGTCTGGTTCCCACATGCATGTTATTTTTATTTCTTTCTCTTTTTTTTTTCTTCCAGCTTTTTCTTCGCGGCAAAGCTCGCT
>CM056953.1:18126034-18146210 GCA_029856935.1 Cyclocarya paliurus | reverse complement strand
TAATTTTTTTTTGTTTTGTTTTGTTTTTTCTTTTTTCTGTTGCCGTATTTGTTTGTCTGGTTCCCACATGCATGTTATTTTTATTTCTTTCTCTTTTTTTTTCTTCCAGCTTTCTTTCTTCGCGGCAAAGCTCGCTTCTCTCTATCTCTATCATCTGGGCTTGCCATGGCTGTAGGTGCCAGTTCTCTCGAAAGTTCAGTGGCTGGGCAGTGGAGTGGTGCTGCCGTGCAGTGGCAGCAGCTACTTAAGTGGCTGAAACTTGGTGGTCCTGGGCAGTGCTGGATGCTGCAGGCTAGCTTCGAATGGTGGCTGGGTCGAGGAGCACTGTAGTGCTGCTGAGGCTTTGGATGCCGTGATGCGTGCATGCTGGGTAGTGGCGTACGGAGGTTGTTCCAAGTGGCTGGTGTTGAGTTTGAACTTTCACTCAAAATAATGAATAAAAAATTCAGATCAGTTTTACCTGCAAGTATACAGGTGTTGTAGTACCTTACAGGATCGAATCCACAGGGATTGACTAATGTGATAAAGAGAATAAAATAAAAATAGATTATTAAAAAAAACGTGCAATCAAAAAGAAAAGAGATTATTGAGATGAAGATTTTTAAAGTAACAAAATATAACTGAACTAATAAAATAAATCAATATGAAAAATGACTAAGGTTTCGAGGATCCGTCTAATAATTTAGAATATTATTTCAAATCAATTTAGCTCAGTTAGACTAGAATATAGATTCCGTCTAACTGGAAGATTTAACAATTAAGCCCAAGAAAACTAATCACCAAAGATTAAGTTTGAATAATTGATGGTATAAACATTTAAAAGTCCATTTGATTACCACAGGGATTCTTCAAGCATCCAATGTATTCGGAAATCACAATGGATCAAGAAAAGTATATAGATAGTCAAAGTTTCTAATAATAACACCAAAAATTCTTTCGATCACTAAAGATTAAGTTTGAACAATTTATGGTAGAAACATTCACAAGTCCAATTGATTACCACAGGGATTCTTCAAGCATCCAATGTATTCAGAAATCACAATGGATCAAGAAAAATATATAGATAATCAAAGTTTCTAATAATAACACCATTCAATTGATTAAACTCACAATATAAACTCTATTGTTAATCTAAAACAATATTTAAATCATTAGACTTCACCTCTAATCCTGAAAATGTAGACATGAAGTTTATAACTCCAAACTAAAATAATAATAAAAATAATAAAACTAAAAAATAAAATCACACTTAAAATAATAATTCTACTCTACTCTACTCCTAATTACAAAAACTATAGCTGTTTTATTTCTCTCCTAAAATCTCCAAAACTTTGATGATCTTTCTTCGTTCACTTCAAGCCTTTTTATAGGCTTCAAAAGCCACAAAGAATAATTGTCGTGCTGTGTCGTCGTCCACTGAAGAGAAAAAGATATATCTTCTCACTGGCTGTCCTGTGTGTTGTTTCCCACTGCCGAAATCCCACTTCTTTTCTTTTCTTTATTCTTCCATTTCTTTTCGGCATCACATGCGTGTTTCTTTACTTTATTCTTCCATTTCTTTGCGTCTGTTTCTTTTATTTTCTTTCTTTCTTTTTCTTTCGGCTTTCTTTAACAGTGCATCTTTCAGCAGCAAGTCCATATCCTTCTTTAGTTTATTCCTCCACTTTCTATTACAGATTGCATTTAACCGAATGGGTCCTCTGGCGTGCATCTCGTTCCAGAGTACTGCCAACCAACCTAGTGAAACCGAGGCTTCTTCCACGTGGATCTGCTGCTGCTTTGTAAAACAAAAACTGCATGCATTATTGCTCCAGCTGGTCTAGTGTGAATGGAGAGCATCTGTGGTCCGAACGCACTGCATCTGCATGCATTATTGCTCCACCAAGCCGTGTCTTCCGCTGTGGTCCGAACGCACTGAGTGTACGTTGGTGCTGCTGCGCTGTTGAGGATGAATGTTGGCAGTGAGGTGGAGGTGATTCCGGGGCTGTAGTTGCGTAATGGTGCATGCATGGCTCACTGGTTGTGGAGGTGCAGTGTTGCTGGAGGTTGAAGATGGTGGCTCTCAGAAAGGTGGTGGATGCGTAGCTCGATGGTGTTTGGAGTAGTGCTACTGGAGGAGGCTGCACGGTGGCTCTTGGTGATGCCGGTCGGCTTCGAATGGTGGCTGGGCGGAGGAGAAAAAATGCACGCATGGAGTCTGTGTGCAGATGGACGGAAGTTGAAGATGATGAAAAAGACACATTGTTTTAGTCCATGGACTACACGTTGTTTAGTCCAGCTGCCGAATTCAAACCAATCACAAAACGACATGTCGTTTTGTCTTGTTGACCAAATGACATGTCGTTTAGCCTGTGCAGAAAATCAAAAATAAAATAAAATAAAATAAAACAAACAGAATAAATAATAATTACATAAACAAAAATAAAACTAGAAAAAGAAAATAAATAATTAAATAAAGATAAAACAAAATTAGATTAAAATATTAAAAGTGTGTTGTGCATGTGAATAAATATTGTACAATTAGATCACAAGTTATAAAAGCATAAACTATGCTTTTAATCAATTTAAATCACAACTTGGATTTATGCCTCTTAATCATTTTTTCATCTAAAATCAATAATAAAATAGTAAAAAAATTAAAAATGTATTGATTTTAACTATATAAACTATGCAATAATGCAGCTCAATCAGCTGGGTCGAGCACAGTGCAACTGGTATGATGGCTTGTTCATGCATGGTTGTACGTGTGCAAGATTTCTATTGGACGTGGAGGAGTGCTGCAGGCGAGGCCGAAGGTTGAAGACATGGATCAAAGTGAGATTGCTAGACGTGAGGCTTCAGGACATGGAGAGGCGGTTCATGGTCGTGCTTGGTGTTTCTGGTGGTGGATGAAGTTGAGTTGCAGCAGGTGGAGGAGCTTGGTGGCGTCGAATGGTGGTGTGGAGGAGCTGCCGAACGCATGCATGAAGACAGTGCTGGAGGTTCAAGACAACGAAAACGACGTGTCGTTTTTGTCCGTAGACAAAACGGCATGTCGTTTAGCAGAAGACGGCATTCCATTACAGAGTAAAATGACAAGTCGTTTTCGTCTATTGACACAACGACCGATCGTTTTGGTAGACGACAGTTTTGAATTCCTGTGAAAAACGACAGGTCGTTTTTCCGAGCAGGGAAAACGACATGTCGTTTAGAAGACCTGTAAATGAAAAAATAAAAAATAAAAAAAAAACTTAAACAAAAAAAATAAATAATAAATAATTAAAGAAAATAAAACCAGACAAAGAAAATAAATAAATAAAAATAAAAATATACAAAAGATAAAAAAAATAAAATATTAAAATTGTATTGTGCATAGAGAGAATATTATCAAACTAAATCACAAGTTATAAAATTAAGTATAAACTATGCTTTTTATCAATTTAAATCATAACTTGGATTTATGCCTCTTAATCAATTTTTCCATCTAAAACCAATGATAAAATAATAAAACAAATAAAAATATGTTGGTTTTAAATGTATAAAATATGCAATAATGCAGCTCAATCAGAAGTGCTCCAATTGGCCTTGGGTTGGGGCATACAAACCCTAAGGTCGCGGAAGTACCATACCAAACCTGTGATTGAAGAACTCCAACCTTATATAACACTTCCACTTTGCCCTCAATTGGTTTTAAACTAAGTAAGGGCAAAGTGGTAAAAATAAGAAGTGCCTAGATTCACTCCGGGTTGGGGCATAGATATCATTAGGTCATGGTTGTACAATAGGAACCCTGTGAGCAAAAAAGTCCAACCTCATAACTTTTCCACTTTGCCCTAAATTGGTTTTCTACCAAGCAAGGGCAAAGTGGTAAAAATATGAGTTGCAAGATTCGCTTTGTGTTGGAGCATTCAAACCCAAAAGGTCATGGTAGTACCATTGGAAGCTCGTGAGCAAAAAACTCCAACCTCATAACTTTGCCACTTTGTCCTCAATTAGCTTTTAACATAGCAAAGGCAAAATGGTAAAAATGAGAGGTGCTCCGAGTGGCCTGGGATTGGGGCGTACATACCATAAGGTCATGGTAGTAGAATTGGAACCCTGCGAGAAAAAACTCCAACCAAATGATTTTGCCACTTTCCCCTCAATTGATTTTCAACTTAGCAAGAGCAAAATGGTAAAAATAAGAGGTGCTCAGTTTCGCCCCGGGTTGGGGCATACATACCACAAGGACGTAGTAGTACTTGAGGAAAGCCCGCGATGAAAAACTCCAACCACATAACTTTTCCACTTTGCCCTCAATTGGTTTTCCACCTAGCAAGGGCAAAGTGGTAAAAATAAGAGGTGCTCTGATTAGCTCGGGGTTAGGGCATACATACCATAAATTCATGGGAGTACAATAGGAACCTTGCAAGCAAAAAACTCCAACCTCGTGGTAAAAGTAAGAGGTGCACCAATTTGCCTGGGGTTGGGGCATACATACCATAAGGTCATGGTAGTAAAATAGCAACCCCGCAATGAAAAGCTCCAACCACAAAACTTTTCCACTTTGCCCTGAATTGGTTTTCTACTTAGCAAGCACAAAGTGGTAAAAACAAGTGGTGCTCCGATTGGCCCAAGGTTGGGGCATATGAACCGTAAGGTCATGATAGTACGATAGGAAACTCGCGACGAAAAACTCCAACCTCATAACTTTGCCACTTTGTCCTCAATGATTTTTAACCAAGCAATGGCAAAGTGGTAAAAGTAAGAGGTGCTCCAATTGGCACGGGGTTGGGGCATACCATAAGGTCATGGTAGTACAATAGGAAGGCCATGAGATAAATAGTCCAACCACATAACTTTTCCACTTTGCCCTTAATTGATTTTCTACTTAGCAACGGCAAAGTGGTAAAAATAAGAGGTGCTCTGATTTGCTTCGGGTTGGGTAAAACATACCCAAAAGTCATGGTAGTACCATAGGAAGCCCACGAGTAAAAAACTCTAACCTCATAAGTTTGCCACTTTGTCCTCAATTGGTTTTTAACTAAGCAAAGGCAAAGTAATAAACATAAGAGGTGCTCCGAGTGGCTCGGGGTTGGGGCATATATACTATAAGGTCATGCTAGTACAATAGAAACCCTGCGAGGAAAAAACCTCTACCTAATGACTTTGACTCCTTTGCCCACAATTGATTTTCTACCAATCAAGGGCAAAGTGGTAAATATAAGAGGTGCTCAAATTCGCCCTAGGTTGGGGCATACATACCACAAGGACATGGTGGTAATATAGGAAACCCGCGATGAAAAACTCCAAACTCATAACTTTGCAGCTTTTTCCTCAATTGGTTTTCTACTAAGCAAAGGAAAAGCGGTAAAAATAAGAAGTGCTCTGGTTGGCACATACATATCCTATGGTCATTGTTGTACAATAGGTAGCCAACAGAGCAAAAAAGTCTAACCCTATAACTTTGCCACTTTGTCCTCAATTAGTTTTTTACTAAGAAAAGGTAAAGTTGTAAAAATAAGAGGTGCTTCGATTGGCCCGAGGTAGGGGCATACATACCATAGGGTCAGGGTAGTACAATAGAATGCCCATGAGCGAAAAACTCCAACCTCATAACTTTTCCTCATTGCCCTCAATTGGTTTTCCACTTAGCAAGGAAAAAGTGGTAAAAATAAGAGGTCCTCCGATTGGCCCCAGGTCGAGGCATACAAGCCATAACATCATGGCAGTACCATAAGAAACCTGAAAGCAAAAAACTCCAAGCTCATAACTTTGCCACTTTGCACTCAAATGGTTATCTTCAAAGCAAGCGTAAATTTGAAAAAATAAGAAGTCTTCTGAATTTCGAGGGGTTGAGGCATACATTGAAAACGTTCATGGTAATACCATCAGAAACCCGCGAACAAAAAACTCGAATCTTATAACATTGCCACTTTCCCATCAATTGATTTTTTACTATGCAAAGGCAAAGTGGTAAAAATAAGAAGTGCTCAGATTCGCCTCAGGTTGGGGAATACATACCACAAGGACATGGTAATACAATCAGAAACTAGGGACGAAAAACTCCAACTTCATAACATTGCGACTTCACCCTCAATTGGTTATATACTAAGTAAGGCGAAGTGGGAAAAATAAGATGTGCTCTGATTGGCCCCGTGTTGGTTCATACATACCATATGGTCATGGTAGTACAATAGGAACCCTGCGAGCAAAAAACTCCAACCTAATGACCTTGTCACTTTGCCCTCAATTGGTTTTCAACCAAGCAAGGGCAATGTGGTAAAAATAAGAGGTGCTCAGATTTGCCCCGGGTTGGGGAATACATACCACAAGGACATGGTAGTACTATAGGAAACCCGTGATGAAAAACTCCAACCTCATAACTTTACCTCTTTCCCCTCAATTGGTTTTCTACTTAGCAAGGAAAAAGTGGTAAAAATAAGAGGTCCTCTGATTGGCCCCGAGTCGGGGCGTACGTACCATAAGGTCATGGAAAAACCATAGGAAACTCGCGAGCAAAAAAACCAAGCTCACAACATTGCCACTTTGCACTCAATTGGTTTTCTACAAAGCAAGTGTAAATTGGAAAAAATAAGAAGTGCTCCGAATTTCCCGAGGTTGAGGCATACATTGAAAATGTTCATATCAGAAACCTGCGAAAGAAAAACTCCAACCTTATAACGTTGCCACTTTGCCATCAATTGGTTTTCAACTACGCAAAGGCAAAGTGGAAAAAATAAGAAGTGATCAGATTTGCCTCGAGTTGGGGAATACATACCACAAGGACATGGTAATACAATTAGAAACCAATGACGAAAAACTCCAACCTCATAACATTGCGACTTCACCCTCAATTGGTTTTCTACTAAGTAAGGCAAAGTGGGAAAAATAAGAGGTGCTCCAATTGTCCCCGTGTTGGCGCATACATACCATAAGGTCATGCTCGTACAATAGGAACCCTACGAGGAAAAAACTCCAACCTAATGACTTTGACACTTTGCACTCAATTGGTTTTCTACAAAGTAAGCGTAAATTGGAAAAAATAAGAAGTGCTTTGAATTTACGAAGTTGAGGCATACATTGAAAAAGTTCATGGTTGTACCATCGAAAACCCGCAAACGAAAAACTCCAAGCTTATAACATTGCCACTTTGCCCTCAATTGGTTTTCTACTATGCAAAGACAACGTGGTAAAAATAAGAAGTGTTAAGATTTGCCCCGGGTTGGGGAATGCATACCACAAGGACATGGTAATACAAACGGAAACCAATGACAAAAAACTCCAAACTCATAACATTGCCACTTTGCCCTCAATTGGTTTTCTACTAAGTAAGGCAAAGTTGGAAAAACAAGAGGTGCTCCGATTGGCCCCGTGTTGGCACATACATACCATAAAGTCATGGTAGTACAATAGGAACCCTACGAGCAAAACACACCAACCTAATGACTTTGCCACTTTTCCCTCAATTGGTTTTCAATCAAGCAAGGGGCAATGTTGTAAAATATGAGCTGCTCATATTCACCCTGGGTTGGGGTATACATACCACAAGGACATGGTAGTACTATAGGAAACCCGCAATGAAAAACAACAACCACATAACTTTTCCACTTTCCCCTCAATTGGTTTTGTACTTAGCAAGGGCAAAGTGGTAAAAATAAGAGGTGCTTTGATTGGCCCAGGGTTGGGGCATACGTACCCTAAGGTCATGGTAGTACCATAGAAATCTAGTGAGCAAAAAACTCCAACCTCATAGCTTTGGAACTTTTTCCTTAGTTGGTTTTTAACTAAGCAAAGGCAAAGTGGTAAAAATAAGAGGTGCTCCGATTAGCCCAGGGTTGGGGTATACATACCATAAGGTCATGGTAGTACAATAGGAAGCCCGCGAGCGAAAACTCCAACCTTGTGACTTTTCCTCTGTGCCCTCAATTGGGTTTCTAGTTAGTAAGGGCAAAGTGGTAAAAATAAGAGGTGCTCCGATTGGCCCTAGGCTGGTGCATACATACCATAAGGTCATGATAGTACCATAGGAAGCCCGCGAGCAAAAAACTCCAACCTAATGACTTTGCCACTTTGCCCTCAATTGGTTTTCTACCAAGCAAGGGCAAAGTGGTAAAAATAAGAGGTGCTCAGATTTACCTCAGGTTGGGGCATACATACCCTAAGGTCATGGTTGTAACATAGGAAGCCCGTGAGAAAAACTCCAACCTTATAACTTAGCCACTTTGTCCTCAATTGGTTTGTAATGAAGTAAAGGCAAAGTGGTAAAAATAAAAGGTGCTCGGATAGGCCCGAGGTTGGGGTATACATACCATAAGGTCATGGTAGTACAATAGGAAGCCCTCGAGTGAAAAACTCCAACCTCATAACTCTTCCTCTGTGCCATCAATTGGTTTTCTAGTTAGTAAGGGCAAAGTGGTAAACATAAGAGGTGCTCCGTTTGGCCCGAGGTTGGGGTATACTTACCATAAGGTCATGGTAGTACAATAGGAAGCCTGCGAATCAAAAACTCCAACCTCAGAACTTTTCCTCTTTGCCCTCAATTGGTTTTCTAATTTGTAAGGGGAAAGTGGTAAAAATAAGAGCTGCTCCAATTGGCCTCGGGTCGGGGCATACAAACCATTAGGTCATTGCAGTTCCATTGGAAACTGCCGAGCAAAAAACTCCAACCACATAACTTCGTCACATTGGACTCAACTAGTTTTCTGCAAAGCAAGCATAAATTTGAAAAAAATAAGAGGTTCTGGGGTTGAGGCATAGATTCAAAAAGTTCATGGTAGTATGATAGGAAACCTGTGAATGAAAAACTCCAACCTTATGACATTGCCACTTTGCCCTTAAATGGTTTTCTACAAAGCAAGGGCAAAGTGGTTAAATTTAGAACTGCTCAGATTCGCTCTAAGTTAGGGCATACAAACCATTAGGTCATGGTAGTACAGTAGGAACCCCACGAGCGAAAAACTCCAACCCCATAACTTTTCCACTTTACACTCAATCTGTTTTCTAATTAGCAAAGGCAAATTGTTGAAACTAAGACGTGCTCTGATTGGCCTGGGGGTGGGGCATACATTTCATAATGTCATGGTCATATAATAGGAAGCCTGCGTGCAAAAAAAGCAAACCTCATAACTTTTCCACTTTGCCCCAAAATGGTTTTCAACCAAGTAAGGGCAAAGTGGTAAAAATATGAGGTTCTAAGATTTGCCTTTTGTTGGGGCATACAAACCACAAGGACATGGTAGTACTATAGGGAACCTATGACGAAAAACTCCAACCTCATTACTTTGTAACTTTGCCCTCAATTGGTTTTCTACTAAGTAAGGGAAAAGTGGTAAAAATAAGAGGTGCTGCGATTGGCCCAAGTTGGGGCATACATACCTTAAGGTCACGGTAGTAAAATAGAAAACCCGCGAGCGAAAAACTCCGAGCTCATAACTTTTCTACTTTCCCCTCAATTGGTATTCTACCTAGCGAGGGCAAAGAGGTAAAACTAAGAGGTTCTCCGATTGGCCCTTGGTTAGGGCATACATACCATAAGGTAATGGTTGTACAATAGAATGCCCGCGAGCGAACAACTCTAACCTCATAACTTTTCCACTTCGCCCTCAATTGGTTTTGTACTTAGAAGGGAGGGTGCTTAGATTTGCCCTGGGTTGGGGAATACATACCACAAGGACATGGTAATACAATAAAAAACCAACGACGAAAAACTCCAAGCTCATAGCATTGCGACCTCGCCCTGAATTGGTTTTCTACTTAGCAAGGGCAAAGTGGTAAAAATAAGAGGTGCTCCGATTGGCCCAGGGTTGGGGCATACGAACCCTAAGGTCATGGTAGTATCGTAGAAATCCAACGAGCAAAAAACTCCTACCTCATAGCTTGGGCACTTTGTCCTCAGTTGGTTTTTAACTAAGCAAAGGCAAAGTGGTAAAAATAAGATGTGCTCCAATTGGCCTAGGGTCTGGGTATACTTACCATAAGGTCATGGTAGTGCAATAGGAAGCCCGCGAGCGAAAATATCCAACCTCATAACTTTTCCTCTTTGCCCTCAATTGGTTTTCTAGTTAGTAAGGGAAAAGTGGTAAAAATAAGAGGTGCTCCGATTAGCCTCGGGTCGGGACATACAAACCTGAAGGTTATGGTAGCTCCATAGGAAACCCGCGAGCAAAAATCCCCAACCTAATAACTTCACCACTTCGCACTCAACTAGTTTTCTACAAACAAAGCGTAAATTGGAAAAAATAAGAGGTTCTCTGAATTTCTTGGGGTTGAGGCATACATTCAAAAAGTTTGTGGTTTTACCAATGGAAACCTGTGGATGAAAAACTCCAACCTTATAACATTGCCACTTTGCTCTCAATTGGCTTTCTACTAAGCAAGGGCAAAGTGGTAAAAACAAGTGGTGCTCAGATTCACCCCGGGTTAGGGCATACATTCCACAAGGACATGGTAGTACTATAGGAAAACATGAGACGTAAAATTTCAAACACATAACTTTTCCACTTTGCCCTCCATTGGTTTTCTACTTAGCAAGGGCAATGTGGTAAAAATAAGGGGTGCTCTGATGTGCCCTGGGTTCGGGTATACATACCCTAAGGTCAAGGTAGTACAATAGGAACCCCGCGAGGAAAAAACTCCAACCTAATGACTTTGCCACTTTGCCCTCAAATTGTTTTCCACCAAGCAAGGGCAAAGTGGTAAATATAAGAGGTGCTTAGATTCGCCCTGGGTTGGGGCATACAAACAACAAGGACATGGTAGTACTATAGGAAACCCGCGACGAAAACTCCAACCTCATAACTTTCCGACTTCGCCCTCAATTGGTTTTCCACTAAGCAAGGAAAAAGTGGTAAAAATAAGACTGCTCTGTTTGGCCCCAGGTTGGCGCATACATAGCTGATGGTCATCATAGTACAATAGGTAGCCCGCCGAGCGAACAAGTGTAACCCCATAACTTTGCCACTTTCTCCTCAAATGGTTTTTACTATGAAAAGGCAAAGTGGTAAAAAGAAGAGATGCTCTGATTGGCCCAGGGGTGGGGCATACAAACCATAAGTCCATGGTAGTACAATAGAATGCCCGCGAGTGAAAAACTCCAACCTCATAAATTTTCCTCTTTAACCTCAATTGGTTTTCTACTTAGTAAGGGAAAAGTGGTAAAAATAAGAGATCCTCCGATTGGCCCCGGGTCGGGGCATACATACCTTAAGGTCATGGTAGTACCATAGGAAACCCACGAGCAAAAAACTCCAAGCTCATAACCTTTCCACATTGCACTCAATTCGTTTTCAACAAAGCAAGCGTAAATTGGTAAAAATAAGAAGTGCTTTGAATTTCACAGGATTGAGGCATACAACGAAAAAGTTCAGGGTAGTACCATCGAAAACCCGCGAACGAAAAACTCCAACCTCATAAAGTTGTGACTTTGCCCTCAATTGGTTTTCTACTACACAACGACAAAGTGGTAAAAATAACAAAGTGCTCATATTTGCCCCGGGTTGGGGAATACAAACCACAAGGACATGGTAATACAATCGAAAACCAATGATGAAAAACTCCAACCTCATAACATTGTGACTTCGCCCTCAATTGGTTTTTTACTAAGTAACGCATTGTGGGAAAAATGAAAGGAGCTCCGATTGGCCCCGGGTTGGGGCATACATACCATAAGGTCATGGTAGTACAATAGGAACCCTGCAAGAAACAAACTCCAATCTAATGACTTTGCCACTTTGCCCCCAATTGGTTTTCAACCAAGCAAGGGCAATGTGCTAAAAATAAGAGATGCTCATATTCACCCCGGGTTGGGGCATACATACCACAAGGACATGGTAGTACTATAGGAAACCCGCGATGAAAAACTCCAACCGCATAACTTTTCCACTTTCCCCTCAATTGATTTTCTACTTAGCAAGGGCAAAGTGGTAAAAATAAGAGGTGCTGTGATTGGCCTAGGGTTGCGGCATACGTACCCTAAGGTCATGGTAGTGCCATAGAAATCCAGCAAGCAAAAAACTCCAACCTTATAGCTTCAGCACTCTGTCCTCAGTTGGCTTTCATCTAAGCAAAGGCAAAGTGGTAAAAATAAGAGGTGCTCTGATTGGCCTGACGTTGGGGTATACATACCATAAGGTCATGGTAGTACAATAGGAAGCTCGTGAGCGAAAACTCCAACCACGTGACTTTTCCTCTGTGCCCTCAATTGGTTTTCTAGTTAGTAAGGGCAAAGTGGTAGAAATAAGAGGTGCTTCGATTGGCCCCGGGCTGGCACATACATACCATAAAGTCATGGTAGTACAATAGGAAGTCCGCGAGCAAAAAAATCCAACCTAATGACTTTGCCACTTTGCCCTGAATTGGTTTTCCACCAAGCAAGGGCAAAGTGGTAAAAATAAAAGGTGCTCAGATTGGCCCCAGGTTGGGGAAGACATACAGCAAGGACAAGGTAATACTATCGGAAACCCATGACCAAAAACTCCAACCTCATAACATTGCGACTTTGCCTTCAATTAGTTTTCTACTAAGTAAGGCAAAGTGGTAAAAAGAAGAGGTGCTCTGATTGTCCTAGGGTTTGTGTATACATACCATAAGGTCATGGTAGTACAATAGGAACCCCGCGAGCAAAAAACTTCAACCTTATGACTTTGCCTCAATTGGTTTTCTACCTAGCAAGGGCAAAGTGGTAAAAATAAGAGGTCCTTTGATTGGCCCCGGGTTGGGGCGTACGTACCATAAGGTCATGGCAGAACCATAGGAAACTCGCGAGCAAAAAACACCAAGCTCACAACATTGCCACTTTGCACTTAATTGGTTTTCCAAGCGTAAATTGGAAAAAATAAGAAGTGCTCTGATTGGCCTAGGTTTGGGGCATACATACCCTAAGATCATGGCAGTACAATAGGAAGCCCGCAAACAAAATGCTCCAACCTCATAACTTTGCCAGTTTGTCATCAATTGGTTTTTAACTAAGCAAAGGAAAAGTGGTAAAAATAAGAGCTGCTCGGCCCTGGATTGGGGCACACATAGCATAAGGTCATGGTAGTAAAATAGAAAGCCTGCAAGCCAAAAACTCCAACCTCATAACCTTTCCACTTTTCCCTCAGTTGGGTTTTAAATAAGCAAAGACAAAGTAGTAAAAATAAAAGGTGTTCAGATTTGCCCCGGGTTGGGGCATACATACCACAAGGATGTGGTAGTACAATAGGAAACCCTCAACGAAAAACTTGAACCTCATAACTTTGCGACTTCGCCCTCAATTGGTTTTCTACTTATTAAGGAAAAAGTGGTAAAAATAAGAGATGCTCTGATTGGCCTCTGGTTGGCACATACATACCCTAAGGTCATGGTACTATAGGAAGCCTGCAAGTAATAAACTCAAATCTCATAACTTTTCCACTTTGTCCTCAATTGGTTTTTAACTAATCAAAGGCAATGTGGTAAAAACAAGTGTTGCTCCAATTGGCCCGGGGTTGGGGCATACATACCATAAGATCATGGCAGTACAATAGGGAGCCCGTGAGTGAAAAACTCCAAGCTCATAACTTTTTCAGTTTCCCTTCAGTTGGTTTTCCACTTAGCAAGAGCAAAGGGGGAAAAAATAAGAGGTGCTCCAGTTGGCCCCAGGTTGGGGTATACAAACCCTAAGGTCATGGCAAACAATAGGAAGCCCACGAGCGAAAAACTCCAAGCTTATAACTTTTCCACTTATCTCACAATTGGTTTTCTACTTAGTAAGGGCAAAGTGCTAAAAATAAGAGGTTCTCCGATTGGCCTGAGGTTGGGGCATACATTTCCTAAGGTCATGGTAGTACCATAGGAAGCCCACGAGCAATAAACTCAATCCTCATAACTTTGCCACTTTGTCCTTTATTGGTTTTTAACTTAGCAAAGGCAAAGTGGAAAAAATAAGTGTTGCTCTGATTGGCCTGCAGTTCAGGCATACATACCACAAGCTCATGGCAGTGCAATTGGAAGCCCGCAAGCAAAAAACTCAAACCTTATAACTTTTATAACTTTTCCACTTTGCCCACAATTGGTTTTCTACTTAGCAAGGGTAAAGTGGTAAAAATAAGAGCTGCTCCGATTGGGTGACCCCTGCCGACGGGTGACTTGAGGAGAAAGAAACATCCTAGTGCAGATGGTTCTAAAAAGAGAAAACTCAAAAGGGCTCGTGTCTTGTCTCGTTTAGATGAGTCCATCTTTTCGAAGTGTGACTCCTTGCTCCCGTTTGCGTCGAGTGGAGGCAGTAAGTTGGCTCTTCTTTGGGAGCAACCGAGTGAGTTGGTACCAAAGGTGAGTGGAGATGATATTAAATTGGCTCCCCCTTAGTCTAAACCAACTGGAAAGGCTTCCTGGGCGAGTGGGAGCACAGTGGCAGCACCTTGAGAGAAATTGAGCAAACTATTTGCTTTTGTGGCACCATCAACTCTTTCCATGTACGATTTGATGTCTCTTTCCATCGAGGATCTTGAGGCCATTATTACAGTGGAAGTCGCTGTTGCAGCTGCTAGTCAGCCCTTAAACACATTGGGAGATGTTTCTACAGAGAAAGGCCTAAATCTAAACTTTTTTGTGCCTCCATCTACTCAAACGGACTTCCAATCTCTCGAGGCTCCCCTGGCTACATTGCTTTTGTCCTCGCTTTTTGCTGCTTGGTCCCTTGATGTTCCCGTGGAACCTCCTTGGGTGCGGAACATTGAAGGGGAAAACGTCGAGGAAGAATATGTCAAGGAAGCAGCAGTGGGTTCTAACTCACCACTGGTTTCGACGATATCTGGTGGAGCTACTCCTGATTTACCTTTTGTTTTCCCAGCCCTTTCTCTCATCAGTGGGAGCAAGGTTTCAATCCCTTCTCCCCCTTTTAGTGTTTCTCCTAGGGGGAGGGCCAACTGCCCTTGACTGTTCCTGAGGAATATTTTCGAGTTACTCAAGGGCAATCTCATCAAGATGAGGCTGAAGTGTGCTTGGGCCTATACGTTGAGGCACATGTTAGTCTTTCACCCAGTCAGGCCAACGGAGCTTCTTCTCGGTGCTACTCCTCCTGTTCAGCCCTCTAACCCGAGGGGAACTCCTATCCCTCATTTCTCAAGTCCCTCACCTTCTTCAACATCTTTGGAGTATTTTTGCAGTAATCATTTTGTATCCACTTCCTCCTTTTTGTGTGTTTTCCTTGTTATTAACACTTCCTGTCTTTTTTTTTTTTAGGGGGTCGATGGCCTTGCTGCTGATTTGGTGGAAGAAAGATTACGTTTGGAAGAGGAAACAGATTGAATGGCTCATGAGTTGGCAACTCGTCTTGACATGGTTGACGACAAATTGGTCGCTCTCCGTGTCCAGGTTGAGTCACTTCAGGGAGAGTTGGCAAGGTCTATTGTGGATGCCGACTACTACCACCAAGAAGTGGTTGTACTCGAGAAAGAGCGAGATGATTTAGCTACCCGCCTAAACCAAACGAAGAACATTGAGCAGGAGCGAGATGATCTTGCTGCCCAAGTGGGAGCCTTCAACAAGGAGAGAGATGAGTTGGTCACTCGGGTGGAGCTTGCTTTGAAGGAGCAAGATGATCTAGCTGCGAGCCATGACCGAATAAGGGCAGAGCTGGAAGAGGCCAAGTTTGAATATGCCTCTCGCATTGATTCCCTAGAGGACGAGTGGCGAGGACTACTTATAAACTTAGGCGTTGTGGAAGGTGTGAAAGAAAGGCCGAAAAGGCTTTGTTCGAGGTGAAGAAAAAGCTCAAAAATTGTGATCACGAGTATCTTCAACTTAGCTCAGTTGTCGATTCTGCCAGAAAGGAAATCTCTATTTTTGAGAAAAAGGTATTTGAGCTGACTCTCGCCTTGGAAGAATCGCAGCAAGACCTCATCTAGGCTCTTCCTCAACTGGCCACTGCTCCCAAAGTTCAGACACGAGCCTGGGGCATTGGTTTCAAACCTGGTGTGTAACAACTCTGAGAGCTTCTTCTCGCCAACCCAAAGATGAACCTACAAACCTGGGACTTGAAGTCTATTCATGCCAGCATTGCACTTTTGCAACTCCTTAGGCCGAGCTGAAATGGTAGACACTTTTTCTCGCCCCTGATAAGACAAGATGTATTGAAAGTTTTGAAAGTTTTGTAACCCGTGAGGGATTTGTTTAACATTTGTAAAGCTCTGTAAGCGAATGGGACTTCCTGCTATTATTAATAATGCTTTGCGATCATCCTTATTGATGCCTTGTTTCCTTTTGTGATAATAAGCACTCTTGTTATTTCTTGGTAATCTGTGCATAGATATAGGCATGATGTTGTTCAAATTTTAAGTACCAGGCGAAGCTTGTTCATACCTTAAGTGTTAGGCTAGCGAGTGAGTTCCTTGACCACGTCGCCTTTTGTGT
This sequence comes from Cyclocarya paliurus, assembly GCA_029856935.1. NCBI lineage: Eukaryota > Viridiplantae > Streptophyta > Magnoliopsida > Fagales > Juglandaceae > Cyclocarya > Cyclocarya paliurus. Next base: position 18,129,878 of record CM056953.1, on the reverse strand, counting down.
TGAAGTTGATGTTTCGCAGCCTGTACGGAAATCTTTTTGGTTGGGTCCCTCAGGCCTTGCGACAAGTCATTCTCAGGAGGTCGTATTCGAATCCACCCCAACGTATTGTGCCATTTGAAGAAGGTAGGGTCATCTTGCAGCTCGTTGCTCTAAATGTGATTGTCTTGTAGAGGGGAAAAAATTGTCCCTAGCTTGTCATCCATTTTAGAACCATTTTTGAATTCTAATAAGTGTCTTTGAAGGGTGCATTGGATGAAGTTTCCATTTTGTTTGAATAATGCTGAGGTTGGGGGCAAGATCTGGATTTTTTGGACTGCTGATTTGGAGTTTGATTTGAATTGATTTCTTTATCAGATCAAGCTATTAGTGGTTGGTTTGTTCGCAGTTGTCGAGTTCTTGCAACCTTTGTTTATGCTAGTTGTTTCCACGCTAAAAGATTGGAATTATGGGAGTTCCTTAAGTTTCTTAATCCTTGTGGGCCTTCATGGTTCATTTGGGGAGACTTCAATATTATTAGGGATGATAGCGAAAAGGTGGGTGGTCTCTTGCAGGCACCTCGGGCAAAGAGGGAGTTTAATGGTTGTCTTCATGAGTGTGTGCTTGTGGACTTGCCTTGTGAAGGCAATCGTTTGTCGTGGTGTAATGGTAGAAGAGGGGGTAGAAGAAGCTCGCTTGGATCGTATTCTGGTGAATTTGTGTTTCTTGAATTACTTCGGTGTAACGGTTTTGTATCTACCCAGAACTTCTTCGGATCATGCACCATTGCTTGTGAAGCTTATCAGAGAAAGGGTGGTTGTTTTTCAGCCTTTCAAGTTCCTTCGTGTGTGGGGCTCTCATGAGAGCTTCCTTCTGTTAGTTCGAGAGGTGTAGTTTGAGAACGTAGAAGGATGTGCCATGGTCCATATAAGTAAGAAATTAAAAAAGTTGAAGCGTGTTTTATGAATTTGGAACAGGGAGGTATTCGGTCGGGGGTGGAGGAAGAATTAAAAAAAGTGGAACGCCATATTTCCGAGTTGGATACTAGATTGGCCCAGTCCTACTCGACACAGTTGGAGAACGAATGATTCAATTGCCAACAAGACCACTCCCAGTGGGTACATAGAGAGGAAATGTTGGCATGTCAAAAATCCAGCACAAAATTGCATGGCTAAAGGGGATGATAACACAGGCTTTTTTCATGCTTCCATACGACTCAAGAAACAGAGTAAGAGGATTGTTAAAATGAGGGTCAATGGTGGATGAACATTGGATACAGGGGAGGCGGTTCACGAAGAGGCAGTTGTATTCTTCCAACATTTACTCTTGGTATCATCAATTGCAAGAAACTTGGATGAGATGGGACTGGTTCAGCTGGTGGTGTCCATGGAGGAAAATGAAGCACTGTGTACTGTATCGACTCTGGAGGAAATCAAACGGTCCCTTTGGTCTATCCTACGGATAGTAGCCCAGGCCTGGATGGTTTTTCGGCATGTTTTTCCATGATGGCTTGGGACATTGTTAAAGAGGATTTGTTGGAAATGGCTAAGGATTTCTTTGCAGGACAGCTGCTTTCTACTTTCTTTGGAGCTACCAATTTAGTCCTCATTCCGAAGGTTGATGAGCCTTTGGGATTTGGTCAGTTTCGCCCAATCAGGTTTTGCTCAGCTGTCATGCCGAATTATGTCAAAGATTATGATCTTTTGACTTGCGCCGTTATTGGAAAAAATTTATCTCGCCTGAGCAGGCAACATTTATTCCAAGTAGAAGTATTTTTGAAAATATTTCACTAGCTCAGGAATTGGTTCAAGGAATTAATAGGAAGGTAAGAGAGGGGGGGGGGGGCAATGTATTGCTAAAGATTGACATGGCCATTGGGTCCGATAAAGTGAATTAGAGCTTTCTTCTAGAGATCATTCGCTAGCTGGGTTTTTCTGAAAAATGTTGTGGTATTGTTAACCCATGTTGTGTCCTCCCCTTTTTAGGTTATGCTCAATGGATGCTCCAAGGGTTTTTTTAAGCCGTAGCGTGAGCTACGACAAGGTGATCCTCTTTCTCCTTATCTATTTATTTTATCAGAGGAAATCCTTTCTAGAATGCTTCATAAAGAATTTAGCATGGGTCAGATTAAGCCTTTCCATCTAGGTGGAGGCACTTTGATTTCTCATTTACTATACGTAGATTACATTCTTATTTTTGCAAATGGGGGCAAGTCCTCTATTCGGAATCTTATGGGAGTTGTGCAAAGGTATGAGTTGATGTCTGGCCAATCGATTAATCCGAGTAAGTCATCTATGTGTTTCTCATCCTCTCCGTTGGTTGGCCGGAAGAACAAGTTGAAGAATATTTTGGATTTTGAGGGAAGGGAGTTGGTCATGTACATATTTGGGCGTTCCTTTAATTGTGGGGCCAATGACCATTCGAGTGTTTGAAATATGATTCGGCACATGGAGTTGTTTGAAATACATGGAGTTATTTGCCCCTAGAAAAAATGGCTTTGAAAGAATTTGTTGCCAAAGAAGTGGTCTTTTTTTGTTTGGCGAGCTAAGAGGAAGGCAATTCCAATAGATAACATCATTCAACAGTTAGGCATTCCTATGGCCTCTAAATGTGAGTGTTGTGTTGAACCACAAATGGAGACTTTGAATCACATTTTATGTGGGGTGGAGGAGATCAAAATGTTGGGAATTTTTTTGCGGATGTATGCCAAATGAAAGTCCCATAGATTCGAAATTGGGAGGGGATGTTGTGTTTCTGGTGGCATTGTGCTTTTATGTCCACATTGATGGGCTGGATTCGGAGGGTGCTTCCGATTGCTATTTCATGGACATTTATGCAAGCTCGTTCTGCGGCAAGAATGGAAGGTATGGTTTTTAATCCTGACAATATTATATGATCTGTTAAAAGTTTGAGTATCGAGCAAGATAAAAAAATTTCGGTCCATTAGCTCCAATGACCGATCAATCCTGGAGAGTTTAGCATGTCCAATTGAGTCAAATTGCTTGATGTCCTCCGGCGAGAGGTAGAGTCAAATTGAATGTGGATGGTGGTTCTTGCGGTAATCAGGGAGAATCCGTTATGGGTGGTGTTATTCGAAATTCTAATGGTGGTGTAGTAGCGGGGTTGTCAAGGCATGGCCACCTCAATTGGAGTTGTTTTAATTGTGGGATTCATTAAAGAGCCAAGATTTGTTTATGGTATTTATCTACTATAAATGAGTGCTTCTTTAATAAAATTAGAAAAGAGTCATTATACATGTGACCTTGACTTTAAAAAAAGAAAAGAAAAAAGAATGATGATACATATCGGTATTCTTATGTATCAAAAGTGCATCACGATTATGGTTTGAATTATAACATGCTAGTGGTGGGTCGTGTATGAGCACTAGACAGCTTCTTTCCCCATACGTATGGTGGATGATGAAGAAGGTGATGGTCGGTTTCCACCGTTGAATAAGTTAATTACCGTCGTCTTGTTGAGACCGACTGGTTCAATGGAAAAAAGTGTGTGCGAAGGTGTGGTTTGGTAGGAAGATTGCGAAGGTGTGGTTTGGTTTGAGGAGACAGCAGTTGATTGTTTTAAATGGTTTGACAAGACAGCAGTTGATTGTCGAGGCATCCATCAAATCATCTCGGGAAAATAATATATATAAGACAAGTGGGGTATTAGTTACCGTGTGAAGACATTTTTTTTGGTCCCGCTATTTTTTTTCCCATAATATCCTTAAAACTTTGAAGGGGCATAACTTTGCGCTCAGATGTCCGATTGAGGTGAATTTTTTTTTGATTTCATATAACTTTTCGAGAAATAGCTGAGCGACTAAATCGAGAAATGTCCGAAGGCGGTCCGTGGCGACTAAATCGAGAAA
>CM056953.1:18099831-18118434 GCA_029856935.1 Cyclocarya paliurus | reverse complement strand
TCTATTAATAGTAGTTATAATATCACCATATGTAAGATTAATAAAATCCATATTACCATCTGATTTTCTTAGTGATTCTAATACCTTTTGGGCAAAATAATAAAGAAGTCCAGCTATGAACTTTTCTTTCCAATATGGTTTTTGACAATCATTTAAGATCATAATTTTAGTTAGAAATACAACTTTATACCAACGAAAATCAGATAATTTAGAGCATCTTAAATTAATGAATAAATCACTGGTTCTTTCTTTAAATTGAATAGGGTCTCTAACAAAATGTTTAGTTAATATGAATATTAAAGTACTAACAACATCTTCTAATGGTTGATCATCTCTTGTTTTAAAATCTCTAGCAAAAGATTCATTAACATGATCTCATATAATCTTGTTTATTTGGATATCTATATTTTTAAATTGGTTTTAGATATTACTAATTTCAGAATTAGATAATGAGGTAGGGGAGTCTGTTTTACTTAATACATTAATATGAGGTTGTTTTAATGAAGTAGAAGCAGTATTATAAATATTTAATTTTTCTAACTTGTTAGAGATTTCTTCTAACAAATCATTTTTACTTTTGAAAAAACTAGTTTTTTAAATGGGATGAAATTTCATGGGGAACAATTAAAAGATTTTCTTTTACTTCTTTAACTCTTTTTTTTTTTAAGAAGAGCAAGAAGTCAAATGTCCAATAGTGACCTCCTCCCAAATTTATTAATAATGCCCTCACTTATAGCGGAAGAATACCGTGGTAACAAGAAAAGGCTCATGGGAAAACCCATCAGGACCACAACCAAGAAAAATAATCTATGAAAATCTTATGAAAAACAAAGGAAAACAAAAAACTACAAATACCAGAGAAAAAAGTAAACTCTTAGAGTTGGGAGGCCTAAGAAGTCCAAATGAAGCAAACTACAAAGAATTCGCGGTAGAGCGCAATTATTAGATTAAACCAAATCAACGCCTGAGGCCCCTTCCTTGGCTAACCAATCCGCTACCATATTACCCTCACAAAACACATGTTGAAATTGGTAATGAAGAGTACGAGTCAATCCAACAAGTTCTTCCCAGAAATCCTCAAGATACCATACACCACAACACCCTCTCATCCACCAAGAAATAACCACCATAGAATCCATTTATATTATTACATTAGAAATATGTAAAGAATTGCAAATTCTCCAACCTTGAAGGAGAGCCAGAAGTTCCGCTTTGTTGTTGGAACTAAAACCAATAGGAGAGACATAAGCCTTAACAAGAAATCCTGAATCATTCCGAATAACCCCACCAATGCCACAAGGTCTCCGGTTTCTGAGACTACTACTGTGACGCCCCCAATCCTAGCTTTGGATGGAACGAAGACTATGAGCGTCGAGACATGTAACACAAGGTTACATACCCCCATTCATGACAGTTAATATGCAATAAAAGGTTAAAATGTAAGATATGCCAGAATAACTAAAAACGTCCCAACTTCATTAGAAAATCATCATGTTCAAAATACCAATGTAGCATAGATTTATATATAAAGTCATATTATTCTCTTCATGCGATCTATAGCATGAAGGACTCGGGCTATAACTCATCAGCATTAAATCTAGCTTCTTCACAAAATCTGGCTCTTCCTCAATCATGTAAATCCAGTGCTCCATCAATCCCGTCCTTGTCGATTCCTGACACAACTTCTATCATTCCGAATAGAATGATAGTGGTCCCATAAAATGGTGAGATTTACTCGAAATCTCAGTAAGTTAAACAACTAACTATCACAAAGATAAATCAATCATAAAAAATAATAAAAATGCAATGCATGAGATGCAAAAAAAATCAGTATGCATGTCTCCCATCCAGATTCCTTAACATCTTTTAAAAATATGGAGACACGGGTTTTTACTCAGTAAGTAATTTCGTCATCCTTTTTTAGAAAACAAAACTTCTTCGTAAAAATTTCATCATAAACTTTCATCATCTGCATCATTATCTTAATTAATAACATAACGTGTGGTAACGTCACAGTTTCCCATATGCACTGTGAGTACCTGCTGGTGACCGTAGTACAACTCTCGTTGAAACTATGTTGTCTATAGACTCGTTCTCAATGCATTGTTAATATAACATAACATCATAAAATCCATAACGTGTACACCCACCAGCGTTAGATGTCATAACATGTTGATTTCACTCTGGCGTTCTTTAAAAAGAACCCATTCGAAGCCTGTTGACTGTTCTTCGTCAACCCAGGGGTTACCACTCCATTATTAAACACTCCAGAGTGGACAGAGGAGTTCCACCAGGATAATTCCCCATCCTGGGCTTTGGGGTCGTGAAAAAATGATTTGCATGCTAAATTTTGGAAAAATGTTTCTCATGACATGTGCGTATGTAGTAAATTTCATGCAAAAATGATATTTATAAATGTAATATGCAAAATTGATAAAAATTTCACATGTCATGTAGCTATGCACTCAATGTATCATATAAAATAATAATTCATGCTAAAAATGATAATTGAAGTATGAAATGAGCATTTATCAATAATTCATAAATAATCTATCAATGTGTAAGTTAGAGGCCAACTTACAAACTTCTGGAGAAATTTGAAATTAGCGTCGTAGCTGCGTCAATCATGGGTATACTAAGTTAGGGTTAATACTCTTATGAATAGGTTCAAAATCAAAGGCTTCAAAAAATTGGGTATTTACAAGAATACCCCTAAACTTTCAAAAATTGCCATTTAAGTCCTAGATTTTCACTAATTGCAAACAAACTCCAATTTAACCAAATTTCATGGACTACATATTTTTGGCATTCTAAAATCATCTATGCCCTTGGATTTTCAAAATTCAAAGTGAAACTTGTCCAATTAGTCCCAACCCTGGGCATGCATCCTAATTGATGCCTATGTGTATTTTCAACTATTGATCCCTATGAATGCATGCATATGAGATTTTTTTTAATCACTAATGATCACTAACATCTTTAAGGACATTATTAAGCCTAATACTTGAGTAATAAAGTTCATCTCAATACTTAATCAAAACTAAGAAATCCTTAATTACCAATATGCTTAAAACCGATCCATGCTTGAAGATCAAAACAAGATAGATTTAAAACATATCATGGCATGCTTCTAACCACAAATTTAACCTTCAATAATCATTTTAGGATAATGATAGATCATATAAAATCATGCTTAGGACATACCATGGCTAAATTTCCATTTCAAAACATTCAATCATTCAAACCTTCCTTTAATTGACCCGATTTTTCATTAAGCATCATAACCTTCTCAAAACTCAACCAAATTTCATACCAACACTTGAAAAAAAAATTTTTAATTCTATCTAAGATGAAAAGGAAGAAAAATTACAAATTTCATAGCCTTTTAAGCACTCTAGACTGCCTTACACAAGAACACTCAAGAACTCACCAAAACTCACTTGGTTTGCACTCTTATGAACTCTAAGAGGGGGAAATGCTCTCAAGGCTCAAGAGGATGTTTGGAGCTGTGGTGTGAGTAAAATGAGAATGGGAGGTAAGTATTTATAGGAGGCCAAGGGGTGAGGGGCGTTGGCTTGGGTGCTTGGTGATTGGGTGAAGTGGGAGGTGCTCAAATCTGGAAAATTTCCAGATTTGCTTGCATGAGCTTAGGTCAGCTTTTGCAGGGGGAATAGTAGCCTAAAACCACCATGATTTCCTCTCCACAGTTGTTACATTGATCTTAGAGGGCAGGTCTGGTCGTGGGGTATCATTTGGGTGGCAGAAAAACCATCAAACAACCCTTGAAAACTGGTGGATGGAGGTGGTTTTGTAGTGGCAGAAAATTAGTTCAGTTTTGGATGTTTTTGGGCAACAAAAATGAGTCAAAATCCTTCATGATGGTCATGGGACTTCTTGTTGATTGGGTGGAGAAGGAGGTGGCATGGGTTGGTGGTGCAAACCATGGCAGGAGGCTGGTTTCAAACTTGACTCAATCGGTTACAACACAAACTAAACCAAGGTGCACCCGGTTTGGTTCTTTGAGTTGGTTGATGCAACCAATTTTGTCTAAGGCTCAAACTGAATTTGGGAGGGTCTCATGAGGTGTTTAAGAACCATATTAATCTTGAGGAAAAACCATAAAAATGTTGGGTCCAAGGGCAAAACAGTTCAAACTTTACAAAAGACAATGCACAAAACCGATTGAAGCATGGTTTGGACTTGTTATGCCATTTTTCATAATGACATGTGGGATGATTTAGCTAGGCCATTAATAGGGTCTTAATCAAGGTTTAATGGAGTATTAATTCAAGAAAATTTGAATTAAAAAGTTTAAGAAAAAATTAAGCATGATTAAGCTTCAAAACATGGCTTAAAGTGCACTAACCTCAAGTATGATGGTTAATGGCCTTAGCCAATTTTCAAAACTTAATTTAGGTACTTTGAGTGTGATTTGGGCTTAGAAAAACCAATGGTATGGTGTATTGGGCCTTTGGTCTTGAATGGGGAAATGAGCCCAAACATGGTTTTGGGTCATGTGGGCTGAAAGGGCCAAATGTATAGGCTCATGGTTTAAGGGTTCTTGAGTTTTGAATGAGAAGGCCTCATTTTACAGATTTTTAGGGTTAAAAAGAAACCTCAAGATCCACTAAATTGGGTTTGAAAAGATTTTACTTGGCCTAATTGGGCCATGGGTCCATTCTATACCAAGTTTGGCCTAAAAGTCTTATGACTTCCTTATAGTTGGGCCATAACTAGTCTTGAATTTCTTAAGGCTTGGTTCAAAGTTTTATTGGGCTTGGACCATGAATGCTCTAAAGTCCTAAAAGTCTCACCAAAATTACAAATAGTCTTGTCTCGCTAATCCTTAACTCATTAACACTAAGTAGCATGATTAATGCTAATCCCACTGTCAACCTTAATGTAAGTAATTAAGCCATAATTAAGAGGCTAATACCTCCATTCTTAGTAAGTTAGTCCCAATAACCTTATGTCATTTTCATTGAGCCTATTTTCTAGAGTCCTCCAAGAAAGGTTTCAAACTTTATATCTCCCAAGTTGAGCCTATGATCTTTTTAACATCTTGACTTTCACCCATCTCATCCTTAGTGCATTAGAGGTCTAAAGTCTTATGTCCATCAAGTTAGGCCTAGTGTCCATCAAGTTGGGCCTAATGTCTTAGTGTCTCTCTAAGCCTTTAAACCCAAAAAACTTAGGCCCTTAATAAACCAATCTCTTGGGCCTTCCTAAATCCATCAAGAATTTTACCCAAATTGCTTAGCCCATTGTTGTGGCAACATCCAATGTGCCATATGTCATTCCCTTATGGGCCTCTTGGCTTCTTGTCTTTAAAATTAATAAATCACTAAAAATTCTCCAATTAACCTTCAAGAATTTCATTTTCCTCAAAAATCAATATTGCACTAGAATCTCCTAATAATTTTTCTAAACCCAAAGTTTACGTTTTTTTTGCCAAATCAAATATCCAAAATGTTCTTATTCTAGAATAGCTCAACTCCTAATTAACTAGGATTAAGCCTACTAAGGTCAAGGCCTAAGGGCCTTTTTAGGCGGGGTGTTACAACTACCATCTGTGTTCAACTTGTACCATCCCGATGGTGGCATAATTCACTTAACCAATTTGCAACAAGAAGCTTTTGGCACAATCGATTTAATCCGCAAGGCCTCTAATATCTTATCATCTCGATGAGACAAACGCATAGGATTCTTTACCGCACGACAAAGGGAACCAAGCCACACACAAATAGAATGAACAACAACTTCATGAGTTTCCTGAATACCTTCCATTCTAGCAAGGCATCTTCTCCTCCATAGCCGCCAAGTAACAATGATGGGAATGATGCCAACAATAAAACCCACCTGAGAAGAAGAGCTAGCATGCCTAAACTAAGTCCTAGAATTTTGTATTCAAGATCTGCCAAGAGGAATACCAAACAGAGTGCCAAAAAAGGACCATACTTTGTGAGGAAAATCACCCTCAAAGAGCACGTGGTTAATATTTTCAATATGGCCTACATTACAACAATCACATTTGGAAACAAGAGGAATTCCCATAAGGCGTAAGCGATCATCCACACTTAAGGCCATATGCCAAGCCTCCAAAAATGAATAGACATTTTTAAAAGAAGACTTTTATGCCAAATCCACTCATGCCAATCAAGGGGAGAACCTCTAATATGAATACACTGCCAAGCAGATTTGGTAGAGAACATACTTGTCTCCGTCGGAGTCCAAACTAGAACATCTTTTCTAAAATTAGGCCCAACAAAAGAGACTTAAATGTCATCCACCTTCTCCTACCCAACTAAACTCTCCAAAAGATCCACATCCCAACTATCCAGCAATCTACACTCATTAACTTTTAGTAGGGTGAACCCACTAATGGCATCTTATTAATGAATGGACCATTATCCCTCCCTTTGTCATATAAAAAAAAAAAGATATCTCCCTCTCTAATCTTCCGTTTAGAATTATTCAACAAATACGGAATACAATTAGCAATCATTCTCCATAATCTTGATCCTTTTGTGGCTTCTATTAAAGCCCAAGGCTTCGAACCCACATATTTTGCTCTGAAAAAATTAACCCATAAAGAATTACCTCGTATAAGGTTCCAAGCAAAACACTGTGTAAAGCTTTCTACATGTCATGAAGATGCTGTAACCCAAGACCACCTTTTTCCACAGGATTGCAAATATATCTCCAAGCCATGCATTTCTTTTTCTCTCACTCACCTAATTCTCCCCAAAAGAAAGAGCTCATCAATTTATGAATCTTGTTAATAGTAGCTTGAGGGACTTGCAAAACAGCAAAGAGGTGAATCACCATGCTAGATATAACATGTCTTAAAAGAACTGTTTTCCACCAGAACAAAGTAGCCTCATCTTCCAACCACTGATTTTTTGTCTAACTTTATTCACCATGCCTTCCAGATGAGACTGCTTAAGACGCCCCATAATAATCGGCACTCCTAGATATTTGAAAGGGAAGGTCCTTTCCATAAACCCCGGACGACGTAATAGTCGATGCTTACGCTTAGGAGAAATATTATTCGAATAATACAACGCTGATTTTTGAATATTGATAGCCCGGCTCGACCATTTTTCATATTGCCTCAGAATGTTCTGAATTGCTTGGACCGATCTCTAGTTTCCATTGGAAAAAATCATTATATCATTAGCATACATCAAATGAGACACATTTGGCATACCTTGGGCTTGATAAAACTAGCCAAATTTATTTTCTCTCACACTGGCATGAATCATCCTGGAAATGACCTCTTGCTGAAAGTAAACAAATAAGGAGACAAAGGATCCCCTTGACGAAGACCACGACCTCCCGGAAAGAAACCCTTGGCCGTACCGTTCATCATAACTGAATACCAAGGGCTTGAAATACAAGAATGCACCAAATCATAAAATTCAGAAGAAAAACCAAACATGCGCAAAACTGCAATAAAAAAGGCCCAATCCACACGATCATAAGCTTTTGCCATTTCCACTTTCAACATAATATTTCCCCCATGAGTACGTTTGTTCATAGAGTGAATCATTTCCTAGGTAAGGCTAATATTCTCAAAGATACTCCTTCTAGGAATAAGGGCTCCTTGCTCCGAAGATATTAGGTGAGGCAGAAGACCTGTTAATCTATTTGCAATAATCTTGGAGTAAATTTTATAAAAAAACATAGCAAAGACTAATGGGGTGAAATTCATCAAAACTTGTAGGCGAATCCACCTTTGGTATTAAAACCAAATAAGAGGTCGTGAAGAACCTGGGAAGTTTCTTGGACATAAAGAATTCCAAAACAGCATGCCACACATCAATTTTAACCACTTCCAAACAACTTTTATAGAAACCCGACCCAAAACCATCTAGACCCGGAGCACTTTGAGACGGAATGGAAGACAACGCCTCAAAAACTTCCTCTATAGAAGGCGCATGAAGAAGTGAGACATTTTCCTCCTCTGAGATGATTGAATCAATTAGTTGTTCTAGTTTAGGTGGCCCAACTAGTTGTTCCCCTTGAAGGAAAGAAGAAAAATATTCCACTGCCTCTTGATAGATGCTTTTCAGCGTCTCATACATCGCCCCATTCGATCGCATTTCTAGCACTCTTTTTCTCATCTTATTAGCAAGGCAAGCATGAAAAAACTTTGAATTACGATCTCCATCCACCTTCCATTTTAATTTAGCCATTTGTGCCTATTGTATCACTTCCCATCGCCGCCCGCTTGCCAGATCTGAGACTGCCATATGTAACTCTTTCTCCAAAGTTTCCTCCCAATTTACTTGAAGTTATTGCTCAATCTCCTCAATTAACATTAGGATTAATGCAAGATAATTGGGTCTCAATTCTTTCTAATTATTTACACATTGTTTGTAAATATAAATTAGTATAATTGTTTTGTTGAATTATATTATCTGTATTTTTATCTTCTGATATATAATTATGTTTCTTTATTGGTGACGCTAAGACTTGAGTGCCTATTTGGCTATACTTAATGGTTTTAAAGGGGGATATTCTTCATAAACAATTTGATTTTTCCTCTTTTATCCATTGGTTAGTAGTCATATTTATGGTTGATAATTGGTTTGATTTGTAGACTTCAAACCATGTGAAGAAAGGTTTATTAGTCTGCATATCTTCTAAATATTCATAATATTTCTTTTGAATATAATCTCGTTCTATTTTTGTAAAATTTGAAAAGAATAATAATCTTTTTTGATTATTTTTTTCTTTCATATAATCTTGTTTAAAATAGTTTTTTATTAATTTTGAAGTCTTGTTTATTAAGGGTGTATATTATTAGTCAATTTAGTCCATATATATTATAGTGTAAATATATTATCTTATAATAATTCGCTCATGCTAGTATATTATTGAATTTAAACTAACTATATAAAATACAATTATATCATATTTATATGATTAGTACTTTAGTTATTATACATTAATATTAATATTATTATAAATAATTTTTTATAAGATTAAATGTAAAATAAAATGACAGTAAAATAACAACAACAATAACAATATATAACAATAACAATATAATATAATCGCCAATGGCTCTGATACCAAAGACGTAAATCTCAGGTAATATAAATATGATAATATAATCAGTATAATATATAGAAAGTTAATAATAAAAGCAATAAAAATAGGCAGTATAACCAGCCATATGCATGAGAGCAATTAAAGCATGCGGTTTTAACCGACCATATGCATTATAAAATAAAATAAATAAAAGAGATATACAAAATCAACTTTATTGAAAACATAATACTTACAAGGAGACTAATTCTCAGAGGAGGTGAAGACAGTAGACATGAAGAGAAGAAGAAAAAGAGTTGGTTTACAAAAGGTAGGCTTGGGAGAGCTAGGAGAGATTTTGGACGAGTGAGGAGAAGGTTTCAGATGAGAGATTTCTGAATGCCTTTCCTTTGTTACAAACTCTTATTTATAGACACTAAAACAGTGCAACACAGTAACTCTAATAATACATGAACAGTACCATCATGTGAAAATCAGTTACAAACAGTAGCTTAAACAGTAACTCTAATAATTCATGAATAGTACCAACTCATGAATAATATGTACATTGTCTTTTATCGTTTTCTTGGATAATAATCTTGAGCAGCGACAATAATCTGACTTGGGTAGAGAAATCCTGAACAACAATAATAATTTGGCCTGAACAGAGAGGAAAGTAGTAATCTTTTGGGAATCACATAATCTTTTGGAATCACATAATCTGAGGGTCATAATTTGTCAATTCCAGTTCAAACGGATCTTGGGAATCCATCAGAGGTACTGGATGATAAGGCGAATAATCTTAAGAAGGAGAGGCGCCTGAGTGAGAGGCCTGTTGAGAAGGAGAGGCCTGGAGGGCTGCAAGTTGTTGTAATGGAGATAATCTGGTTGGATGTTGTTGCGTCTTCTTCATCATCACTATTTGAAACTTGTGACATTGCTTCGGCTAATTCTCTTCAAATCTTTCTTGCTGGTAATGGATTGTAATACTCGAACCTTACTACGTGGGTTCTTACGTCATTTCTTTTAATTTAATTTCTTAAGTCAAATATTTTTGAGATAAAGATTTTTATGATTTTAATATTTATTATTTTATTTAAGATATATGTGCTTTTATGTGGCTCATTAAAATAATTTAAGGAAATATTTTTTTTAGATCTTAAAATATATTTTTTCTGAAGTTCTTACCTTTCTATTTAATTGAAAAGTAGCCCAAGTATTTTCCACCATAGGATAAGCATACTTTTCTGTGGACTAATCCACACCATCCATTCATTTAGCTTCCAAGAGAAGCTTTGAACCATCGTTGACCGACCTCCCCATGCCATTCGGACCCCTCTCTCTTTCTCCTACATGACACTTCAAGCTTCTTGGATAAGCCAATCAGGTCTCCTTTCTATCCTTCTCCTACATGCTGGTTTCAGCTTCCAGAGCAAGCCAAGGAGAGCTTCTTCAAGCTCTAATTTCAGCCATTTTAACCCCACGAAAAAGGACCCTCTCGGTTTCCTCTAGCACCGATCGACCTCTCTTCCCTTTCTCCAAGCCGAATCTTTACTCTCTCTCAGTTTGGGTTTCGATTGAAGCTCCTTTCAAGAGGATGGATTTGTGGCTTGGATCTTTAGTTTTTCCTTCTCCTCTTCCGTTCGTAGCTTGCTAAACCAGGTAGTGCCCGTTCTTCTAATTCTTCTTGTGATTATGGGACTGCCGAGTGAGTTATGCCATGCATTGGGAGTTTCAGATTTCTTGTGCTGGCCGACTGTTTTGCAGTAATTTTCTGAGTTTATTTCCTCTTTTATTCCTTTTAATTTATGCCCTAGCTAAGTAGAAATCGAATAGAGAAAATCATGCTCTGTTTTCTAGGCCTTAGCTGTACGTATACTCTGTTTTGGTATGTGTTCCAGCCGTGTATGCTTCGATTTTCTGGGTTCCCAGCCGTGCATATGTTCTGTGATCCCAACCGTGTTATGCTCTATTGTTTTCTGTTGATTTCCAGCCATGAATCTCATCTTTTTTGGTTCCAACCATGTGCTATGTTCTGCATTAATTTCCAGCTGAATCATGCTCTGTTTTGGGTTCTAGCCGTGTGTTTGCAAGGCACCTTGTGGTAGTTTTCCTTGTATTTTAATCAAGCTAAGCCATGATTAAATTCTTGCTAAGCCATGCCTTTATGTGTTACATTGATGGAGTTAAAGTTATGATTTTTTTTTAAGCATATCTTTCCTATTGAACTTATGGCCTAAGTAAGCTACTAAGGATCTTAGTTTAAGCTAGTAAGTTTAGCTTGGAAACCTTGAGTTTGCCTTGTGCTATACCCATGTCTTGTGATATGTTTTTAGAAGATAAGAAATGTTTTCCTAAGCCTCTTACATCCTTAATATGGTTAAGCTATGTAGTTGAAATTTGGATTCAATAAGGGATGTTCAAGAGCATGAAAACACTAAGCCTATGGGCTGTCCAAGAGTTTCAGAATTTTCTTCTATGTTTTTATTGAGACTTAAATCAGCCCAATCCATCCCTTTGTTCAAAGCTTTGCTTAGCTCTTTTAAATTAAGATGGAGTTTAGCATGAAAAACCAATGAAAAGAAGTGGCAAAAACCAACCTTTTGTAAGCCTTGGCCTTTTTGTTTAGTTTACCTTCCAAATGATATTCAAAGCTGTCAAATGCCTCTCTTGATCAAAATTTCTAGATTTGAAGCAAATTCCTTATTCTTTCCCTCTTTAAATAATTCCTACAATTTATGCATTTTAATCTATGATTTTCCACCTATCTTTCATGAAGAAAACATTAACCTTTAGAAGAGGTAGCTAGTATGATATCTATTTTCATAAGTTTCTTTAAAATATTTGGAATAAAGATTTTAATGTTTTGGCTTAATGCCATGCTTGGTGGGTAGACGAACTGGTTAAGGAAACGTTTAATTCCAAGTTGGAATTTAAGTGAACGTGTGAGCGTATCGATTAGTAAGGCTTGAAGTAAGGTAGATGTTAATATATCTACCTCATTTTATTGAATAGGACTAGGAGTCTACTTTCAAGTTCAAATGGACTCGCTAGTAAAGCTCGCAGGTAAGTAGCTATGACCATGCTTCTTACACCATGCTCTCTTTATGAAAGAATATATCACTCTTATTGCAAATGTTTCTCTAAGTAAATGAATATAGTATGTATAGCCCTTCCTTGATATCCCCTGTTAAGTACCCTATTGATTATAATTGTGTGTATATGTATAAAGTAATGCATGCATATAGATTCTAAGTCATGAGATTTTCATGCATGCTCTCTCAATAAATTTATGATTATTCCCTATATGTAGTATACATGAAAATGTATTTTGTTTCATGAAAATGCATATGCATTGAACTAAGAAAGATGATGAAAATGTTTAAATGCAAAGGAAAGGAAAGAAAATGAACGTCTCATGTTTTATGCTTCAATGATGCTTTAAATGTGTTTTAAAATGTCCCTATGAACTGATGCTTTAAATGCCCCTGAAAACTGACATTTTAAAATGCCCCTGAGAACTGATATTTCAAAATGTCCCTGAAACTATCGTTTTAAAGGATGCCATGAGCTGGTATTTTAAAAAGATGTTTTTAAAGATGATGCTTAAGCTCTTGTTTTCAAAGGATGTTTATGCTCGTGCTTTTAAATAATGTTCATGCTCATGCTTTTAAATGAGGTTTATGCTCGTGCTTTTAAACGATTTTAAGCTCATGTTTTAATTGATGTTTAATCCTATGTTTTTAATTGATGTTCAAACCTATGCTTTTAAGTGATGTTTAAGCTTATACTTTTAAGTGATGTCTAAGCTTATGCTTTTAATTAATATTTAAGCCTATACTTTTAAATGATGTTTAAGCCATGCTTTTAATGGTATTTAAGCTCATGCCTTTAAATGATGTTTAAGCTCATGCCTTAAGATGATGCGAAAAGCTTTAAAGATGTTTAAACTCATGCTTTTAGAAAAATGTTTAAGCTCATGCTTTTAAATGATGTAAAACTCATGTTTTTAAGTGACGTTCCTTTCCTATGAATGAACTGTTAAATGAAAATGACTAAAATGTATGAAAGTACGAAAGGAATGAAAGGAAATGAAAGTTTCAATGAATGAAAATACGTAACGGCCACATGAAAGGAAAGGGGTACCTAATGAATGAATGGGCAGATTGCAATGCCGGGTAGTAATATCTGGTAGTACACCCAGTGATGTACCCTGATGGAATGGGATTCCAACCTGTGGCCACAGGTGAATCCATTGGCCATAGGGCCACTAACCCTAGCACGCGGGGCGTAACAATGTGCAATGGCCTATGAAAGTGAAAAGATGTAATGCATGAAAAGCATGTTATGCATGAAAAGATGTAAATCATGAAAAGCATGAAAGAATGTTTATGCATGAAAGCCTAATTATTTCTAAGAACGTTTATGCATGAAATGAAACACAAATGTTTATGTATGCATGTTTTCAAAAGGAAAAGAATAGATACCTAGTATGTTTACTGCATGGTGTACTACTTACTGAGTATTAGACTCACTTTTGTTTTAAATGTTTTAAACGTCCAGGAAATGATGAAAAGGCTGGGGAGCAAGGCATTACTGTAGAGAGAGAGGCAGACGCTTAGTGTCGTCCCTGTTGATGAGGAAAGGAAGAAAGAACGAAAAGAAAGTACGCTAAGAATAAGTATGTACGTGGCGGTCTCGCCCTCTGCGGGGCGGGATCGTTACATGGATGCTAATTGTGCTTGAAATCTACTCCGTTGGACAAGTACTTCTGGAGTTTTGGTAATTTTTGAAAACATTTTTAAGATATGATCATAATTGTATTTTTCCCACCATTTGACAGAGACTTGGCGGGTCAGGAACATAATGGTTATCAGAGACGGATGAGGTTTAATAACATATTCCCATTTCATAATCCAATTTAATTTTGTTTTAAAAAAGAAAAGAAGAAGTGGTGAACAATGACTTAATGCTGGTGGACTCTCATCCTATGAAGTAAAAATTCGAAAACTTTCCTGGAGGGGGAGAAGAAGGAGAAGAGGTTCGGGTCCATAATGGTCCCACCAAAGTGAAAACCATTTAGGAAGTGTCTTGATTTCTTGTAATTTGTCAAAATGAAGGAACCACGAATGGTGTAAATTTTTGTTTTATTTTAAAAACCTTTTTGTCCATGCCTGCTGAGAATCATAATAAGGCAGATCATAAGGCTGAGAAAACTTTCTTGTCAAATAGGGATTTTTTCCCCATTGTTCCAAAGTGAGAACCTGTTTAATGGTGACTTTATGAAAAGTAATAATTGGAGATGCAGGTGGAGATGGTTGAGTTTGAAGGGAATAAGGGATTTCAGAGAGAATAATCAAGTCGGAGTCTACTAATATGAATTCATAAAAATTTTGGATTTTCTTAATGTTTTGCGGCATATAATGCCAATCTGGTAAAAGAAAGGCATCAAGTAATTTTTGGGGGTGAGATAGGTGTTGAATTTCAGGCTCGATGGGGAAGACAGGGTGCCAGTGAGATTTAATGATAATAGGAGATGTAGATGGCTGAGATAGTAATGGAGGGTTAATAATCTGAGAAGGAGAAGAAGAAGGAGAAACAGCTTTGGAGTATGCGGATAATTTGGAGAAGATAATGGTGAGAATGGATTATATGATGGTCTAATATTTTGTGGTAATGACCCCAGAACCGTATATGGTTTTGGAGTTGCAGAAGGACAAGGTGAAGAATAGGGAGGAGATGGTGGTAATGCATAAGAAGATTTAGTCTTTATTTTAGACTTTGAGGAAGACATGATTTTTCCTGTAAAAATTCTCGGGATAGAAAATCAGGAAGAGAATTAGAGTATCCTTTAATATGTTCAATATCAAAATAAAAAATACTTAATATAGCTTGCCATCTAGCAAATATTTGCTTAGAAGTCAGGGTTTTCACATCTTTAATCAAAACTTCCTTGGCTGATTTACAATCTATCTTAAGTAAAAACGTTTGATTTAACAAATCATCTTGAAATTTGAAAATACATTATACAATAGCTAAAATCTCTTTTTTAATGGTGCTATAATTCTTTTGGGCATGATTCCAACATCTGAATGAAATTGAACAATCTGTTCAGAATTATCTGATAATCTTTGTTTCATAATTCCTCCATAACCAAGATCAGAGGCATCCATTTCAACAATTTTTAAAGTATGAGGGGATGGGAGTCTCAAACATGGTAATTTCTTAATATGTGTTTTAATCTGTTTTATAATATTTATATGTTTTTCTGTCCATGGTGGTGGCTTCTTTTTTAATCTCTTAAATAATGGTTTGCATAATGGCCTAAGAGATTGGTAAAAATCTGCCACATAATTGAGGCTTCCCAAAAATCTTTATAATTGTTGTTTATCTTTTATTTCATCTGAAAATTTATCAACAAATTCTATTGCTCTACTAATTGGAGTAATAGTTCCTTGATAAATTTCATGTCCAATGAACCTAATTTTGTTTTGAAATAGTTTTGTTTTTTGTGATGAAACAACTAATCCATTTTGTTTAATAATTTGGACAAAAGTATTTAAGTGCTTCCAGTGTTATTCAATAGATGAGGAGAATATTAATACATCATCTATATAGACTATTGAAAAATGAGTAAATATTTCGTTCATAATATTTTGAAATTCACTAGGACTGTTTTTTAATCCAAATGGCATAGCATTCCATTCATAATGTCCAAATGGGACTGCAAAAGCTATTTTATATCGATCTTTTTCAGCAATTTGAATTTTCCAAAATCCACTTTTCATATCAAATTTTGAAAATACTGTAGTGTCATAAAGTCTAGATAATAAATCTTTCTTATTAGGGATTGGATATCTAATTCATTGTAATACTTTATTTAAAGGTTTATAATTAATAACTAGTCGAGGAACTCCTCTTTCTAATTCTGCCTGTTTTTGAACATAAAAGGCAGCACAACTCCAAGGTGATTTACTTTTCCTAATTAATCATTTTGTTAATAAATCATTAATTTTCTTTTTTTAAAATTCTAATAATTCATTATTCATTTGAATTGGTCTAGCTTTGGTTGTAATATTTCTCTCAGAAACGTCTTTCTCATAAGGTAATTCAACGATATGTTGTTTTCTATTCCAAAAAGCATTAGGTAGATTAGAGCATACTTCTTTTTCAATCATAGTCTTAAAATTATCAATTTTTTGAGTCAATAATGGATCTTTTAATTGCTATTAAATTCTTTTATATTTTAATTCTTGTTTTAAAAAACTTATCTGTTTTTCTTTTCTTTTAATTCTGTTTTTTGTTAAAAAATTAATTTCTTTAGTTAATGAAACTTCTTTTAAAGAATTAATTTCCTTTGATAGAGGAGGAAATATAAATTTAAATTAGACTTCTTGTCCAAGTATTTCAGTGAAAATTCCTTCCTCTGTTACAGAGAAAGGGTAAAGTAATGCAAGAAATGGATTTCCTAATATTACTTTGGTGTTAATATTTTTTACCAGAATAAATGTTGTTTTAAAACAAATTCCATTATTATAAATATGTGCATTGGATAATTTATAATTTATGTTTAATTTTTTTCCATTAGCTTGAGATAATATCTCTTTTGTTTTTTCAAAATATTTAGAAGGTATTAATCCTTCTTGTATACAATTTAAGTCTACTCCTGTGTCTAACAGAGCAATTGTAGTAAAAGAAAATTCTTGATTAATTGAAACCGTTACTTCCGTATACTTTTTTTGAAAAATTTATTTTATTAAGGATATTAATGAAGTTGTCTGTTTCGTCTTTAATAACAATTATTGAACACTCTCCTTATTCTTTATTTTGAGAATTATTTAAGTTATTTTTATCTATTTTTAATAATATAATTTCTTGTAGTAATTGTTCATTTGAAACTTCTAATTTAAGATTAGATGTTTTTACATTTTTAATTTCTTATTTTGTCTCATTAATTTCTTGTTGTAGGTCTTGTAATGTGATTTTTTATTTTGTTGTTTTAAATCTTCCTACTATTTCTGAGAAATTATAAGGGGTTGAAGAAGTTACTGAAGTGGTTTGATTGTTAAAAGTATCTTTTAGCTTTTCTAAATAATCTTTTCTTTCCTATGGATCCTTGATTTTATCTATTAATTCTAGTATAATATCCTCTTGTCTTGAAAGTACATTAATAGTTTTATTACAAAAGCAACTGTTTTTATCTAAACAATTACAAACTTATATCTCATCTTCTTCGGATTCACTTTCAGAAGATTGTTCCGAAAGACTTGATTCTTTTAATTGATTGATTTCTTCATCAGAAGAGTTTTCATCTTTTTCACTTGAATGTATTATAAAAATATTTAATAATCTTTCTGTTAATGTTTCAGGTACATCTAATTCATTAATCTGTTGTTTAACCTTGCAATTTGGTTTATAAAGCCCAACTTTTCCACATTTATAACAAACAATCTGTTTTTTCTTTCTATTAGTATTTTTTGGAGGTTTTATTGGTTTATTATATATCTGTTTGTCTTTTATAATTCTTATAAATTCTTATAAACAGTATTATGTATTTCTAAATTTCAAGATGATTTGTTAAATCAAAAGTTTTTACTTAGGATAGATTGTAAATCAGCCAAGGAAGTTTTGATTAAAGATGTGAAAAACCTGGCTGCTAAGCAAATATTTGCTAGATGGCAAGCTATATTAAGTATTTTTTATTTTGATATTGAACATATTAAAGGAGACTCTAATTCTCTTCCTGATTTTTTATCCCGAGAATTTTTACAGAAAAAATCATGTCTTCCTCAAAGTCCAAAGTAAAGACTAAATCTTCTTATGCATTACCACCATCTCCTCCCTATTCTTCACCTTGTCCTTCTGCAACTCCAAAACCATATACGGTTCTCTGGGTCATTACCACAAAATATTAGACCATCATATAATCCATTCTCACCATTATCTTCTCCAATAATTCCGCATACTCCAAAGTTGTTTCTCCTTCTTCTTCTCCTTCTCAGATTATTAACCCTCCATTACTATCTCAGCCATCTACATCTCCTATTATCATTAAATCTCACTGGCACCTTGTCTTCCCATCGAGCCTAAAATTCAACACCTATCTCACCCAAAATTAGTTACTTAGTTACTTAGTTTAAGTTAGTGTTTAATTGTCCACTGTTGGATCTAAGTTAGGGATCCTAGATGAAGAGTTAGGATTAAATACCCAAAAGAGAAACCCAAGCCCTCATTCCCCACTTTCCCTCTCTCTCTCTCTCCTCCCTCTCCCTCCAGTCACGCATGCAGGCCCTCCCTCTCAACCCGATTCTCTCCTTCGGTAGCCCAACCCTTACGCTATCGCAGCCCACGTTGCCGGCCACCAGTAGCCTTCCCTCACATCGGCGACCACCCTACTGGACCAGCCCACGACATCTCTCTCTCCTTCACCTGAAATGGCTTTCCCTCTCTCACGGGTTCACTCTCCTCAACCCAATGCCGCTATCGAGGCTAGCTGCGCCACCACCATCTCACCGAAAACCCTTCCCTCCACCGAAACTAGCCACCCCTCTCCCTAATCTAGCTTCC
>CM056953.1:18083279-18099731 GCA_029856935.1 Cyclocarya paliurus | reverse complement strand
AGGATGCAGCTTGGTCCTTCTATGGGCGGGGAATCTTTCTTTGCGCATGTGAACCCAAACCCAATCTCCTGGTTCAAAGATGACACGCCTTCGCCCTTTATTAGCTTGGGAAGCAACTCTTTCATTCTTTTGGGCAATTTGAAGCCGTACCCTCTCATGAAGTGACTTTACCATCTCTGCCTTCTTTTGTCCATCCAAACTACTCCTGCCATCAACAGGTAAAGGCGTCAAATCTAAAGGAGTAAGTGGATTAAAACCATAAACAATTTCAAAAGGAGAATATGAAGTAGTAGTATGCATGGCCCTATTATATGCAAACTCTATAAATGGCAAACAATCCTCCCAAGTTTTAAATTCTTTTGAACAACAGTGCGTAAAAGCTGAGTTAAAGTCCTATTAACTACTTCAGTCTGACCATCAGTCTGCGGATGACAAGTTGTGGAAAACAAGAGCTTAGTACCCAATTTCCCCCACAACACCTTCCAAAAGTAGCTAAGGAATTTAACATCTCTATTAGAAACAATAGTCCTAGGTACACCATGGAGTCGCACTATCTCCCTGAAAAACAAGTCAGCTATGTTTGTGGCATCATCTGTTTTATGGCATGGAATGAAATGGGCCATCTTACTAAATCTATCCACAACCACAAAAATAGAATCTCTACCCCTTTTTGTCCTAGGCAGCCCCAAAACAAAGTCCATAGATATGTCTACCCATGGCTCACTAGGAACAGGTAAGGGTGTATACAACCCATGTGGCATAACCTTAGATTTGGCCTTTCTACATGTAATGCATCTGCCACAAATGCGGTTGACATCTCTCTTCATCTTAGGCCAAAAGAAATGTTCATGCAAAATATCTAAAGTCTTCTTGACACCAAAGTGTCCCATTAATCCTCCACCATGTGCCTCACGCACCAACAACTCACGCATAGAACAATTTGGCACACAAAATTTGCTTTCCTTAAACAAATAACCATCATGTTTGTAAAACTTACCGAATGTCGCCTTATCACATGCCTTATACACCTCAGAAAAGTCAGTATCACCAACATACATGTCTTTCACATATTCAAACCCAAGCATTTTAGCACTCATAGAAGTAAGAAGTACATACCTTCGGGATAAAGCATCAGCAACAATGTTTTCCTTACCTTGCTTGTAACGGATGACATATGGAAATGTCGCAATGTATTCCATCCATCTAGCATGCCTTTTATTCAACTTACCTTGACCCTTGAGATGCTTCAACGATTCATGATCGGTGTGGATCACAAATTCCCTAGGCCATAGATAATGCTGCCAAGTCTCTAATGCACGAACTAGAGCATAAAGCTCTTTGTCATAAGTAGGGTACTTCAGGGACGCCCCACTTAGCTTCTCACTGAAAAATGCTATGGGCCGCCTATCTTGCATCAAAACGGCTCAAATCCCTATTCCTGAGGCATCACATTCAATCTTAAAAGCTTTGTTAAAATCAGGTAATGCTAACACAGGTGCAGAGCACAACCTTTCTTTAATAGTGGTAAAAGCATTATCTTGATCAACCCCCCAATGAAACCCAACATTCTTTTTAATTACTTCAGTGAGTGGTGCAGCAATGGTGCTAAAGTCTTTAACAAAACGCCGATAAAAGCTATGATATGAACCCGCAGGAAGGGAATCCCTTGAACCCACAATCAATTTGAAAACGCATCCAAGAAAGCCAAAATCAAGTCAATGGATGGAGAATCTAGACCCGATGAAAACTCGTTTCAAGAACCTAGATTATATTAAAATCTAGACCCGATGAATAACCCGTCTCAAGAACCCAGATTACAAGGAGGAACGCCACAAAGGTTGTGATTTGCCTTGATAAGTTCAAAAGTTCAATGAAGAACAAGAGGAGCAAACTCACTCACAAATAACATTCAAAATTGTCTAATCTCTGAAATGAGGCTACAATGAGTGTTTTAACCAAAACCCTATTGAAACCCTAACCCAAAATAAACCCTACTTCCAAAACTACCCTCGGATGAACAGTACCCGTAGCTACTGTACGGCGCTACAGTAATTCGCTACAGTATCCGGACGTGAACAGTGCGCTACAGTTTTTAAAACCCTAGTTCCAAAAATATAACTTTCCAAATAAGCCCTTGGCCAAAATACAAGGCCTTCCCCAAAACCCTAATTCATAAAAATAAGACATGTGTGGGCCAAGCATCCTCAAGCCCAATTATTCTAGACCAATTTGTTGTATTGCTTCTTTGATCTTCTTCTAATTAGCCCATCTGAAACTTGCAAATGATCTTTAAGACTAGGCCCACCTTGGTTCCTATCATTCCCCCTCTCTTCAAAAGGATTCGACCTCGAATCTCCACCTGGATCAAAGGGAAAAATGTTAGTGACATTGAAAATAGCAGAGACATTATACTTACTTGGAAAATCCACTTCGTAAGCATTATCATTAATTTGTTCAAGAATTTTGAAAAATCCATGCAAACTACTCCTGTCATCAACAAGTAAAGACATTAAATCTAATGGAGTAAATGGATTAAGTCTATAAACAATTTCAGAAGGTAAAACTTTAGTAGTAGCATGAACACTCCAATTATATGTAAAATCAATAAATGGCAAACAAAACTCTCTCAAATGTTCATGAAACACATCTAAAGTCTTTCTTACTTCAAAATGACCACCCCAATTATATGTGAACTCACTGAATGCCAAGCAATACTCCCACAAACTTTTATGCAACATAAGAATGAATGGCAAATGATACTTCCACAAACGTTTATGCAACATGTCAATGAAAGGCAAATGATACTCCCACAAACATTCATGCATTACGTCTAAAATCTTCTTTGCACCAAAATGACCACTCCAATAATATGCAAACTCAATGAATGACAAGCAATACTCCCACAAACGTTCATGCAATAAGTCAATAAATGGCAAATGATACTCACACAAATGCTCATGTAACATGTTTAAAATCATCTTTCTCCCAAAATGACTACTCCAATCATATGCAAACTCAAAGAAAGGCAAATGATACTCCCGCAAATGTTTATGCAACAATTCAATGAATGGCAAGTGATACTCCCACAAATGTTCATGCAACACATCTAAAGCCTTCCTTACACCAAAGTTACCCAACAACCCACCATGTCTATCACACAAAAGCAACTTACGCATAAATGTAGTAGGCACACAAAGTATATTCTCTCTAAACAAGTACCAATCACATTTATAGAAGTTACCCCAAGGTGCTTTCTCACATGCTCCATACACATTAACCAAGCCATCATCATTAACATACAATGTCTTATCGTATTCAAGTCTTAATAACTTTGCATCCAAAATGATGACAAGGACATACCTTCTTCCTAAAGTATCAACCACAAAATTTTCATTACCTTGTGTGTACCTGATTACATGAGGAAAGGTCTCAATGGATTGCACCCACTTAGCACGCATTGTATTCAACTTACCATGTCCCTTCAAGTGTGTTAAGGACTCATGTTCTTCAAAGAAAGGTCGGGTAGGGATTGTCGCACCTGGTACAAAATCAAGGTAAGGCTCAATCTCTCTAATAGGTGGAAATCTACTAAACACACCACTAGGAATCATGACTTCATATCCCTGCAACAAAGAAACAACAACACTAGGTAAAGAGTCATTAAATTCGTTAGTATAAAAGCATGCCTTAGCACAAAAACTCACTTTTGTTTCTTTTTCCTCACATGACTCATCTCTTTTTTCTTGACTCTCAGCCACCTCTCTATTTTCTTTTTCACTCTCTCTTTCTCTTGATGTTTCAACCTCATTCACCTTTTTCCTCTCACTCTCTTTTTCATTTTCATTCTCTTTTTTTCCTTCACTCTCCTTTTTTTTTGAACTTTCAATTTCACAATTGTTTTTCAACTCTTTCTCTCTTTTTGTTGAGATTTCATCCTCACCCTCATTTTTTTTCTCAGGTGGTTCAATCTTTCTCTTTGCTACAACTCCATCATTCTTATCCCACTTTGATTTCCAAGGAATGCTAGAAACTGAAGTGTACATTGCTGTACATTTTCTCTTTAACTGCCTCTCAACCTTCATAGCCATGTGCACCATGTCCTCTACCTCCACATAATGTTGCAACTCAACTAGATTGGCTATCTCCATATTCAACCCACTCAAAAATCTAGCCATCGTGGCCTCTCGATCCTCCACTACATTAGCTCGAATCATAGCCACCTCCATCTCCTTATGGTAATCCTCCACACTCCTAGACCCCTGTGTAAGATTTTGGAGCTTTTGGTAAAGGTCCCTATAGTAGTGGCTAGGTACAAATCTCCGCCTCATAATAGCTTTTAACTCTCTCCATGTTTCTATAGGCCTCTCAAGATTCCTCCTCCTATTGGTCACTAATTGATCCCACCAAATAATCGCATAATCAGTGAACTTAATTACCGCCAACTTCACTTTCTTCTCCTCAGAGTAATTATGACTACCAAACACCAATTCTATTCTTTTCTCCCACTCTAAATAAACTTCAGGGTCAGTTCTACCTTGGAAAGATGGTATTTTCATTTTGATGCTCCCAAAGTCTCTATCTACACCATCCCGACCCCTTAGGTTCCCCTCAAGTTTTCTTTCACGCCTAACTCTTCTATATCTACCCAATCCAACTTCAGATGTAAGGTCTTCCTCATCCTCATTATACTCTCCATTCTCATACTTATTTTCAACACTAGGCTCACATTGCCGCCTATCTCTCCCACCATACAGATTTCTAATCAAGACATCTCGATGATCCATCCTATCCCTCACTTCACCCAACACCAAGTTCAACTGCTCAAACTGTTGTTGCATGGCTTGCAACACCAAGGATGAGTTATCTTCCATACCCTTTAGTAATTAGTCACTCCTATGAGACATCATAATGTGCTGCACAAAAAGAATGTTAGTGAAAAACCTCACACACTCCCTTACGTGTTTACACTCGAATAATGTCACTCCACTCGTGTTTCACTCTTAATTGGCTTTTTCCCGATAATAGTCTCACTCTCTTGCCTTTTACCTCAATAGTTTTCTCACTCAAGTTCTTTAAGAACTAGTTGAATTAAATCAAGACAAGACAACCTTGTATTATTCCAACAAGTAATATAAATCCAAGAGACAAGAACAAGAGATAAGGAATGAATAAAATGACACGAGACTCATGGAATTTATATGAGGGAAAGAGTAGTGATAAAACAAGATATCCACTAGAAAGATGTTTTCAGCCCTTTTGACGATAAAACTCAAAAAACAAATGTCTTTTTTTTTTTCCCGCTCTTTGTTGTAACTATGTAGCACAACCAATGTGTATGCTACCTTTTTTTTTTTTAATTTTTTTTTTTTCGATTTTTTTTTTTCGAATTTTTTTTTTTCCTTTCTTTTCTTTTCTTTTCTTTTCTTTTCCTTTCCTTTCTTTTCTTTTCTCTAATTCAATCACAAACAGCAATATTCAATTGAAAATCAAATAATTGAATTCAAACAAATAAGAATTGACAATGAAATAGAAGATAATCAATGGAATGATACTCCAAGCAATTGACAAACTTAGAGATACAGGAAACCCTAGAATTTTGAAACCCTAGGAGATGCAAATTTCAGCCAAACCCAAAACCCTAAGAATTTTGGCAGCATACTTTTTGTTTCTATTTTTTTTTTTTTTTTAGAACCCTAGAACAATGAAGCCCTAGAATTAAATTTAAGAATACAAGAAATAAAGGATAGAATTAGACCTGATTGGAAACCGAGCTCTGAATACCAAATGATATGAACCCGCGGGAAGGGAATCCCTTGAACCCACAATCAATTTGAAAACGCACCCAAGAAAGCCAAAATCAAGTCAATGGATGGAGAATCTAGACCCGATGAAAACTCGTTTCAAGAACCTAGATTATATTAAAATCTAGACCCGATGAATAACCCGTCTCAAGAACCTAGATTACAAGGAGGAACGCCACAAAGGTTATGATTTGCCTTTGATAAGTTCAAAAGTTCAATGAAGAACAAGAGGAGCAAACTCACTCACAAATAACATTCAAAATTGTCTAATCTCTGAAATGAGGCTACAATGAGTGTTTTAACCAAAACCCTATTGAAACCCTAACCCAAAATAAACCCTACTTCCAAAACTACCCTCGGATGAACAGTACCCGCAGCTACTGTACGGCGCTACAGTAATTCGCTACAGTATCCGGACGTGAACAGTGCGCTACAGTTTTTAAAACCCTAGTTCCAAAAATATAACTTTCCAAATAAGCCCTTGGCCAAAATACAAGGCCTTCCCCAAAACCCTAATTCATAAAAATAAGACATGTGTGGGCCAAGCATCCTCAAGCCCAATTATTCTAGACCAATTTGTTGTATTGCTTCCTTGATCTTCTTCTAATTAGCCCATCTGAAACTTGCAAATGATCTTTAAGACTAGGCCCACCTTGGTTCCTATCAAGCTAGCTAAGCCATGGAAGCTTCTTACCTCAGTGATGCTTTTTGGCGTTGGCCACTCCTTGATGGCCTTGACTTTCTCTTCATCCACCTTAATACCTTTTGTGCTAACAACATAACCAAGAAAAAAAACTTTTTCCATGCAAAAGGTACATTTCTTGAAATTAGCATACAACTTTTCACATCTTAACACATCAAACACGTATCTCGAATGCTCAATATGTTCATTTAAGTCCTTGCTGTACACTAGGATATCATCAAAGTACACAACCACAAACTTTCCTATGAACGCACGTAAGACATGGTTCATTAATCTCATGAAAGTACTGGGCGCATTTGTAAGTCCAAATGGCATAACCAACCATTCATAAAGCCCATACTTAGTCTTAAAAGCCGTTTTCCATTCATCACCCTCTTTCATTCTAATTTGATGGTACCCACTTTTAAGATCAATTTTACTGAAAATACATGAGCCATGCAATTCATCAAGCATATCATCTAATCTAGGAATGGGATGGCGATACTTTACCGTGATATTGTTGACCGCCCTGCAATCAAACCACATCCTCCACGTCCCATCCTTCTTTGGCACTAGTAGCACTGGTACTGCACATGGGCTCATGCTCTCCCTCACGTACCCCTTGCTCATCAAATCCTCTACTTGCCTCTGAAGCTCCTTTGTCTCCTCTGGATTACTCCTATAGGCTGGTCGGTTTGGAATAGCAGCTCTGGGCACAAAATCAATCTGGTGCTCAATGCCTCTAATGGGTGGCAACTCATTAGGCATCTCCTCTGGGAATACATCCTCAAACTCCTGCAACATAGAAACAGCCAAACTAGGAAGAGACTGGTTAGTTTCATCAACATTAAGATAAGATTCTTTATAGACAAGAAAAATCATAGGGCGATCTGCGAAGAAAGCCCTCTTAACCTCACTCTCTCTTGCATAGAAACTCACTTTTGTCTTTCCTTTTCTCTTAGCAGACTCTCTTTCTTTTTTCTCTCGTGGCTCCACTCTTTTTTCTTTACTCCCAACCACCTCTCGACTTTCTTTTTCACTCTTTCTTTTGTGCTCATTTTCACTCTCACTCTTTCTTTTTTGCTCAATCTCTTTTTCACTCTTTCTTTTTTGATCACTCTCATTTTCACTCTTTCTTTTTTGATCACTCTCATTTTCACTCTTTCTTTTTTGAGCAACCTCACTTTTCAGTTTCAATTGGTCCTCATAGACCTGACTTGGAGTTAAAGGAGCAAGCTTGATTGTTTTGCCCTCCATTACAAAGATGTGCATGTTCTTGAACCCATCATGTGTCACCCTCCTATCATACTGCCACGGCCTCCCTAACAAAATATGGCCAGCATGCATAGGCACAACATCACAAAGCACCTTATCCTGATATTTCCCGATTGAAAAAGTAACTAACACTTGTCTATCCACCCTAACCTCTCCACAATCATTCAACCACTGCAATTTGTATGGTCTAGAGTGTTTTAAAGTTGGTAGATTCAGTTTCTCAACCAAAGTAGTGCTAGCCACATTAGTACAACTCCCCCCATCAATGATCAAACTACATACCTTATTGTTGACATGGCATCTAGTATGGAAAATGTTCTCTCTCTGTTGCTCTGCATCATCCACCTTAATGTGTGTATTGAGAGCACGCCTGGCAACAAGAGACTCACCTGTGACGGGGTATACCACTCCATCATCATCACTAGCATCAACCAACTCGGGCATCTCATCACTATCATCCTCACTCTCAGTCATCACCTCCCCATTGTCACGCATAATCATCACCCGCCTGTTTGGACATTGAGAAGCAATGTGCCCTGAACCCAAACACTTAAAGCATTTAATATCTCTATTCCGTGAAGGTTGAGATTCTACCTTGGGTTTGTTGCTAGTTCCCTCATCTTTTCCCTTAGGTGGTTCGGTCTTTCTCTTTGCTACAACTCCATCATTCTTATCCCACTTTGATTTCCAAGGAGTGCCAGAGACTGAAGTGTACCTTGCTGCCCCTTTTCTCTTTAACTGCCTCTCCACCTTCATAGCCATGTGAACCATGTCCTCCATCTCCACATAATGTTGCAATTCAATTACATTGGCTATGTCCCTATTCAAACCACTCAAAAATCTAGCCATGGCAGCCTCCCGGTCCTCCTCTACATTAGCCCATATCATCGCCACCTCCATCTCCTTATGGTAATCCTCCACACTCCTAGACCCCTGTGTAAGATTTTGGAGCTTTTGGTAAAGATCCCTATAGTAGTGGCTAGGTACAAATCTTCGTCTCATGAGAGCTTTCAACTCTCCCCACGTCTCTACTGGCCTCTCATAATTCCTCCTCCTATTGGTTACTAATTGATCCCACCAAATAATAGTATAGTCAGTGAACTCAATACCGCCAACTTTACTTTTTTCTCCTCAGAGTAATTATGACAATCAAATACCAACTCTATTTTTTTCTCCCAATCTAGATAAACCTTCGGGTCAGTTCTACCATGGAAAGATGGTATTTTCATTTTGATGCTCCCAAGGTCTCTATCTATACCATCCCGACCCCCTAGGTTCCCCTCAAGTCGTCTTTCACGCCTAACTCTTCCATGCCTACCCGACCCAACTTCAAATTCTAAATCTTCCTCATCCTCACCATCTCCTTCATGCTCATACTCATTTTCAACCCTAGGCACACGTCGCCTCCTATCTCTCTCACCTTGTAGATTTCTAATCGCTGCTTCTTGATGATCCATCCTGTCCCTAACTTCACCCAACACAAAATTCAACCGCTCAAACTGTTTTTGCATGGCTTGCAACACAAAGGATGAGTTATCTGTCATCCCCTTCGGTGATGAGTCACTACGATGAGACATCGTAATGTGCTGCACAAAAAGAATGTTAGTAGAAAACCTCACACACTCTCTTACGTGTTTACACTCAAACAATGGCACTCCACTCGTGTTTCACTCCTAATTGGCTTTTCCCGATAATAGTCTCACACTCTCTTGCCTTTTACCTCGAGAGTTTTCCCACTCAAGTTCTTTAAGAACTAATTGAACTCAATCAAGACAATGCAACCTCGTTTTATCCCAACTAGTAATTAGGTCTAAGAAACAAGAACAAGAAAAACACGGAAGGAATAAAAATGACACAAGAATCAAGGAAATTGTGGCAACGAAAGAGTAACTAGAAGACAAGATACCAACTATAATAATGTATGTAGCTCCTTTGATGATAAGGCTCAAGAAAAAAAAAATTCCAGCTTTCCAATACCTTTTTTTTTTTTTTTTTTTTTGGATGATTTTTTTTTTTTTCTGGACGAATTTTTTTTTTTTTCCTTTCTTTTCTTTTCTTTTGTTTTCCTTTCTTTTCTTTTCTTTTCTTTTCCTTTCTTTTCTTTTCTTTTCTTTTCCTTTCTTTTCTTTTCTTTTCTCTAATTCAATCACAAATAGCAATATTCAATTGAAAATCAAGCAATTGAATTCAAACAAATAAGAACTGACAACGAAATAGAAGAGAATCAATGGAACGGCACTCCAAGCAATTGACAAACTTAGAGATGCAAGAAACCCTAGAATTTTGAAACCCTAGAAGATGCAAATTTCAGCCAAACCCAAAACCCTAAGAATTTTGGCAGCGTACTTTTTGTTTCAATTTTTTTTTTTTCGTAACCCTAGAACAATGAAGCCCTAGAATTAAAGATGCAATAAAAAATAAGATAGAATCAGACCTGATTGGAAACCGAGCTCTGAATACCAAATGATATGAACCCGTAGGAAGGGAATCCCATGAACCCACAATCAATTTGAAAAACGCACCCAAGAAAGCCAAAAATTAAGTCAATGGATGGAGAATCTAGACCCGATGAGAACTCGTTTCAAGAACCTAGATTATATTAAAATCTAGACCCGATGAATAACCCGTCTCAAGAACCCAAATTACAAGGAGGAACGCCACAAAGGTTGTGATTTGCCTTTGATAAGTTCAAAAGTTCAATGAAGAACAAGAGGAGCAAACTCACACACAAATAACATTCAAAATTGTCTAATCTTTCAAATGAGGCAACAATGAGTGTTTTAACCAAAACCCTATTGAAACCCTAACCCAAAATAAACCCTACTTCCAAAACTACCCTCTGATGAACAGTACCCGCGGCAACTGTATGGCGCTACAGTGATTCAGACGTGAACAGTGTCGAGCTACAGTAACTCTTGAAACCCTAGTTTCTAAAATGTAACTTTTCCAAATAAGACCTTGGCCAAAGTACAAGGTCTTCCCAAAAACCCTAATTCATAATAAATAAGACATATGTGGGCCAAGTATCATCTAGCCCACTTATTCTAAATGAAATAAATCTTTTAACTAAATTAAAAGCTTCTAATAACAATAGGGCCTATCTCTATGTCTTGTCTTCCACTGCTTGAATCAAATGGGTCATAACTGGTTCTCCTTCTTTCAAGCCCATATTGAATGTTGGGCTCTTGCTAGCTTCATTCCAAGTGGATTGGACCAATCCCTGCATTGCTTCCTTAATCTTCTTGGCTCTTGATCTTGTAATTGGTCCATCTAGAACTTGCAAATGATCTAGAAAACTAGGCCCACCTTGGTTCCCATCATGGACTTTTTTGCTCGGGGGCTTCCCAAGGTACTTCAATGACCTTATGGTACGTATGCCCCGACACCGGGCTATTCGGAGCACCGCTTATTTTTACCACTTTGCCCTTGCTTTGTAGAAAGCAATGTGAGGGC
Source organism: Cyclocarya paliurus (assembly GCA_029856935.1). NCBI lineage: Eukaryota > Viridiplantae > Streptophyta > Magnoliopsida > Fagales > Juglandaceae > Cyclocarya > Cyclocarya paliurus. The sequence goes on along the minus strand of CM056953.1, from coordinate 18,088,520 downwards.
AAAGTGGCAAAGTTAAGAGGTTGGAGTTTTTTGCTCGGGGGCTTCCCATGGAACTACAATGACCTTATGGTCTGTATGCCCCGACCCCGGGTTATTCGGAGCACCTCTTATTTTTACCACTTTGCCCTTACTTTGTAGAAAGCCAAGTGAGGGCAAAGTGGCAAAGTTAAGAGGTTGGAGTTTTTTGCTCGGGGGCTTCCCATGGTTTACAATGACCTTATGGTATGTATGCCCCGACACCGAGCAATTTGGAGCACCTCATATTTTTACCACTTTGCCCTTTACTCATTAGAAACCAAGTGAGGGCAAAGTGGCAAAGTTAAGAGGTTGGAGTTTTTTGCTCGGGGGCTTCCCAAGGTACTACAAAGACCTTATGGTACGTATGCCCCGACCCCGGGCTATTCGGAGCACATCTTATTTTTAACACCTTTCCCTTGCTTTGTAGAAAGCCAAGTGAGGGCAAAGTGGCAAAGTTAAGAGGTTGGAGTTTTTTGCTCAGGGGCTTCCGATGGTACTACAATGACCTTATGGTATGTATGCCCCGACCCCGGGCTATTCGGAGAACCTCTTATTTTTACCACCTTGCCCTTACTTTGTAGAAAGCGAAGTGAGGGAAAAGTGGCAAAGTTAAGAGGTTGGAGTTTTTTGCTCGGGGGCTTCCCATGATACTACAATGACCTTATGGTATGTATGCCCCGACCCCGGCAATTTGGAGCACCTCTTATTTTTACCACTTTGCCCTTACTTTGTAGAAAGCCAAGTGAGGGAAAAGTGGCAAAGTTAAGAGGTTGGAGTTTTTTGCTCGGGGGCTTCCCATGGTACTACAATGACCTTATGGTATGTATGCCCCGACCCCGGGCAATTTGGAGCACCTCCTATTTTTACCACTTTGCCCTTTACTCATTAGAAAGCCAAGTGAGGGCAAAGTGGTAAAGTTAAGAGGTTGGAGTTTTCTGCTCGGGGGCTTCCCATGGTACAATGACCTTATGGTATGTATGCCCCGACACCGGGCTATTCGGAGCATCTCTTATTTTTACCACTTTGCCCTTACTCATTAGAAAGCCAAGTGAGGGCAAAGTGGCAAAGTTAAGAGGTTGGACTTTTTTGCTCGGGGGCTTCCCATGGTACTACAATGACCTTATGGTACGTATGCCCCGACCCCGGGCTATTCGGAGCACCTCTTATTTTTAACACTTTTCCCTTGCTTTGTAGAAAGCCAAGTGAGGGCAAAGTGGCAAAGTTAAGAGGTTGGAGTTTTTTGCTCGGGGGCTTCCCATGGTACTACAATGACCTTATGGTACGTATGCCCCGACCCCGGGCTATTCGGAGCACCTCTTATTTTTAACACTTTTCCCTTGCTTTGTAGAAAGTCAAGTGAGGGCAAAGTGGCAAAGTTAAGAGGTTGGAGTTTTTTGCTCGGGGGCTTCCCATGGTACTACAATGACCTTATGGTATGTATGCCCCGACACCGGGCTATTCGGAGCACCGCTTATTTTTACCACTTTGCCGTTGTTTTATAGAAAGCAAAGTGAGGGCAAAGTGGCAAAGTTAAGAGGTTGGGGTTTTTTGCTCGGGGGCTTCCCATGGTACTACAATGACCTTATGGTATGTATGCCCCGACCCCGGGCTATTCGGAGCACCTCTTATTTTTACCACTTTGCCCTTACTTTGTAGAAAGCCAAGTGAGGGAAAAGTGGCAAAGTTAAGAGGTTGGAGTTTTTTGCTTGGGGGCTTCCCATGGTACTACAATGACCTTATGGTATGTATGCCCCGACCCCGGGCTATTCGGAGCACCTCTTATTTTTACCACTTTGCCCTTACTTTGTAGAAAGCCAAGTGAGGGAAAAGTGGCAAAGTTAAGAGGTTGGAGTTTTTTGCTCGGGGGCTTCCCATGGTACTACAATGACCTTATGGTATGTATGCCCCGACCCCGGCTATTCGGAGCACCTCTTATTTTTACCACTTTGCCCTTACTTTGTAGAAAGCCAAGTGAGGGCAAAGTGGCAAAGTTAAGAGGTTGGAGTTTTTTGCTCGGGGGCTTCCCATGGTACTACAATGACCTTATGGTATGTATGCCCCGACCCCGGGCTATTCGGAGCACCTCTTATTTTTACCACTTTGCCCTTACTTTGTAGAAAGCCAAGTGAGGGCAAAGTGGCAAAGTTAAGAGGTTGGAGTTTTTTGCTCGGGGGCTTCCCATGGTACTACAATGACCTTATGGTACGTATGCCCCGACCCCGGGCTATTCGGAGCACCTCTTATTTTTAACACTTTTCCCTTGCTTTGTAGAAAGCCAAGTGAGGGCAAAGTGGCAAAGTTAAGAGGTTGGAGTTTTTTGCTCGGGGCTTCCCATGGTACTACAATGACCTTATGGTATGTATGCCCCGACCCCGGGCTATTCGGAGCACCTCTTATTTTTACCACTTTGCCCTTACTTTGTAGAAAGCCAAGTGAGGGAAAAGTGGCAAAGTTAAGAGGTTGGAGTTTTTTGCTCGGGGGCTTCCCATGGTACTACAATGACCTTATGGTATGTATGCCCCGACCCCGGGCAATTCGGAGCACCTCTTATTTTTACCACTTTGCCCTTTACTCATTAGAAAGCCAAGTGAGGGCAAAGTGGCAAAGTTAAGAGGTTGGAGTTTTTTGCTCGGGGCTTCCCATGGTACAATGACCTTATGGTATGTATGCCCCAACCCTTGGCTATTCGGAGCACCTCTTATTTTTACCACTTTGCCCTTGCTTTGTAGAAAGCCAAGTGAGGGCAAAGTGGCAAAGTTAAGAGGTTGGAGTTTTTTGCTCGGGGGCTTCCCATGGTACTACAATACCTTATGGTATGTATGCCCCGACCCCGGGCTATTCGGAGCACCTCTTATTTTTAACACTTTGCCCTTGCTTTGTAGAAAGCCAAGTGAGGGCAAAGTGGCAAAGTTAAGAGGTTGGAGTTTTTTGCTCGGGGGCTTTCCATGGTACAATGACCTTATGGTATGTATGCCCCGACCCCGGGCTATTCGGAGCACCTCTTATTTTTACCACTTTGCCCTTTACTCATTAGAAAGCCAAGTGAGGGCAAAGTGGCAAAGTTAAGAGGTTGGGGTTTTTTGCTCGGGGCTTCCCATGGTACTACAATGACCTTATGGTATGTATGCCCCGACCCCGGGCTATTCGGAGCACCTCTTATTTTTACCACTTTGCCCCCCATGGTACTACAATGACCTTATGGTATGTATGCCCCGACCCCGGGCCATTCGGAGCACCTCTTATTTTTAACACTTTTCCCTTGCTTTGTAGAAAGCCAAGTGAGGGCAAAGTGGCAAAGTTAAGAGGTTGGAGTTTTTGCTCGGGGGCTTCCCATGGTACTACAATGACCTTATGGTATGTATGCCCCGACCCCGGCTATTCGGAGCACCTCTTATTTTTACCACTTTGCCCTTGTTTTATAGAAAGCCAAGTGAGGGCAAAGTGGCAAAGTTAAGAGGTTGGAGTTTTTTGCTCGGGGGCTTCCCATGGTACTACAATGACCTTATGGTATGTATGCCCCGACCCGGGCTATTCGGAGCACCTCTTATTTTTACCACTTTGCCCTTACTTTGTAGAAAGCCAAGTGAGGGAAAAGTGGCAAAGTTAAGAGGTTGGAGTTTTTTGCTCGGGGGCTTCCCATGGTACTACAATGACCTTATGGTATGTATGCCCCGACCCCGGGCTATTCGGAGCACCTCTTATTTTTACCACTTTGCCCTTACTTTGTAGAAAGCCAAGTGAGGGCAAAGTGGCAAAGTTAAGAGGTTGGAGTTTTTTGCTCGGGGGCTTCCCATGGTACTACAATGACCTTATGGTATGTATGCCCCGACCCCGGGCTATTCGGAGCACCTCTTATTTTTAACACTTTTCCCTTGTTTGTTGAAAGCCAAGTGAGGGCAAAGTGGCAAAGTTAAGAGGTTGGAGTTTTTTGCTCGGGGGCTTCCCATGCTACAATGACCTTATGGTATGTATGCCCCGACCCCGGGCTATTCGGAGAACCTCTTATTTTTACCATTTTCCCTTACTTTGTAGAAAGCCAAGTGAGGGCAAAGTGGCAAAGTTAAGAGGTTGGAGTTTTTTGCTCGGGGGCTTCCCATGGTACTACAATGACCTTATGGTATGTATGCCCCGACCCCGGCAATTTGGAGCACCTCTTATTTTTACCACTTTGCCCTTTACTCATTAGAAACCAAGTGAGGGCAAAGTGGCAAAGTTAAGAGGTTGGAGTTTTTTTGCTCGGGGGCTTCCCATGGTACTACAAAGACCTTATGGTACGTATGCCCCGACCCCGGGCTATTCGGAGCACCTCTTATTTTTAACACTCCCTTGCTTTGTAGAAAGCCAAGTGAGGGCAAAGTGGCAAAGTTAAGAGGTTGGAGTTTTTTGCTCGGGGGCTTCCCATGGTACTACAATGACCTTATGGTATGTATGCCCCGAACTCGGGCAATTCGGAGCACCTCTTATTTTTACCACTTTGCCCTTTACTCATTAGAAAGCCAAGTGAGGGCAAAGTGGCAAAGTTAAGAGGTTGGAGTTTTTTGCTCGGGGCTTCCCATGGTACTACAATGACCTTATGGTATGTATGCCCCGACACCGGGCTATTTGGAGCACCGCTTATATTTACCACTTTCCCCTTGCTTTGTAGAAAGCAATGTGAGGGCAAAGTGGCAAAGTTAAGAGGTTGGAGTTTTTTACTTGGGGGCTTCCCATGGTACTACAATGACCTTATGGTATGCATGCCCCAACCCCGGGCAATTCAGAGCACCTCTTATTTTTACCACTTTGCCCTTGTTTTATAGAAAGCAAAGTGAGGGCAATGTGGCAAAGTTAAGAGGTTGGGGTTTTTTGCTCGGGGGCTTCCAATGGTACTACAATGACCTTATGGTATGTATGCCCCGACACCGGGCTATTCGGAGCATCTCTTATTTTTACCACTTTGCCCTTGCTCATTAGAAAGCCAAGTGAGGGCAAAGTGGCAAAGTTAAGAGGTTGGAGTTTTTGCTCGGGGGCTTCCCATGGTACTACAATGACCTTATTATGTATGCCCCGACCCCGGCTAATTCGGAGCACCTCTTATTTTTACCACTTTTTCCCTTGCTTTTAGAAAGCCAAGTGAGGGCAAAGTGGCAAAGTTAAGAGTTTGAGTTTTTGCTCGGGGCTCCCATGGTACTACAATGACCTTATGTTATGTATGCCCCGACCCCGGGCTATTCGGAGCACCAC
>CM056953.1:18054329-18083179 GCA_029856935.1 Cyclocarya paliurus | reverse complement strand
GCACAATTCCTGGAGAGGGGGGGGATCTAGGGTTTCTGAGGGAGGGGGTGGGAAATGAAAGTAAAAACAAAGTTTAAGGGGAGAGGGGGAGAGGGGAGGGCAGGTGGGTTTGGGGGGAATGAAATCTGAGGGTTTGGGGGAAACGGCGACGTTTCTAATTAAATACCATATAATATATATATATATATATATGTAGTTATATATATTTTGTTATAGTGATTTAACCTATTAAAAAAAATTGTTATAGACTTATAGTGATTTAATATAACTATATTAGTATAGTATTAGTTAATATTTATAATGATTTAATATAGCTATATTAGTATAAGTATAACTATAGTCTATATTAGACTATTAGTATTAATTATATATTAGTGTAGCTATATAATATAAAAGACTATATAATAGCATTAATATTAGGTATTAGCAATTTAGCATAGCTAATTAGCTGAATATTAGTATTAGTTATAGTGATTTAGACTATATATTAGTATTTGTCTAAATCACTATAGTGAATTTAATTTATTATAACTATATTATTGATAGTATTATAGTGATAGTATTAGTACGGTAATTTATTATTTAGTATAGTGATTTATATACTAATTTATACATAGACTTAAAGTATATTACTAATAGTAATATAGTATTAGACTCTAATATTATTATAAATATAACTATTATTATAAATATAACTATATTAGTACAAGTATAACTATAGTCTATATTATATATTAGTATTAGTTATAAACTTATAGTAATTTACTATAGCTATATAATATATTAGACTATATAATAGTATTAATATTAGTATATTAGTATAGTTATATATTAGTATTACTTATATATTGATATTAGTTATATATTAGTATAGTCTACTATTATATAATACATTTATATATATTGATATATATATATATATATTTGTTAATACATTTAATATACTATACTATTGTCTAATATATTAGACTATATAATAGTATTAATATTTAGGGATGTAGTTATAGTTAGTATAGCTATATATTAGTATAGCTATATTAGTATAAGTTTAGTATAACTATATTAGTATAAGTATAACTATAGTCTATATTAGACTACTAGTATTTGTTAAATAGTTATAGACTTATATATTAGTATAGCTATATAAATTATAATATATTACTATATTGCCCAAACTTTCCCATTTTGCCCAAACTATGCCTTCTACTAAGTAAGTGCAAAGTGGTAAAAATAAGAGGTGCTCGGAATTGACCGGGGTCGGGACATACATTCCACAAGGTCATTGTCGTATCTTGGGAAGCCCACGAGCAGAAAACTCAAATCGCATAAGTTGCCCAATTTGCCCTCACTTGGCTTTGTAATAAGCGTAGGCAAAGTCGTAAAAATAATAGGTGCTTGGAATTGACCGGGGTCGGAGCATACATACCACAAGGTCATTGTAGTACCATGGGAAGCCTGCGAGCAAAAACCTCCAATCTCTTCAGTTTCCCATTTTGCCCAAACTATGCTTTCTACTAAGCATGGGCAAAGTGGCAAAAATAAGGGGTGCTCGGAAATGTCCGGGGCCGGGGCATACATACCATAAGGTTATTGTAGTACCATGGGAAGCCCGCGAGCAAAAACCTCGAACCTCTTAACTTTCCCATTTTGCCCAAGTTGTGCTTTCTACTAACCATGGCCAAAGTGGTAAAAATAAGGGGTGCTCGGAATTGACCGGGGTCGGGGCATACATTCCACAAGGTCATTGTCGTACCTTGGGAAGCCCGCGAGCTAAAACTCCAACCTCTTAACTTTCCTTCTTTGCCCTCACTTGGCTTTGTAATAAGCGTGGGCAAAGTGGTAAAGATAAGAGGCGCTCGGAATTGACCGGAGTCGGGCCATACATTCCACAAGGTCGTTGTAGTACCATGGGAAGCCCCCGAGCAAAAAACTCCAACCTCTTAATTTTACCACTTTGCCCTCAGTTGGCTTTGTAATAAGCATGGGCTAAGTGGTAAAAACAAGATGTGCTCGGAATATACTGGGGTTGGGGCAAACATTCCACAAGGTCATTGTAGTACCATGGTAATCCCGTGAGCAAAAACCTCCAACCTCTTAACTTTCCCACTTTGCCCACACTTGGCTTCTCAATAAGCGTGGGCAAAGTCGTAAAAGTAAGAGGTGCTTGGAACTGATCGGGCTCGGGGCATACATTCCACAAGGTCATTGTAGTACCATGGGAAACCCGTGAGCAAAAACCTCCAACCGGTTAACTTTCCCACTTTGCCCACACTATGTTTTGTACTAAGCAAGTGCAAAGTGGTAAAAATAAGAGGTGCTCGGAATTCACCGGGGTCGAGGCATACATACCACAAGCTCATTGTAGTACCATGGGAAGCTCACGAGCAAAAACCTCCAATCTCTTAACTTTCCCATTTTGCCCAAACTATGCTTTCTACTAAGCATGGGCAAAGTGGTAAAAATAAGAGGTGCTCGGAATTGACCGGGGTCGGGGCATACATTCCACAGGGTCATTGTAGTACCATGGGATGCCCGCGAGCAAAAAATTCCAACCTCTTAGCTTTCCACTTTGCCCTCACTCGGCTTTGTAATAAGCATGGGCAAAGTGGTAAAAATAAGGGGTGTTCGGAAATGTCCGGGGTCGGGGCATACATACCACAAGCTCATTGTAGTACCATGGGAAGCCCGCGAGCAAAAACCTCCAACCTCTTAACTTTCCCATTTTGCCCAAGCTATGCTTTCTACTAAGCATGGGCAAAGTGGTAAAAATAAGGGGTGCTCGGAATTGACCGGGGTCGGGGCATACATTCCACAAGGTCATTGTAGTACCATCGGAAGCGCGCGAGCAAAAAACCCCAACCGCATAACTTTCCCACTTTGCCCTCGGCTTTGTAATAAGTAAGGGCAAAGTGGTAAAAATAAGAGGTGCTCGGAATTGACCGGGGTCGGAGCATACATACCACAAGGTCATTGTAGTACAATGGGAAGCTCGCGAGCAAAATCCTCCAATCTCTTAACTTTCCCATTTTGCCCAAACTATGCTTTCTACTAAGCATGGGCAAAGTGGTAAAAATAAGGGGTGCTCGGAAAAGTCCGGGGTCGGGGCATGCATTCCACAAGCTCATTGTAGTAGCACGGGAAGCCCGCGAGCAAAAAACTCCAACCTCTTAAGTTTCCGACTTTGCCCTGACTTGGATTTGTAATAAGCATGGGCAAAGTGGTAAAAATAAGAGGTTCACCGAATTAATCGGTTTCGGAGCATACATACCACAAGGTCATTGTAGCACCATGGGATACCCGGGGGCAAAAACCGCCAACCTCTTGACATTGCCACTTTTCCCCCACTATGCTTTCTACTAAACAAGTGCAAAGTGGTAAAAATAAGACGTGCTCGGAATTGACCGGTGTTGGGGCATACATTCCACAAGGCCATTGTAGTACCATGGGAAGCCCACGAGCAAAAAACTCCAACCGCATAACTTTCCGACTTTGCCCTCACATGGCTTTGTAATAAGCGTGGGCAAAGTGGTAAAAATAATAGGTGCTTGGAATTGACCGGGGTCGGAGCGTACATACCACAAGGTCATTGTAGTACCATGGGAAGCCTGCGAGCAAAAACCTGCAATCTCTTCAGTTTCCCATTTTGCCCAAACTATGCTTTCTACTTAGCATGGGCAAAGTGGCAAAAATAAGGGGTGCTCGGAAATGTCCGGGGTCGGGTCATACATACGACAAGGTTATTGTAGTACCATGGGAAGCCCGCGAGCAAAAACCTCGAACCTCTTAACTTTCCCATTTTGCCCAACTTGTGCTTTCTACTAACCATGGGCAAAGTGGTAAAAATAAGGGGTGTTCGGAAATGTCCGGGGTCGGGGCATACATACCACAAGCTCATTGTAGTACCATGGGAAGCCCGCGAGCAAAAACCTCCAACCTCTTAACTTTCCCATTTTGCCCAAGCTATGCTTTCTACTAAGCATGGGCAAAGTGGTAAAAATAAGGGGTGCTCGGAATTGACCGGGGTCGGGGCATACATTCCGCAAGGTCATTGTAGTACCATCGGAAGCGCGCGAGCAAAAAACCCCAACCGCATAACTTTCCCACTTTGCCCTCGGCTTTGTAATAAGTAAGGGCAAAGTGGTAAAAATAAGAGGTGCTCGGAATTGACCGGGGTCGAAGCATACATACCACAAGCTCATTGTAGTACCATGGGAAGCTCACGAGCAAAAACCTCCAATCTCTTAACTTTCCCATTTTGCCCAAACTATGCTTTCTACTAAGCATGGGCAAAGTGGTAAAAATAAGGGGTGCTCGGAAAAGTCCGGGGTCGGGGCATGCATTCCACAAGCTCATTGTAGTAGCACGGGAAGCCCGCGAGCAAAAAACTCCAACCTCTTAAGTTTCCGACTTTGCCCTGACTTGGATTTGTAATAAGCATGGGCAAAGTGGTAAAAATAAGAGGTTCACCGAATTAATCGGTTTCGGAGCATACATACCACAAGGTCATTGTAGCACCATGGGATACCCGGGGGCAAAAACCGCCAACCTCTTGACATTGCCACTTTTCCCCCACTATGCTTTCTACTAAACAAGTGCAAAGTGGTAAAAATAAGACGTGCTCGGAATTGACCGGTGTTGGGGCATACATTCCACAAGGCCGTTGTAGTACCATGGGAAGCCCACGAGCAAAAAACTCCAACCGCATAACTTTCCGACTTTGCCCTCACATGGCTTTGTAATAAGCGTGGGCAAAGTGGTAAAAATAATAGGTGCTCGGAATTGACCGGGGTCGGAGCGTACATACCACAAGGTCATTGTAGTACCATGGGAAGCCTGCGAGCAAAAACCTCCAATCTCTTCAGTTTCCCATTTTGCCCAAACTATGCTTTCTACTTAGCATGGGCAAAGTGGCAAAAATAAGGGGTGCTCGGAAATGTCCGGGGTCGGGTCATACATACCAGAAGGTTATTGTAGTACCATGGGAAGCCCGCGAGCAAAAACCTCGAACCTCTTAACTTTCCCATTTTGCCCAAGTTGTGCTTTCTACTAACCATGGGCAAAGTGGTAAAAATAAGGGGTGCTCGGAATTGACCGGGGTCGGGGCATACATTCCACAAGGTCATTGTAGTACCTTGGGAAACCCGCTAGCAGAAAATTCCAACCGCACAACTTGGCCACTTTGCCCTCACTTGGTTTTGTAATAAGCATGGGCAAAGTGGTAAAAATAAGAGGTGCTCGGAATTGACCGGGGTTGGGGCATACATACCACAAGCTTATTGTAGTACCATGGAAAGCCCGCGAGCAAAAACCTCCAATCTCTTAACTTTCCCATTTTGCCCAAACTATCCTCTCTACTAAGTATGGGCAAAGTGGTAAAAATAAGGGGTGCTTGGAAATGTCCGGAGTCGGGGCATGCATTGCAAAAAGTCATTGTAGTACCACCGGAAGCCCGCGAGCAAAAAACTCCAACTTCTTAAGTTTCCCACTTTCCCCTCACTTGGCTTTGAAATATGCAAGTGCAAAGTGGTAAAAATAAGAGGTGCTCATAATTGACCAGGGTCGGGGCATAAAATCCACAAGGTCATTGTAGTACCATGGAAAGCCTGCGAGCAAAAAACTCCAATCGCATAACTTTCCCACTTTGCACTCACTTAGCTTTGTAATAAGCATGGGCAAAGTGGTAAAAATAAGAGGTGCTAGGAATTGACCGGGGTCCGAAAATACATACCACAAGGTTATTGTAGTACCATGGGAAGCCCGCGAGCAAAAACCTCCAATATTACTAATTATTGATAATGCATATCAAGAGGACCTTCCAGTTAAGTATAATGTTTCTGCTATTTTCAATATTACTAACCTTTTTCCCTTTGATCCAGGTGGGGATTCGAGGTCGAATCATTTTGAGGAGAGGGGGAATGATGGGAACCAAGGTGGACCTAGTCTTAAAGATTCTTTGCAACTTCCAGATGGGCCAATTCAATAGCCACGAAGATTAAGGAAGCAATGCAGGGATTGGTGCAATCCACTTGGCTGAAGCTAGCAAGAGCCCAACACTCAAGATGGGCTTGAAAGAGGGAGAACCAGTTTTAATCCATTTGATACAAGATGTGGAAGACACAACTTAGAGTATCGTTTGGGCCTTTTATTATTGATGGTTTTCAATTTGTTAAAAGTATTTATTTTATTAGTTTAGAATAAGAGGGCTTGAGGATGCTTGGCCCACGTATGTCTTATTTCTTTTGAATTAGGATTTTGGGAAGACCTTGTATTCTGGCCAAGGGCTTATTTGGAAAGTTACATTTTAGAAACTAGGGTTTCAAGAGTTACTGTAGCTCGGCACTATTCACGTCCAAATCACTGTAGTGAATTACTGTAGCGCCGTACAGTAGCCGCGGGTACTGTTCATCCGAGGGTAGTTTTGGAATTAGGGTTTATTTTGGGTTAGGGTTTCAATAGGGTTTTGGTTAAAGCTCTCATTGTAACCTCATTGGAAAGATTAGACAATATTGAATGTTATTTGTGAGTGAGTTTACTCCTCTTGTTCTTCATTGAACTTTTGAACTTATCAAAGGCAAATCACAACTTTTGTGGCGTTCCTCCTTGTTGAGACGGGTTCTTCAACGGGTCTAGATTTTAATATAATCTAGGTTCTTGAAACGAGTTCTCATCGGGTCTAGATTCTCCATCCAATTGACTTGAGTTTGGCTTTCTTGGGTATGTTTTCAATTTGATTTTGGGTTCAAGGGATTCCTTTTCCCGCGGGTTCATATCATTTGGTATTCAGAGCTCGGTTTCCAATCAGGTCTGATTCTATCTTTTATTTATTGCATCTTTAATTCTAGGGTTTCATTGTTCTAGGGTTACAAAAAAAAAAATAGAAACAAAAAGTACGCTGCCAAAATTCTTAGGGTTTTGGGTTTGGCTGAAATTTGCATCTCCTAGGGTTTCAAAATTCTAGGGTTTCCAAAGGGTTTCTTGCATCTCTAAGTTTGTCAATTGCTTGGAGTGCCGTTCCATTGATTCTCTTCTATTTCATTGTCAATTCTTGTGTGTTTGAATTCAATTACTTGATTTTCAATTGAATATTGCTGTTTGTGATTGAATTAGAGAAAAGAAAAGAAAAGAAAGGAAAAGAAAAGAAAAGAAAAGAAAAGAAAGGAAAAGAAAAAAAAAATTCGAAAAAAAAAATCAAAAAAAAAAAAAAAAAGGTAGCATGCACATTGGTTGTGCTACATTGTTACAACAAAGAGAAAAAAAGATATTTGTTGATTGAGCTTTATCATCAAAGGGGCTGAAAATATTTTTCTGGGTATCTTGTTTTATCATCACTCTTTCCCTCATATAAATTCCTTGTGTCTCGTGCCATTTTATTCATTCCTTATTTTTTGTTCTTGTCTCTTGGATTTATATTACTGGTTGGAATAATACAAGATTGTATTGTCTTGATTTAGTTCAATTAGTTCTTAAAGAACTTGAGCGAGAAAACTATTGAGGTAAAAGGCAAGAGAGTGTGAGACTATTATTGGGAAAAGCCAATTAAGAGTGAAACACGAGTGGAGTGCCGTTATTCGAGTGTAAACACGTAAGGGAGTGTGTGAGGTTTTCCACTAACATTCTTTTTGTGCAGCACATTATGATGTCTCATAGGAGTGACTAATCACCAAAGGGGATGGCAGATAACTCATCTTTTGTGTTGCAAGCCATGCAACAACAATTTGAGCAGTTGAACTTGGTGTTGGATGAAGTGAGGGATAAGATGGATCAACGAGAAATCCTGATTAGAAATTTGCAAGATGGGAGAGATAGGAGGCGACTTAAGCCTAATATTGAGAATGGGTATAAGAATGAAGAGTATAGTGAGTCTCTTGTTGCTAGGCATGCTCTCAATACACAAATTAGAATGGATGATACAGAGCAGCGGAGAGAGAACATTTTCCATACTAGATGCCATATCAATAACAAGGTATGTACTATGATCATTGATGTGAAGAGTTGTATTAATTTGGCTAGCACTACTTTAGTTGAGAAATTGAGTTTACCTACCTTGAAACACCCTAGACCATACAAGTTGCAGTGGTTGAGTGATTGTGAAAAGGTTAGGGTAAATAAGCAAGTGCTAGTTTCTTTTTCCATTGGGAAATACCAAGATATGGTGCTTTGTGATGTAGTGCCTATGCATGCTGGACATATTTTGCTGGGGAAGCCATGGCAGTATGATAGGAAGGTGATCTATGATGGGTTTAGGAACATGTACAGTTTTGAAAAGGATGGAAAAATAGTCAAACTTGCTCCTTTAACTCCAACACAAGTCTATGGGGACCAACTGAAACTGAAAAGTGAGAGTGATAAAAAAAGCATGAGTGAAAGTGAGATTGAGCTACAAAGCAAGAGTAAATGTGAGATTGAGAAAAAAAGAAATAGTGAGGCCGAAAAGGAGAGAGAGAGAAAAATGAGAGAACAAGATGAGGGTGAGGCTAAGACCTCAAGAAAAAGAGAGAATGAGTTGAAAAGCAATTGTGAGGTTGAGGGGTCAAAAAAAGATGAAGAAAAAGAGAGTGATAGAGAAAAAGAGAGTGAAAAGAAGAAAGAGAGTGAAAAGGAAAAGGAGAGTGGAAAGAAAGGGGAGAGTGAAGAAAGTGAGAGAAAAATAAAGAGAAAAGAGAGTTTTTATACTAACGAATTTAATGACTCTTTGCCTAGTGTTGTTGTTTCTTTGTTGCAGGGATATGATGTCATAATTCCTAGCATTGTGTTTAGTGGATTGCCACCTATTAAAGAGATAGAGCATCACATTGGTTTTGCGCCAGGTGCGACAATCCCTACTCGACCTTTCTTTGAAGAGCATGAGTCCTTGACACACTTGAGTGGACATGCTAAGTGGAAGGACTGTATTGAGACTTTTCCTCATATAATCCATTACACACATGGTAAGGAAAATCTTGTGGTTGATGCCTTAGCAAGAAGGTATGTCCTCCTCTTCATTTTAGATGCAAAATTATTGATATTTGAATATGATAATGAATTGCATGCTAATGATGATGACTTTGCTAGTGTGTATGAAGAGTGTGACAAGGCATCGTTTGGTAAGTGCTATAGACTAGATTTGTATTTGTTTAGACATGATAAACTTTGTGAGCCTACTAGTCTTAAGCGTGAAATGCTATTACATGGATGTGGTTTGTTGGGTCATTTTGGAATGAAAAGGATTTTAAATGTGTGGCGTAACCATGGGTGGAAGTATTGCTTGACATTCATTGAGTTTCCATATCATTGGAGTGGTCATTTTGGTGCAAAGAAGACTTTAGATGTGTTGCATAAACGTTTGTGGGAGTATCATTTGCCATTTATTGACTTATTGTATGAACGTTTGGGAGAGTATCATTTGCCATTCATTGAGTTTGCATATAATTGGAGGGGTGATTTTGTTGTAGGGAAAACTTTAGATATGTTTCATGAACATTTGTGGGAGTATTGTTTGCCATTCATTGAGTTCACATATAATTGGAGTGTTCATGCTACTACTAAAATTTCACCTCTTGAAATTATTTATAGACTTAATCCATTTACTCCTTTAGATTTAATGCATCTACCTGTTGATGACAGGAGTAGCTTGGATGGACTTTTTCAAATTCTTGAACAAATTATTGATAATGCATATCAAGAGGACCTTCCAGTTAAGTATAATGTTTCTGCTATTTTCAATATTACTAACCTTTTTCCCTTTGATCCAGGTGGGGATTCGAGGTCGAATCCTTTTGAGGAGAGGGGGAATGATGGGAACCAAAGTGGACCTAGTCTTAAAGATTCTTTGCAACTTCCAGATGGGCCAATTCAATAGCCACGAAGATTAAGGAAGCAATGCAAGGATTGGTGGAATCCACTTGGCTGAAGCTAGCAAGAGCCCACACTCAAGATGGACTTGAAAGAGGGAGAACCAGTTTTAATCCATTTGATACAAGATGTGGAAGACACAACTTAGAGTATCGTTTGGGCCTTTTATTATTGATTGTTTTCAATTTGTTAAAAGTATTTATTTTATTAGTTTAGAATAAGAGGGCTTGAGGATGCTTGGCCCACGTATGTCTTATTTCTTTTGAATTAGGATTTTGGAAAGGCCTTGTATTCTGGCCAAGGGCTTATTTGGAAAGTTACATTTTAGAAACTAGGGTTTCAAGAGTTACTGTAGCTCGGCACTGTTCACGTCCGAATCACTGTAGCGAATTACTGTAGCGCCGTACAGTAGCCGCGGGTACTGTTCATCCGAGGGTAGTTTTGGAAGTAGGGTTTATTTTGGGTTAGGGTTTCAATAGGGTTTTGGTTAAAGCTCTCATTGTAACCTCATTGGAAAGATTAGACAATATTGAATGTTATTTGTGAGTGAGTTTACTCCTCTTGTTCTTCATTGAACTTTTGAACTTATCAAAGGCAAATCACAACCTTTGTGGCGTTCCTCCTTGTAATCTGGGTTCTTGAGACGGGTTGTTCAACGGGTCTAGATTTTAATATAATCTAGGTTCTTGAAACAAGTTCTCATCGGGTCTAGATTCTCTATCCAATTGACTTGAGTTTGGCTTTCTTGGGTATGTTTTCAATTTGATTTTGGGTTCAAGGGATTCCTTTTCCCGCGGGTTCATATCAAAAGTGGTAAACATAAGAGGTGCTCGGAATTGACCGGGGTCGGAGCATACATTCCACAAGGTCATTGTTGTACGATGGGAAGCCCGCGAGCAAAAATATTCAACCGTATAACTTTCCAACTTTGCTCCCACTTAGCTTTGTAATAAGCATGGGCAAAGTGGTAAAAGTAAGAGGTGCTCGGAATTGCCCGAGGTCGGAGCATACATGGCACAAGGTCATTGTAGTACCATGGGAAGCCCGCGAGCAAAAACTTCCAACCTCTTAACTTTCCCTCTTTGCCCTCACTTGCCTTTGAAATAAACAAGGGCAAAGTGTTAAAAATAAGAGGTGCTCGGAATTGACCGAGGTCGAGGCATACATACCACAAGGTCATGGTAGTACCATGGGAAGCCCGCGAGCACAAACCTCCAACCGCATAACTTTCCCACTTTGCTCCCACTCGGCTTTGTAATAAGCATGGGCAAAGTGGTAAAAATAAGTGCTGCTCGGAAATGTCTGGGGTTGGGGACACATTCCACAAGGTCATTGTAGTACCATGGGAGGCCCGCGAGCAAAACACTCCAACATCATAACTTTACCACTTTCCCTCACTTGGCTTAGTAATAAGCATGGCAAAGTGGTAAAAATAATAGGTGCTCGGAATTGATCAGGGTCGGAGCATACATACCACAAGGTTATTGTAGTTCCATGGGAAGTCTGCGAGCTAAAAACTCCAACCGCATAACTTTCCAACTTTGTCCCCACTTGGCTTTGTAATAAGCATGGGCATAGTGGTAACAGTAAGAGGTGCTCGGAATTGCCCGGGGTCGGAGCATACATACCACAAGGTCATTGTAGTACCATGGGAAGCCCACGAGCAAAAACCTCCAACCTCTTAACTTTCCCATTTTGCCCAAACTATGCTTTCTACTAAGCATGGGCAAAGTGGTAAAAATAAGGGGTGCTCGAAAAAGTCCGGGGTCGGGGCATACATTCCACAAGGTCATTGTAGTACGATTGGAAGCCCGCGAGCAAAAAACTCCAGCCTCTAAACTTTCCCACTTTGCCCTCACTTGGCTTTCTAATAAGCGTGGGCAAAGTGGTAAATATTAGAGGTTCTCGGAATTGACCGGGGTCGGGCAATACATTCCACAAGGTCAATGTAGTACCATGGGAAGCCCCGTGAGGAAAAAACTCCAACCTCATAACTTTACTACTTTCCCCTCACTTGGCTTAGTAATAAGCATGGGTAAAGTGGTGAAAATAAGAGGTGCTCCGAACTAACCGGGGTCGAGGTATACATACCACTACGTCATTGTAGTACCCTGGGAAGCCCGCGAGCAAAAAACTCCAACCTCTTAGCTTTCCCACTTTGCCCACACTTGGCTTTGTAATAATATAGGCAAAGTGGTAAAAATAAGGGGTGCTCGGATTTAACCGGGGTCGAAGAATACATACCACAAGGTCATTATAGTACCATGGGAAGCCCGCGAGCAAAAAACTCCAATCGCATAACTTTCTCACTTTGCCCTCACTTGGCTTTGTAATAAGCATGGGCAAAGTGGTAAAAATAAGAGGTGCTCCGAATTGACCGGGATCGGAGCATACATTCCACAAGGTCGTTGTGGTACCATGGGAAGCCCGCAAGCAAAAAACTCCAACCTCTTAACTTTCCTTCTCTGCCCTCACTTGGCTTTCTACTAAGCAAGTGCAAAGTGGTCAAAATAATAGGTGCTCGAAATTAACTAGGGTTTGGGCATACATTCCACAAGGTCATTATAGTACCATGGGAACCCCGCGAGCAAAAAGCTCCAACCTCTTAAATTTCCTTTTTTGTCCTCACTTGGCTTTGTAATAAGCGTGGTCAAAGTGGTAAATATAAGAGGTGCTCAGAATTGACCGGGGTCAGGCCATACATTCCACAAGGTCGTTGTAGTACCATGGGAAGCCCCCGAGCAACAAACTCCAACCTCATAATTTCACCACTTTGCCCACACTTGGTTTTGTAATAAGCATGGGCAAAGTGGTAAAAATAAGAGGTTCTCGGAATAGACCGGGGTCGGGGCATACATTCCATTAGGTCTTTGTAGTACCATGGGAATCCTGCGAGCAAAAAACTCCAACCCCTTAACTTTCCCACTTTGCCCTCACATGGCTTCGTAATAAGCGTGCGCAAAGTGGTAAAAATAAGAGGTGTTCAGAATTGACCGGCGTCGGAGCATACATACCACAAGGTCATTGTAGTACCATGGGAATCCCGCGAGCAAAAAACTCCAACCTCTGAACTTTCCTTCTCTGCTCGCACTTGGCTTTGAAATAAGCATGGGCAAAGTGGTGAAAATAAGGGGTGCTCGGAAATGTCCGGGGTCGGGACATACATACCACAAGGTCATTGTAGTACCATAGGAAGCCTGCGAGCAAAAACCTCCAACCTCTTAACTTTCCCATTTTGCCCAACCTATGCTTTCTACTAAGCATGGGCAAAGTGGTAAAAATAAGGGGTGCTCGGAATTGACCGGGGTCGGGGCATACATTCCACAAGGTCATTGTAGTTCCAGGGGAAGTTCGCGAGCAAAAAACTCCAACCGCATAACTTTCCAACTTTGTCCCCACTTGGCTTTGTAATAAGCATGGTCAAAGTGGTAAAAGTAAGAGGTGCTCGGAATTGCCCGGGGTCGGAGCATACATACCACAAGAGCATTGTAGTACCATGGAAAGCCCGCGAGCAAAAACCTCCAACCTCTTCACTTTCCCATTTTGCCCAAACTATGTTTTCTACTAAGCACGGGCAAAGTGGTAAAAATAAGGGGTGCTTGGAAATGTCCGGAGCCGGGACATACATTCCACAACGTCATTGTAGTACCATGGGAAGCCCGCGAGCAAGAAACTCCAACCTCATAACATTCCCACCTTACCCAAACTGTGCTTTCTACTAAGCATGGGCAAAGTGGTAAAAATAAGGGGTGCTCGGAAATGTCCGGGGTTGTGGCATACATTCCACAAGGTCATTGTAGTACAATGGGAAGCCCGCGAGCAAAAAACTCCAGCCTCTAAACCTTCCCACTTTGCCCTCACTTGGCTTTGTAATAAGCGTGGGCAAAGTGGTAAATATTAGAGGTTCTCGGAATTGACCGGGGTCGGGCAATACATTCCACAAGGTCATTGTAGTACCATGGGAAGCCCGCAAGCAAAAAACTCCAACCTCATAACTTTACCGCTTTCCCCTCACTTGGCTTAGTAATAAGCATGGGCAAAGTGGTGAAAATAAGAGGTGCTCCGAACTGACCGGGGTCGAGGTATACATACCACTAGGTCATTGTAGTACCCTGGGAAGCCCGCGAGCAAAAAACTCCAACCTCTTAGCTTTCCCACTTTGCCCACACTTGGCTTTGTAATAATATAGGCAAAGTGGTAAAAATAAGGGGTGCTCAGATTTAACCGGGGTCGAAGAATACATACCACAAGGTCATTGTAGTACCATGGGAAGCCCGCGAGCAAAAAACTCCAATCGCATAACTTTCTCACTTTGCCCTCACTTGGCTTTGTAATAAGCATGGGCAAAGTGGTAAAAATAAGAGGTGCTCGGAATTGACCGGGATCGGGGCATACATTCCACAAGGTCATTGTGGTACCATGGGAAGCCCGCAAGCAAAAAACTCCAACCTCTTAACTTTCCTTCTCTGCTCTCACTTGGCTTTGTACTAAGCAAGCGCAAAGTGGTCAAAATAATAGGTGCTTGAAATTAACTAGGGTTTGGGCATACATTCCACAAGGTCATTATAGTACCATGGGAAGCCCGCGAGCAAAAAACTCCAACCTCTTAAATTTCCTTTTTTGTCCTCACTTGGCTTTGTAATAACCGTGGGCAAAGTGGTAAATATAAGAGGTGCTCAGAATTGATCGGGGTCAAGCCATACATTCCACAAGGTCGTTGTAGTACCATGGGAAGCCCCGGAGCAACAAACTCCAACCTCATAATTTCACCACTTTGCCCACACTTGGTTTTGTAATAAGCATGGGCAAAGTGGTAAAAATAGGAGGTTCTCGGAATAGACCGGGGTCGGGGCATACATTCCATTAGGTCTTTGTAGTACCATGGGAATCCTGCGAGCAAAAAACTCCAACCTCTTAACTTTCCCACTTTGCCCTCACATGGCTTCGTAATGAGCATGCGCAAAGTGGTAAAAATAAGAGGTGTTCGGAATTGACCGGGGTCGGAGCATACATTCCACAAGGTCATTGTAGTTCCATGGGAAGCCCGCGAGCAAAAAACTCCAACCGCATAACTTTCCCACTTTGTCCCCACTTGGCTTTGTAATAAGCATGGACAAAGTGGTAAAAGTAAGAGGTGCTCGGAATTGCCTGGGGTCGGGGCATACATACCACAAGGTCATTGTAGTACCGGGGGAAGCCCGCGAGCAAAAACCTCGAACCTCTTAACTTTCCCATTTAGCCCGAACTATGCTTTCTACTAAGCACGGGCAAAGTGTTAAAAATAAGGGGTGCTTGGAAATGTCCGGTGTCGGCACATACGTTCCACAAGGTCATTGTTGTACCATGGCAAGCCCGCAAGGAACAAACTCCAACCGCATAACTTTCTCACTTTGCCCTCACTTGGCTTTGTAATAAGCATGGTCAAAGTGGTAAAAATAAGAGGTGCTCGGAATTGACCGGGGTCGGGGCATACATTCCCCAAGGTCATTGTAGTACCTTTGGAAGCCCGCGAGCAAGACCCTCCAACCTCTTAACTTTCGCATTTTGCCCAAACTATGCTCTCTACAAAGCATGGGAAAAGTGGTAAAAATAAAGGGTGCTCGGAAATGTCCGGGGTCGGGGCATACATTCCACAAGGTCATTGTAGAACCATGGGAAACCCGCGAGCAAAAACCTCCAACCTCTTAACTTTCCCACTTTGCCCACACTATGCTTTCTACTAAGCAAGTGTAGAGTGGTGAAAATAAGAGGTGCTCGGAATTCATCGGGGTCGAGGAATACATACCACAAGGTCATTGTAGTACCATGGGAAGCCCGCGAGCAAAAAACTCCAACCTCTTAGCTTTCCACTTTGCCCTCACTCGGCTTTGTAATAAGCATGGGCAAAGTGGTAAAAATAAGGGGTGCTCGGAAATGTCCGGGGTCGGGGCATACATACGACAAGCTCATTGTAGTACCATGGGAAGCCCGCGAGCAAAAACCTCCAACCTCTTAACTTTCCCATTTTGCCCAAACTATGCTTTCTACTAAGCACGGGCAAAGTGGTAAAAATAAGGGGTGCTTGGAAATGTCCGGTGCCGGGACATACATTCCACAAGGTCATTGTAGTTCAATGGGAAGCCCGCGAGCAAAAAGCTCCAGCCTCTAAACTTTCCCACTTTGCCCTCACTTGGCTTTGTAGTAAGCGTGGGCAAAGTGGTAAATATTAGAGGTTCTCGGAATTGACCGGGGTCAGGCAATACATTCCACATGGTCATTGTACTATCATGGGAAGCCCGTGAGCAAAAAACTCGAACCTCATAACTTTACCACTTTCCCCTCACTTGGCTTAGTAATAAGCATGGGCAAAGCGGTAAAAATAAGAGGTGCTCGGAATTGATCGGGGTCGGGGCATACATTCCACAAGGTCATTGTAGTACCATGGGAATACCACGAGCAAAAAACTCCAACCTCCTAACTTTCCTTCTCTGCCCTCACTTGGCTTCGAAATAAGCATGGGCAAAGTGGTGAAAATAAGGGGTGCTCGGAAATGTCCGGGGTCGGGGCATACATACCACAAGGTCATTGTAGTACCACAGGAAGCCTACGAACAAAAACCTCCAACCTCTTAACTTTCCCATTTTGCCCAAGCTATGCTTTCTACTAAGCATGGGCAAAGTGGTAAAAATAAGGGGTGCTCGGAATTTACCGGGGTCGGGGCATACATTCCACAAGATCATTGTAGTACCATGGGAATCCCGCGAGTAAAAAACTCCAACCGCATAACTTTCCTTCTTTGCCCTTACCTGGCTCTGAAATACGCATGGGCAAAGTGGTGAAAATAAGAGGTGCTCCGAATTGACCAGGGTCGAGGTATACATACCACTAGGTCATTGTAGTACTCTGGGAAGCCCGCGAGCAAAAAACTCCAACCTCTTAGCTTTCCCACTTTGCCCACACTTGGCTTTGTAATAATTATAGGCAAAGTGGTAAAAATAAGGGGTGCTCGGATTTAACTGGGGTCGGAGAATACATTCCACATGGTCATTGTAGTTCCTTGGGAAGCCCGCGAGCTAAAAACTCCAACCTCTTAACTTTCCCACTTTGCCCTCACTTGGCTTTGTAATAAGCATGGGCAAAGTGGTAAAAATAAGAGGTGCTCGGAATTGACCGGGGTCGGGGCATAGATTCCACAAGGTCATAGTGGTACCATGGGAAGCCCGCGAGCAAAAAACTCCAACCTCTTAACTTTCCTTCTCTGCCCTCACTTGGCTTCGAAATAAGCGTGGGCAAAGTGGTGAAAATGAGGGGCGCTCAGAAATATTCGGGGTCGGGGCATACATACCACAAGGTCATTGTAGTACCATGGGAAGCCCACGAGCAAAAACCTCAGACTTCTTAACTCTGCTAGTTTGCCCACACTATGCTTTCTACTAAGCAAGTGCAAAGTGGTAAAAATAGTAGGTGCTCGGAATTGACTGGGGTCTGGGCATACATTCCACAAGGTCATTGTTGTACCATGGGAAGCCTGCGAGCAAAAAACTCCAACGTCTTAAATTTCCTTCTTTGTCCTCACTTGGCTTTGTAATAAGCATGGGAAAAGTGGTAAATATAAGAGGTACTCGGAATTGACTGGGGTCGGGCCATACATTCCACAAGGTCGTTGTAGTACCATGGGAATCCCCTGAGCAAAAAACTCCAACCTCATAATTTTACCACTTTGCCCTCACTTGGTTTTGTAATAAGCATGGGCAGAGTGGTAAAAATAAGAGGTGCTCGGAATATACCGGGGTCGGGGCAAACAAACCATTAGGTCTTTGTAGTACCGTGGGAATCCTGCGAGCAAAAAACTCCAACCTCTTAACTTTCCCACTTTGCCCTCACTTGGCTTCGAAATAAGCGTGGGCAAAGTGGTAAAAATAAGAGGTGTTCGGAATTGACCGGGGTCGGAGCATACATTCCACAAGGTCATTTTAGTTTCATGGGAACCCCGCGAGCAAAAAACTCTAACCGCATAACTTTCCCACTTTGTCCCCACTTGGCTTTGTAATAAGCATGGGCAAAGTGGTAAAAGTAAGAGGCGCTCGGAATTTCCCGAGGTTGGAGCATACATACCACAAGGTCATTGTAGTACCGTGGGAAGCCCGCGAGCAAAAACCTCGAACCTCTTAACTTTCCCATTTAGCCCGAACTATGCTTTCTACTAAGTACGGGCAAAGTGTTAAAAATAAGGGGTGTTTGGAAATGTCCGATGTCGGGACATACGTTCCACAAGGTCATTGTAGTACCATGGCAAGCCCGCGAGCAAAAAACTCCAACCGCATAACTTTCTCACTTTGCCCTCACTTGGCTTTGTAATAAGCATGCTCAAAGTGGTAAAAATAAGGGGTGCTCGGAATTGACCAGGGTCTGGGCATACATTCCACAAGGTCATTGTAGTACCTTTGGAAGCCTGCGAGCAAGAACCTCCAACCTCTTAACTTTCCCATTTTGCCCAAACTATGCTCTCTACAATGCATGGGCAAAGTGGTAAAAATAAGGGGTGCTCGGAAATGTCCGGGGTCGGAGCATACATTCCACAAGGTCATTGTAGTACCATGGGAAACCCGCGAGCAAAAAACTCCAACCTCTTAACTTTCCCACTTTGCCCACACTATGCTTTGTACTAAGCAAGTGCCAAGTGATAAAAATAAGAGGTGCTCGGAATTCACCAGGGTCGAGGAATACATACCACAAGGTCATTGTAGTACCATGGGAAGCCCGCGGGCAAAAAACTACTCTTAGCTTTCCACTTTGCCCTCACTCGGCTTGGTAATAAGCATAGGCAAAGTGGTAAAAATAAGGGGTGCTCGGAAATGTCCGGGGTCGGGGCATACATACCACAAGCTCATTGTAGTACCATGGGAAGCCCGCGAGCAAAAACCTCCAACCTCTTAACTTTCCCATTTTGCCCAAGCTATGCTTTCTACTAAGCATGGGCAAAGTGGTAAAAATACGGGGTGCACGGAATTGACCGAGGTCGGGGCATACATTCCACAAGGTCATTGTAGTACCATGGGAAGCCCACGAGCAAAAAACTCCAACCTCTTAACTTTCCTTATTTGCCCTCACTTGGCTTTGAAATAAGTATGGGCAAAGGGGTAAAAATAAGGGGTGCTCGGAATTGACCGGGGTCGCGGCATACATACCACAAAGTCCTTGTAGTACCATGGGAAGCTCACGAGTAAAAAACTCCAACCTCTTAACTTTCCCACTTTGCCCTCACTTGACTTTGTAATAAGCATGGGCAAAGTGGTAAAAATAAGGGGTGCGCGGAAATGTCCGGGGTCGGGGCATACATACCACAAGGTCATTGTAGTACCATAGGAAGCCCGCGAGCAAAAACCTCTAACCTTTTAACTTTCCCACTTTGCCCTCACTTGACTTTGAAATAAGCATGGGCAAAGTGGTAAAAATAAGGGGTGCTCGGAATTGACCGGGGTCGAGGCATACCTTCCGTAAGGTCATTGTAGTAGTACCATGGGAAGCCCGCGAGCAAAAAACTCCAACCGCATAACTTTCTCACTTTGCTCTCACTTGGCTTTGTAATAAGCATGGGCAAAGTGGTAAAAATAAGAGGTGCTTGGAATTGACCGTGGTCGGGGCATACATTCCACAAGGTCATTGTAGTACCATGGGAAGCCCGCGAGCACAAAACTCCAACCTCTTAACTTTCCTTCTTTGCCCTCACTTGGTTTGTAATAAGCGTGGGCAAAGTGGTAAATATAAGAGGTGCTCGGAATTGACCGGGGTCGAGCCATACATTCCACAAGGTCGTTGTAGTACCATGGGAAGCCCCCGAGCAAAAAACTCCAACCTCATAGCTTTCCCATTTTGCCCAAACTATGCTCTCTACAAAGGTTGTGATTTGCCTTTGATAAGTTCAAGAGTTCAATGAAGAACAAGAGGAGTGAACTCACTCACAAATAACATTCAATATTGTCTAATCTTCAAATGAGGCTAGGCTACAAAGAGTATTTAACCCCAAACCCTATTGAAACCCTAGCCAAAATAAAACCCCTTCTCTCAAAAATGCCCCTGCATGAACAGTGCCAAAACTGTGATTCGCGCATGAAGAGTGCCGCTACAGTATTCGGCAGCATGAATAGTGCGCTATAGTACTTTTCTAAACCCTAGTTCCAGAAACATATAACTTTCCAAATAAGCCCTTGGCCACAATACAAGGCCTTCCCAAAACCCTAGTTAAAATGAAATAAGGCATATGTGGGTCAAGCATCCTCAAGCCCAATTATTCTAGACTCATTATCTTGCTTCCTTGATCTTCTTAGCTCTTGATCTTCTAATTAGCCCATCTGAAACTTGCAAATGATTTTTAAGACTAGGCGCACCTTGGTTCCCATCATTCCCACTCTCCTCAAAAGGATTCGACCTTGAATCTCCACCTGGATCAAAGGGAAAAAGGTTAGTGATATTGAAAATAGCAGAAACATTATACTCACCTGGAAGATCCACTTTGTATGCCTTATGATTAATTTTCTCAAGATTTTGTAATGGTTCATGCAAGCTACTCCTATCATTAACAAGCAAAACCATCAAAGCTGAAGGAGTAAGCGGATTAAAACTATAAACAATTTCAAAAGGTGAAACTTTAGTAGGAGCATGAACACTCCAATTATATGTAAACTCAATAAATAGCAAACAAAACTCCCTCAAATGTTCATGAAACACACCTAAAGTCTTTCTTACTTCAAAATGATCACCCCAATCAGATGTGAACTCAATGAATGTCAAGCAATACTCCCACAAACTTTTATGCAACACATTAATGAATGGTAAATGATACTCCCATAAACGTTCATGCAACATGTCAATGAATGGCAAATGATACTCCCACAAACGTACATGCAACACGTCTAAAGTCTTCTTTGCACCAAAATGACCACTCCAATGATATGCAAACTCAATGAATGTCAACCAATACTTCCACCCATGGTCACGCCACACGTTTAACATCTTTTTCACACCAAAATAACCCAACAAACCACATCCATGCACTAACATCTCACGCATAAGACTAGTAGGCTCACAAAGTTTATTCTCTCTAAACAAATACCAATATAGTCTATAACACTTACCAAATGATGCCTTCTCACATGCTCCATACACACTAACAAAATTATCATCATTAGCATGCAATTGCTTATCATATTCAAGTCTCAATAACTTTGTATCTAAAATGATGACAATGACATACCTTCTTGTCAAAGCATCAATCACAAAACTTTCCTTACCTTGTGTATACTTGATTACATGAGGAAAGGTCTCAATAAATTGCACCCACTTAGCATGCATTCTATTCAACTTACCTTGTCCTTTCATGTGCATCAAGGACTCATGCTCTTCAAAGAAAGGTCGAGTAGGGATTGTCGCACCTAGCACAAAATCAATATAATGCTCTATCTCTCTAATAGGTGGCAATCCACTAAACAAAATGTTAGGAATTATGACCTCATATCCCTGCAACAAAAAAACAACAACACTAGACAAATAGTCGTTAAATTCGTTAGTATAAAATCTTGCCTTAGCATAAAATCTCACTTTTGTTTCTTTTTTCTCACGTGGCTTATCTCTTTTTTCTTGACTCTCAGCCACCTCTCTATTTTCTTTTTCACTTTCTCTTTCTCTTGATGTCTCAACCTCATTCTCTTTTTCCCTCTCACGCTCTTTTTCCTTTTCACTCTCTTTTTTCTTTTCACTCTCTTTTTCCTTTCCACTCTCTTTTTTCTTTTCACTTTCTTTTTCCATTTCACTCTCTTTTTTCTTTTGAGCAACCTCACTTTTCTGTTTCAGTTGGCCCCCATGGACTTGTGTTGGAGTTAAAGGAGCAAGTTTGATTATTTTTCCATCCTTTTCAAAACTATACATGTTCCTTAACTCATCATGGATCACCTTCCTATCATACTGCCACAGCCTCCCCAACAAAATATGGCTAGCATGCATAGGCACTGCATCACAAAGCACCACATCCTGGTATTTTTCAATTGAAAAAGAAACTAGCACTTGCTTATTTACCCTAACCTCCCCACAATTACTCAACCACTGCAACTTGTATGGTTTAGGGTATTTCAAGGTAGGTAAACTCAATTTCTCAACTAAAGTAGTGCTAGCCAAATTAATACAACTCCTCACATCAATAATCATACTACATACCTTATTGTTCATGTGGCATCTAGTATGAAAAATGTTCTCGCTTTGCTGCTTTGTTTCATCGATCTTAACTTGTGTATTGAGGGCATGCCTAGAAATAAGAGACTCACTATATTTTTCATTCTCATACCCATTTTCAACACTAGTCTCACGTCGCCTCCTACCACTCCTGCCTTGAAGATTTCTAATTAGGACATCTCGATGATCCATCCTATCCCTCATTTCACCCAACACCAAGTTCAACCGCTCAAACTGTTGTTGCATGGCTTGCAACACCAAGGATGAGTTATCTTCCATACCCTTTAGTGATTAGTCACTCCTATGAGACATCATAATGTGCTGCACAAAAAAAATGTCAGTGAAAAATCTCACACACTCCCTTACGTGTTTACACTCGAATAACGACACTCCACTTGTGTTTCACTCAAAATTTGGCTTTTTCCCGATAATAGTCTCACACTCTCTTGCCTTTTACCTCAATAGTTTTATCGCTCAAGTTCTTTAAGAACTAATTGAACTAAAACAAGACAATACAACCTTATATTATTCCAACCAGTAATATTTATCCAAGACACAAGAACACAAGGAATGAATAAAATGACACGAGACACAAGGAATTTATACGAGGGAAAGAATAATGATAAAACAAGATACCCACAAGAAAGATGTTTTCAGCCCCTTTGATGATGATAAAGTTCAATAAAAAAATGTCTTTCTTTCTCTTTGTTGTAACAATGTAGCACAACCTATGTGTATGCTACCTTTTTTTTTTTGAATTTTTTTTTTTCAAATTTTTTTTTTCTTTTCCTTTCCTTTCTTTTCTTTTCTTTTCTTTTCTCACAAACAGTAATATTCAATTGCAAATCAAGCAATTGAATTCAAACACACAAGAATTGACAATGAAATAGAAGATAATCAATGGAACGACACTCCAAGCAATTGACAAACTTAGAGGCGCAAGAAACCCTAGAATTTTGAAACCCTAGGTGATGCAAATTTCAGCCACACCCAAAACCCTAAGAATTTTGGCAACGTACTTTTTGTTTCTATTTTTTTTTTGCAACCCTAGAATGATGAAGCCCTAGAATTAAAGATGCAATAAATAAAAGATAGAATCAGACCTGATTGGAAACCGAGTTCTGAATACCAAATGATATGACCCCGCAGGAATGGAATCCTTTGAACCCACAATCAATTTGAAAACGCACCCAAGAAAGCCAAAATCAAGTCAATGGATGGAGAATCTAGACCCGATGAGAACTCGTTTCAAGAACCTAGATTACATTAAAATCTAGACCCGATGAATAACCCGTCTCAAGAACCCAGATTACAAGGAGGAACGTCACAAAGGTTGTTATTTGCCTTTGATAAGTTCAAAAGTTCAATGAAGAACAAGAGGAGTAAACTCACTCACAAATAACATTCAATATTGTCTAATCTTCAAATGAGGCTACAAAGAGTATTTAACCCAAAAGCCTATTGAAACCCTAGCCAAAATAAAACCCCTTCTTTAAAAAATGCCCCTGCATGAACAGTGCCGAAACAATAATTCGCGCATTAACAGTGCCTCTACAGTATTCGGCAGCATGAACAGTGCGCTACAGTACTTTTCTAAACCCTAGTTCCAAATACATATAACTTTCCAAATAAGCCCTTGGCCACAATACAAGGCCTTCCCAAAACCCTAGTTAAAATGAAATAAGGCATATGTGGGCCAAGTATCCTCAAGCCCAATTATTTTAGACTCATTGTCTTGCTTCCTTGATCTTCTTAGCTCTTGATCTTCTAATTAGCCCATCAGAAACTTGCAAATGATCTTTAAGACTAGGCGCACCTTGGTTCCCATCATAAGGGGTGCTCGGAAATGTCCGGGGTCGGGGCATACATACCACAAGATCATTGTAGTACCATGGGAAGCCCGCGAGCAAAAAAATCCTACCTCATAACTTTTCCACTTTGCCCTCACTTGGCTATGTAATAAGCATGGGCAAAGTGGTAAAAATAAGAGGTGCTCAGAATTGACCGGGGTCGGAGCATACATACCACAAGGTCATTGTAATACCATGGGAAGCCCGCAAGCAAAAACCTCCAATCTCTTAACTATCCCATTTTGCCCAAACTATGCTTTCTACTAAGCATGGGCAAAGTGGTAAAACTAAGGGGTGCTCGAAAATGTCCGGGGTCATGGCATACATACCACAAGGTCATTGTAGTACGATGGGAAGCCCGCGAGCAAAAACCTCCAACCTCTTAGGTTTCCCATTTTGCCCTTGCTATGCTTTCTACTAAGCATGGGCAAAGTGGTAAAAATAAGGGGTGCTCAGAAATGTCCGGGGTCAGGGCATACATACCACAAGATCATTGTAGTACCATGGGAAGCCCGCGAGCAAAAACCTCCAACCTCTTAACTTTGCTACTTTGCCCACTCTATGCTTTGTACTAAGCAAGTGCAAAGTGGTAAATATAAGAGGTGCTTAGAATTGAACGGGGTCGGGGCATACATTCCACAAGGTCATTGTAGTACCATGGGAATCCCGCGAGTCAAAAACTCCAACCTCTTAACTTTCCAACTTTGCCCTCAATTGGGTTTGTAATAAGCGTGGGCAAAGTGATAAAAGTAAGAGGTGCTCGGGATTGACCGGAGTCGGGCCATACATTCCACAAGGTCATTGTTGTACCATGGGAAACCCCCGAGCAAAAAACTCCAACCTCATAACATTACCACTTTGCCCTCACTTGGCTTTGTAATAAGCATGGGCAAAGTGGTAAAAATAAGAGGTGCTCGGAATTGACCGGGGTTGGAGCAAACAAACCACAAGGTCATTGTAGTACCTTGGGAAGCCCGCGAGCAAAAACCTCCAGCCTCTTAACTTTCCCATTTTGCCCAAACTATGCTCTCTACTAAGCATGGGCAAAGTGGTAAAAATAAGGGGTGCTCGGAAATGTCCGGGGTCAGGGCATACATTCCACAAGGTCATCGTAGTACTTTGGGAAACCCATGAGCAAAAAACTCCAACCTCTTAACTTTCCCACTTTGTCCTCACTTGGCTGTGACGCCCCGACTCCCACGTACAAAAAGCCTCGAGAATCGTGACGTCAGAATGATGACGTCCCGGTCACGCATCCCAACGACAAGTATTAAGTGTGTGCAACAAACAACACGTGTACAATAAATAATACGTAGCATAATGGTTAAGTCAAATAACTAAGTACCAGAGTTTAATACAATACAAAAATAGTACCGAAATCCACAAGTCAACATAATACAATTTTATTGTTCACAACAACAGCAAATAAAAATACAAATAAAATATAGCCAAATGTCCTTAAAATAATACAAAAGTTGAAAAGACATAAACCCGAGTGATCCCAGATCACTCCTCCGGCGGAGCCAACTCCTCAGGCTCAGCCTCCTCAACTTGCATCAACAACACCAAAATTTACAGTACCAGAAAATGGTACCGCAGGTAAGTAAAACCCAAAAATACCCCAAGACATAAATATATAAATGCAACCAACACGATGTATGCACATGATGATTCAAACGCCAAAACCCGAGAAAAACACCATTTCTCGTAAAATCACAAGTTTTACCACGCACGCTAAAAATCACCATTTGGCACAAATTAATATCCAGGAATAGTTACATTAATTCCAATTTATCCGTATGCACCATGGCCTCGCCTAGGGACCATCCACATACACTGGCTCCCTTCGTCACACCACAGGTAGCGACCGTGCGAGTGACACAACACGAGTGATGCCCAGTTCCGCACACACCGCGTACATAGCCAAGCATCCTTTGATCCCCGCCAGCCCGAGGGATCATGGAGTCAGATCGAGAGCGCTACCATCTTGTCTAAGTCCCGAGTAACAGCTCCAAGGGACGACACTCAGTATATTCCACACCTGAGTGCCCAGAGGAGCTCTACAGAGATAATACCCCATCTCGGCTTGGGGATGATACACACACACCCGAAAAGCCTTTTTTTCCATTGAAACACAATTTTCAAATACACACCCACGCATGCGTGCACAATGCCATGAAACCGACCAAATACCAAACATAGCACAAAATAAACAATCCACAAAAATACTCCGTCTCAAACCATCCACCCCCGAACTCCTCAGACTCAGTCCGGAACCAACCAGGATACAATATATATATATATAGCAGTTAATTGCAAAAATATAATTAAATCTTAAAAGTATTTTGGAGAAATACTTACAGTGCTTTAAAATATTTTATGGAGGATCATGGAGGTGCAAAAGGTGACTGGAAGGCAATACAACAGTGTAAAAACACTGTGGCCGAAAACACTGTATACCCAAATTTCAACGGAGTCAAACGAAGACTTGAAATCGATAGGGTAGGGCCTATGAAGTGTGGTGAAGCTAATGGTATCGAAGATTGGCTGTGGGTGGCGGCCGAATGGGCGGTTTAAGACCGAAAAACTTGGTTCAGGTTTGGTGTTCATTGGGGAGGCTTTGGCGACGGATCGGGGCCAGGGTTGGGTCGGTTAGGTCGGCAAGGGGCCGGTGGTGAAGTGGTTAAGAGCTGGTGGCCGGAGGTGACCGGACGGCGGCGGAATGGTGAAGAGAAGCCCACGACTTTGCACAGCTACTGGCGGCTAACAGCGGCGTTAGCCGGCCTGAAAATGGTGGGGCAAAGTCGCCAGTCGATGGGGAGCCGAACGGCACCGGCGGTGTCGACCAAGGCGGCCGGCAACGGCGACGGTGAGGGTAAAGCTGAACGGAACGTGGGAGAGGAGAGAGAGAGAGGGTCGACTGCGCGAGGGAAAGCAAGGAAGAAAGAAGAAAAAGAGAAAAAGGAAAGAGAAAAAGAAAAGAGAAGGGGAAAAAGAGAGATCCAGTCTTTTCATCTTGGGTCCCAAAAAATCCAACGAAGAGGATTTTAAAACTGAAAGATAAATAAAATAATCCAAACGCAGTGAAATATTTAAATAAAACAATAACAATTTTAAAACCCATAAACCAACCCATTTAAATTAAAGATCATTTTAAATGCAAAACAGTACATAACATTAAGAAAACACCATAAAAATTAATTTTCACAACTTAAAATATAATAAAATAATATTTAAAAACTCCCATAATTTTAAACCAAGATAATTAATCACTAAATAAATTAAATAAATCCTTCATTAAAAATACACTAAAATTCGGGATGTAACACTTGGCTTTGTAATAAGCATGGACAAAGTGGTAAAAATAAGAGGTGCTCGGAATTGACCGGGGTTGGAGCAAACACACCACAAGCTTATTGAAGTACCTTGGCAAGCCCCCGAGCAAAAACCTTCAATCTCTTAACTTTCCCATTTTGCCCAAACTATGCTCTCTACTAAGCATGGGCAAAGTGGTAAAGTTAAGGGATGCTCGGAAATGTCCGGGGTCGGGGCATACATTCCACAAGGTCATTGAAGTACCATGGGAAACCCGCAAGCAAAAAACTCCAACCTCTTAACTTTCCCACTTTGCCCCCACTTGGCTTTGTAATAACCATGGACAAAGTGGTAAAAATAAGAGGTGCTCTGAATTGATCGGGGTCGGGGCATACATTCCACAAGGTCGTTGTAGTACCATGGGAAGCCCGCGAGCGAAAAACTCCAACCTCATAACTTTACCACTTTCCCCTCATTTGGCTTAGTAATAAGCATGGGCAAAGTGGTAAAAATAAGAGGTGCTCGGAAATGACCGGGGTCGGAGCATACATACCACAAGGTCATTGTAGTACCAGGGGAAGCCCGTGAGCAAAAACGTCCAACCTCTTAACTTTCTCATTTTGCTCAAACTATGCTCTGTACTAAGCATGGGCAAAGTGGTAAAAATAATCGGTGCTTGAAAATGTCTAGGGTCGGGGCATACATTCCACAAGATCATTGTAGTACCCTGGGAAACCCACGAGCTAAAAACTTCAACCTCTTAACTTTCCCACTTTACCCTCACTTGGCGTTGTAATAAGCATGGGCAAGGTGGTAAAAATAAGGGGTGCTCGGAATTGACCGGGGTCGAGGCATACATTCCACAAGGTCATTGTACTACCATGGGAAGCCCGCGAGCAAAAAACTCCAACCGCATAACTTTCTCACTTTGCCCTCACTTGGCTTTATAATAAGCATGGGCAAAGTGGTAAAAATAAGAGGTGCTCAGAATTGACCGGGGTCGGGGCATACATTCCACAAGGTCATTGTAGTACCATGGCAAGCCTGCGAGCAAAAAACTCCAAACTCTTAACTTTCCTTCTCTGCCCTCACTTGGCTTTGAAATAAGCATGGGCAAAGTGGTAAAAACAAGGGGTGCTCGGAAATGTCCGGGGTCGGGGCATACATACCACAAGGTCATTGTAGTACCATGGGAAGCCCGCGAAAAAAAACCTCCAACCCCTTAACTTTGCTACTTTGCCCACACTATGCTTTGTACTAAGCAAGTGCAAAGTGGTAAAAATAATAGGTGCTCGGAAATGACTGGGGTCGGCGCATACAATTCCATAAGGTCATTGTAGTACCATGGGAAGCCCGCGAGCAAAAAACTCCAACCGAATAACTTTCCCACTTTGCCCCCACTTGGCTTTGTAATAAGCATCGGCAAAGTGGTAAAACTAAGAGGTGCTCGGAATTGCCCGGGGTCAGAGCATACATACCACAAGGTCATTGTAGTACCATAGGAAACTCGGGAGCAAAATCGTCCAACCTCTTAGCTTTCCCATTTTGCCCAAACTATGCTCTCTACTAAGCATGGGCAAAGTGGTGAAGTTAAGGGGTGCAAAGAAATGTCTGGGGTCGGGGCATATATTCCACAAGGTCATTGTAGTA
>CM056953.1:18034692-18054229 GCA_029856935.1 Cyclocarya paliurus | reverse complement strand
CAAAGTTAAGAGGTTGGAGTTCTTTTGCTCGGGGGCTTCCCATGGTACTACAATGACCTGATGGTATGTATGCGCCGACACCGGGCAATTCGGAGCACCTCTTATTTTTACCACTTTGCCCTTGCTTTGTAGAAAGCCCAGTGAGGGCAAAGTGGCAAGGTTAAGAGGTTGGAGTTTTTTCTCAGGGGCATCCCATGGTACTACAATGACCTTATGGTATGTATGCTTCGACACCGGGCTATTCGGAGCACCTCTTATTTTTACCACTTTGCCCTTTACTCATTAGAAAGCCAAGTGAGGGCAAAGTGGCAAAGTTAAGAGCTTGGAGTTTTTTGCACGGCGGCTTCCCATGGTACTACAATGACCTTATGGTTTGTATGCCCCGACCCCCGGTTATTTGGAGCATCTCTTATTTTTACCACTTTGCCCTTTACTCATTAGAAAGCCAAGTGAGGGCAAAGTGGCAAAGTTAAGAGGTTGGAGTTTTTTGCTCGGGGGCTTCCCATGGTACTACAATGACCTTATGGAATGTATGCCCCGACACCGGGCTATTCGGAGCACCTCTTATTTTTACAACTTTGCCATTGCTTTGTAGAAAGCCAAGTGAGGGCAAAGTGGCAAAGTTAAGAGGTTGGAGTTTTTTGCTCGGGGGCTTCCCATGGTACTACAATGACCTTATGGTATGTATGATCCGACCCCGGGGTATTCGGAGCACCTCTTATTTTTACCACTTTGCCATTGCTTTGTAGAAAGCCAAGTGAGGGCAAAGTGGCAAGGTTAAGAGGTTGGAGTTTTTTCTCAGGGGCTTCCCATGGTACTACAATGACCTTATGGTATGTATGCCTCGACACCGGGCTATTCGGAGGACCTCTTATTTTTACCACTTTGCCCTTTACTCATTAGAAAGCCAAGTGAGGGCACCAACCTCTTAACTTTGCCAGTTTGCCCTCACTTGGCTTTCTACAAAGCAAGGGCAAAGTGGTAAAACTATAAGGTGCTCCGAATAGCCCGGTGTCGGGGCATACATAACATAAGGTCATTGTAGTACCATGGGAAGCCCCCGAGCAAAAACTCCAACCTCTTAACTTTGCCACTTTGCCCTCACTTGGCTTTCCACAAAGCAAGGGCAAAGTGGTAAAAATAAGAGGTGCTCCGAATTGACAGGGGTCGGGGCATACATACCATAAGGTCATTGTAGTAACATGGGAAGCCCCCGAGCAAAAAACTCCAACCTCTTAACTTTGCCACTTTGCCCTCACTTGGCTTTCTACAAAGCAAGGGCAAAGTGGTAAAAATAAGAGGTGCTCCGAATAGCCCGGGGTCGGGGCATACATACCATAAGGTCATTGTAGTATCATGGGAAGCCCCCGAGCATAAAACTCCAACCTTTTAACTTTGCCACTTTTCCCTCACTTGGCTTTCTACAAAGCAAGGGCAAAGTGGTAAAAATAAGAGGTGCTCCGAATAGCCCGGGGTCGGGGCATACATACCATAAGGTCATTGTAGTACCATGGGAAGCCCCCGAGCAAAAAACACCAACTCTTAACTTTGCCACTTTGCCCTCACTTGGCTTTTACCTTAGCAATGGCAAAGTGGACAAAATAAGAGGTGCACCGAATAGCCAGGGGTCGGCGCAACATACATACCATAAGGTCATTGTCTTACCATGGGAAGCTCGCGAGCAAAAAACGCCAACCTCTTAACTTTGCCACTTGGCCCACCCTTGGCTTTCAACTAAAGAAGGGCAAAGTGGTAAAAATAAGAGGTGCACCGAATAGCCTGGGGTCGGGGCATACATACCATAAGGTCATTGTAGTACCATACGAAGCCCGTGAGGAAAAAACTCGCATCCCTTAACTTTGCCACTATGCCCTCACTTGGCTTTTACCTTAGCAATGGGAAAGTGGGCAAAATAAGAGAGGCACCGAATAGCCCGGGGTCGGGGCATACATTCCATAAGGTCATTGTAGTACCATGGGAAGCCCGCGAGCAAAAAACCCCAACCTCTTAACTTTGTCACTTGGCCCACCCTTGGCTTTCAACAAAAGAAGGGCAAAGTGGTAAAAATAAGAGGTGCACCGAATAGCCCGGGGTCGGGGCATACATACCATAAGGTCATTGTAGTACCATGCGAAGCCCGCGAGAAAAACTCCCATCCCTTAACTTTGCCACATTGCCCTTACTTGGCTTTTTAATGAGTAAAGGGCAAAGTGGTAAAAATAAGAGGTGCTCCGAATAGCCCAGGGTCGGGGCATACATACCATAAGGTCATTGTAGTACCATGGGAAGCCCCCGAGCAAAAAACTCCAACCTCTTAACTTTGCCACTTTGCCCTCACTTGGCTTTCTACAAAGCAAGGGCAAAGTCATAAAAATAAGAGGTGCTCCGAATAGCCCGGGGTCGGGGCACACATACCATAAGGTCATTGTATTACGATGGGAAGCCCCCAAGCAAAAAACTCCAACCTCTTAACTTTGCCACTTTGCCCTCACTTGGCTTTCTACAAAGTAAGGGCAAAGTGGTAAAAATAAGAGGTGCTCCGAATTAACAGGGGTCTGGGCATACATACCATAAGGTCATTGTAGTACCATGGGAAGCCCCCGAGCAAAAAACTCCAACCTCTTAACTTTGCCACTTTGCCCTCACTTGGCTTTCTACAAAGCAAGCGCAAAGTGGTAAAACTATAAGGTGCTCCGAATAGCCCAGTGTCGGGGCATACATAACATAAGGTCATTGTAGTACCATGGGAAGCCCCCGAGAGAAAACTCCAACGTCTTAACTTTGCCACTTTGCCCTCACTTGGCTTTCCACAAAGCAAGGGCAAAGTGGTAAAAATAAGAGGTGCTCCGAATTGACCGGGGTCGGGGCATACATACCATAAGATCATTGTAGTAACATGGGAAGCCCCCGAGCAAAAAACTCCAACCTCTTAACTTTGCCACATTGCCCTAACTTAGCTTTCTACATATCAAGGGCAAAGTGGTAAAAATAGGAGGTGCTCCGAATAGCCCGGGGTCGGGGCATACATACCATAAGGTCATTGTATACGATGGAAGCCCCCGAGCAAAAAACTCCAACCTCTTAACTTTGCCACCTTGCCCTCACTTGGCTTTCTACAAAGTAAGGGCAAAGTGGTAAAAATAAGAGGTGCTCCGAATTGCCAGGGGTCGGGGCATACATACCATAAGGTCATTGTAGTACCATGGGAAGCCCTCGAGCAAAAAACTCCAACCTCTTAACTTACCACTTTGCCCTCACTTGGCCTTCTAATGAGTAAAGGGCAAAGTTGGAAAAATAAGAGGTGCTCCGAATTGCCCGGGGTCGGGGCATACATACCCATAAGGTCATTGTAGTACCATGGGAAGCCCCCGAGCAAAAAACTCCAACTTGTTAACTTTGCCACTTTGCCCTCACTTGGCTTTCTACAAAGCAATGGCAAAGTGGTAAAATAAGAGGTGCTCCGATACTCCGGGTCGGATCATACATACCATAAGGTCATTGTAGTACCATGGGAAGCCCCCGAGCAAAAAACTCCAACCTCTTAACTTTGCCACTTTGCCCTCACTTGGCTTTCTACAAAACAAGGCAAAGTGGTAAAAAATAAGAGGTGCTCCGAATAGCCCGTGTCGGGGCATACATCCATAAGGTCATTGTAGTACCATGGGAAGCCCCCGAGCAAAAAACTCCAACCTCTTAACTTTGCCACTTTGCCCTCACTTGGCTTTCTACTGAGTAAAGGGCAAAGTGGTAAAAATAAGAGGTGCTCCAAATAACCCGGGGTCGGGGCATACAAACCATAAGGTCATTGTAGTACCATGGGAAGCCCCCGAGCAAAAAACTCCAACCTCTTAACTTTGCCACTTTGCCCTCACTTGGCTTTCTAATGAGTAAAGGGCAAAGTGGTAAAAATAAGAGGTGCTCCGAATAGCCCGGTGTCGAAGCATACATACCATAAGGTCATTGTAGTACCATGGGAAGCCCCTGAGAAAAAACTCCAACCTCTTAACCTTGCCACTTTGCCCTCACTTGGCTTTCTACAAAGCAAGGCAAAAGTGGTAAAAATAAGAGGTGCTCCGAATAGCCCGGGGTCGGGGCATACATGCCCTAAGGTCATTGTAGTACCATGGGAAGCCCTAGAGCAACAAACTTCAACCTCTTAACTTTGCCACTTTGCCCTCACTTGGCTTTCCATAAAACAAGGGCAAAGTGGTAAAAATAAGAGGTGCTCTGAATTGCCCGGGGTCGGGGCATACATACCATAAGGTCATTGTAGTACCATCGGAAGCCCCCGAGCAAAAAACTCCAACCTCTTAACTTTGCGACTTTGCCCTCACTTGGCTTTCTACAAAGCAAGGGCAAAGTCATAAAAATAAGAGGAGCTCCGAATAGCCCGGGGTCGGGGCACACATACCATAAGGTCATTGTATTACGATGGGAAGCCCCGAAGCAAAAAACTCCAACCTCTTAACTTTGCCACTTTGCCCTCACTTGGCTTTCTACAAAGTAAGGGCAAAGTGGTAAAAATAAGAGGTGCTCCGAATTGACAGGGGTCTGGGCATACATAACATAAGGTCATTGTAGTACCATGGGAAGCCCCCGAGCAAAAACTCCAACCTCTTAACTTTGCCACTTTGCCCTCACTTGGCTTTCCACAAAGCAAGGGCAAAGTGGTAAAAATAAGAGGTGCTCCGAATTGACCGGGGTCGGGGCATACATACCATAAGATCATTGTAGTACCATGGGAAGCCCCCGAGCAAAAAACTCCAACCTCTCAACTTTGCCACATTGCCCTAACTTAGCTTTCTACATAGCAAGGGCAAAGTGGTAAAAATATGAGGTGCTCCGAATAGCCCGGGGTCGGGGCATACATACCATAAGGTCATTGTAGTACGATGGGAAGCCCCCGAGCCAAAAAACTCCAACCTCTTAACTTTGCCACCTTGCCCTCACTTGGCTTTCTACAAAGTAAGGGCAAAGTGGTAAAAATAAGAGGTGCTCCGAATTGCCAGGGGTCGGGGCATACATACCATAAGGTCATTGTAGTACGATGGGAAGCCCTCGATTAAAAAACTCCAACCTCCTAACTTTACCACTTTGCCCTCACTTGCCCTTCTAATGAAGTAAAGGGCAAAGTGTGGAAAATAAGAGGTGCTCCGAATTGCTCGGGGTTGGGGCATACATACCCATAAGGTCATTGTAGTACCATGGGAAGCCCCCGAGCAAAAAACTCCAACTTGTTAACTTTGCCACTTTGCCCTCACTTGGCTTTCTACAAAGCAATGCCAAAGTGGTAAAAATAAGAGGTGCTCCGAATACCCCGGGGTCGGATCATACATACCATAAGGTCATTGTAGTACCAGGGGAAGCCCCCGAGCAAAAAACTCCAACCTCTTAACTTTGCCACTTTGCCCTCACTTGGCTTTCTACAAAGCATGGGCAAAGTGGTAAAAATAAGAGGTGCTCCGAATAGCCCGGTGTCGGGGCATACATTCCATAAGGTCATTGTTGTACCATGGGAAGCCCCCGAGCAAAAAACTCCAACCTCTTAACTTTGCCACTTTGCCCTCACTTGGCTTTCTAATGAGTAAAGGGCAAAGTGGTAAAAATAAGAGATGCTCCAAATAACCCGGGGTCGGGGCATACAAACCATAAGGTCATTGTAGTACCATGGGAAGCCCCCGTGCAAAAAACTCCAACCTCTTAACTTTGCCACTTTGCCCTCACTTGGCTTTCTAATGAGTAAAGGGCAAAGTGGTAAAAATAAGAGGTGCTCCGAATAGCCCGGTGTCGAAGCATACATACCATAAGGTCATTGTAGTACCATGGGAAGCCCCTGAGAAAAAACTCCAACCTCTTAACCTTGCCACTTTGCCCTCACTTGGCTTTCTACAAAGCAAGGGCAAAGTGGTAAAAATAAGAGGTGCTCCGAATTGCCCGGTGTCGGCGCATACATACCATCAGGTCATTGTAGTACCATGGGAAGCCCCCGAGCAAAGAACTCCAACCTCTTAACTTTGCCACTTTGCCCTCACTTGGCGTTCTACAAAGTAAGGGCAAAGTGGTAAAAATAAGTGGTGCTCCGAATAGCCCGGGGTCGGGGAATACATACCATGTGGTCATTGTAGTACCATGGGGAGCCCCCGAGCAAAAAACTCCAACCTCTTAACTTTGCCAGTTTGCCCTCACTTGGCTTTCTACAAAGCAAGGCAAAAGTGGTAAAAATAAGAGGTGCTCCGAATAGCCCGGGGTCGGGGCATACATACCATAAGGTCATTGTAGTACCATGGGAAGCCCCAGAGCAACAAACTTCAACCTCTTAACTTTGCCACTTTGCCCTCACTTGGCTTTTCCATAAACAAGGGCAAAGTGGTAAAAATAAGAGGTGCTCTGAATTGCCCGGGGTCGGGGCATACATACCATAAGGTCATTGTAGTACCATGAGAAGCCCCCGAGCAAAAAACTCCAACCTCTTAACTTTGCCACTTTGCCCTCACTTGGCTTTTCTACAAAGTAAGGGCAAAGTGGTAAAAATAAGAGGTGCTCCGAATAGCCCGGGGTCGGGGCATACATACCATAAGGTCATTGTAGTACCATGGGAAGCCGCCGAGCAAAAAACTCCAACCTCTTAACTTTACCACTTTGCCCTCACTTGGCCTTCTAATGAGTAAAGGGCAAAGTTGGAAAAATAAGAGGTGCTCCGAATTGCTCGGGGTCGGGGCATACATACCCATAAGGTCATTGTAGTACCATGGGAAGCCCCCGAGCAAAAAACTCCAACTTGTTAACTTTGCCACTTTGCCCTCACTTGGCTTTCTACAAAGCAATGGCAAAGTGGTAAAAATAAGAGGTGCTCCGAATACCCCGGGGTCGGATCATACATACCATAAGGTCATTGTAGTACCATGGGAAGCCCCCGAGCAAAAAACTCCAACCTCTTAACTTTGCGACTTTGCCCTCACTTGGCTTTCTACAAAGGAAGGGCAAAGTCATAAAAATAAGAGGTGCTCCGAATAGCCCGGGGTCGGGGCACACATACCATAAGGTCATTGTATTACGATGGGAAGCCCCCAAGCAAAAAACTCCAACCTCTTAACTTTGCCACTTTGGCCTCACTTGGCTTTCTACAAAGTAAGGGCAAAGTGGTAAAAATAAGAGGTGCTCCGAATTGACAGGGGTCTGGGCATACATACCATAAGGTCAATGTAGTACTATGGGATGCCCCCGAGCAAAAAACTCCAACCTCTTAACTTTGCCACTTTGCCCTCACTTGGCTTTCTACAAAGCAAGCGCAAAGTGGTAAAACTATAAGGTGCTCCGAATAGCCCGTTGTCAGGGCATACATAACATAAGGTCATTGTAGTACCACGGGAAGCCCCCGAGCAAAAACTCCAACCTCTTAACTTTGCCACTTTCCCCTCACTTGGCTTTCCACAAAGCAAGGGCAAAGTGGTAAAAATAAGAGGTGCTCCGAATTGACCGGGGTCGGGGCATACATACCATAAGATCATTGTAGTACCATGGGAAGCCCCCGAGCAAAAAACTCCAACCTCTTAACTTTGCCACATTGCCCTAACTTAGCTTTCTACATAGCAAGGGCAAAGTGGTAAAAATATGAGGTGCTCCGAATAGCCCGGGGTCGGGGCATACATACCATAAGGTCATTGTAGTACGATGGGAAGCCCCCGAGCAAAAAACTCCAACCTCTTAACTTTGCCACCTTGCCCTCACTTGGCTTTCTACAAAGTAAGGGCAAAGTGGTAAAAATAAGAGGTGCTCCGAATTGCCAGGGGTCGGGGCATACATACCATAAGGTCGTTGTAGTACCATGGGAAGCCCTCGATCAAAAAACTCCAACCTCTTAACTTTACCACTTTGCCCTCACTTGGCCTTCTAATGAGTAAAGGGCAAAGTTGGAAAAATAAGAGGTGCTCCGAATTGCTCGGGGTCGGGGCATACATACCCATAAGGTCATTGTAGTACCATGGGAAGCCCCCGAGCAAGAAACTCCAACTTGTTAACTTTGCCACTTTGCCCTCACTTGGCTTTCTACAAAGCAATGGCAAAGTGGTAAAAATAAGAGGTGCTCCGAATACCCCGGGGTCGGATCATACATACCATAAGGTCATTGTAGTACCATGGGAAGCCCCCGAGCAAAAAACTCCAACCTCTTAACTTTGCCACTTTGCCCTCACTTGGCTTTCTAATGAGTAAAGGGCAAAGTGGTAAAAATAAGAGGTGCTCCGAATAGCCCGGTGTCGAAGCATACATACCATAAGGTCATTGTAGTACCATGGGAAGCCCCTGAGAAAAAACTCCAACCTCTTAACCTTGCCACTTTGCCCTCACTTGGCTTTCTACAAAGCAAGGGCAAAGTGGTAAAAATAAGAGGTGCTCCGAATTGCCCGGTGTCGGCGCATACATACCATCAGGTCATTGTAGTACCATGGGAAGCCCCCGAGCAAAGAACTCCAACCTCTTAACTTTGCCACTTTGCCCTCACTTGGCTTTCTACAAAGTAAGGGCAAAGTGGTAAAAATTAGTGGTGCTCCGAATAGCCCGGGGTTGGGGAATACATACCATGTGGTCATTGTAGTAGCATGGGGAGCCCCCGAGCAAAAAATTCCAACCTCTTAACTTTGCCAGTTTGCCCTCACTTGGCTTTCTACAAAGCAAGGCAAAAGTGGTAAAAATAAGAGGTGCTCCGAATAGCCCGGGGTCGGGGCATACATACCATAAGGTCATTGTAGTACCATGGGAAGCCCCAGAGCAACAAACTTCAACCTCTTAACTTTGCCACTTTGCCCTCACTTGGCTTTCCATAAAACAAGGGCAAAGTGGTAAAAATAAGAGGTGCTCTGAATTGCCCAGGGTCGGGGCATACATACCATAAGGTCATTGTAGTACCATGAGAAGCCCCCGAGCAAAAAACTCCAACCTCTTAACTTTGCCACTTTGCCCTCACTTGGCTTTTCTACAAAGTAAGGGCAAAGTGGTAAAAATAAGAGGTGCTCCGAATAGCCCGGGGTCGGGGCATACATACCATAAGGTCATTGTAGTACCATGGGAAGCCGCCGAGCAAAAAACTCCAACCTCTTAACTTTGCCACTTTGCCCTCAATTGGCTTTCTACAAAGCAAGGGAAAAGTGGTAAATATAAGAGGTGCTCCGAATAGCCCTGGGTCGGGGTATGGTATGTATGCCCCGACCCCGGGCTATTCGGAGCACCTCTTATTTTTACCACTTTGTCCTTACTTTGTAGAAAAGCCAAGTGAGGGCAAAGTGGCAAAGTTAAGAGGTTGGAGTTTTTTGCTCGGGGGCTTCTCATGGTACTACAATGACCTTATGGTATGTATGCCCCGACCCCGGGCAATTCAGAGCACCTCTTATTTTTACCACTTTGCCCTTTACTCATTAGAAAGCCAAGTGAGGGAAATGTGGCAAAGTTAAGGGATGGGAGTTTTTTCCTCGTGGGCTTCGCATGGTACTACAATGACCTTATGGTATGTATGCCCCGACCCTGGGCTATTCGGTGCACCTCTTATTTTTACTACTTCGCCCTTCTTTTGTTGAAAGCCAAGGGTGGGCCAAGTGGCAAAGTTAAGAGGTTGGGGTTTTTTGCTCGCGGGCTTCCCATGGTACTACAATGACCTTATGGTATGTATGCCCCGACCCCGGACTATTCGGTGCACCTCTTATTTTGACCACTTTGCCATTGCTAAGG
Organism: Cyclocarya paliurus; assembly: GCA_029856935.1. Lineage (NCBI taxonomy): Eukaryota > Viridiplantae > Streptophyta > Magnoliopsida > Fagales > Juglandaceae > Cyclocarya > Cyclocarya paliurus. Next base: position 18,044,509 of record CM056953.1, on the reverse strand, counting down.
TAAAAGCCAAGTGAGGGCAAAGTGGCAAAGTTAAGGGATGGGAGTTTTTTCCTCGCGGGCTTCGCATGGTACTACAACGACCTTATGGTATATATGCCCCGACCCCGGGCTATTCGGTGCACCTCTTATTTTTACCACTTAGCCCTTGCTTAGATAAAAGCCAAGTGAGTGCAAAGTGGCAAACTTAAGATGTGGGAGTTTTTTGCTCGCGGGCTACCCATGGTACTACAATGACCTAATGGTATGTATTCCCTGACCATGGGCTATTCAGGGGACCTCTTATTTTTACTACTTTGCCCTTGCTTTGTTGAAAGCCAAGTGAGCGCAAAGTATGAAAGTTAAGAGATTATAGTTTTTTGCTCGCAGGCTTCCCCTGGAACTACAATTACCTTATGGTATGTATGCCCCGACCCCGGGCTATTCGGTACACCTCTTATTTTTACCACTTTGCCCTTACTTAGTAGAAAGCCAAGTGAAGGCAAAGTGGCAAAGTTAAGAGGTTGGAGTTTTTTGCTCGCTGGCTTCCTATGGTACTACAATGACCATGTGGAATGTATGCCCCGACCCCGGACATTTTAGAGCACCCCTTATTTTTACCAGTTTTCCCATGCTTATTTCAAAGGCAAGTGAGGGCAAAGAGGGAAAGTTAAGAGGTTTGAGTGTTTTGCTCGCGGGCTTCCCATGGTACTACAATGACCTTATGGTATGTATGCCCCAACCCCGGGCAATTCGGTGCACCTCTTATTTTTACCACTTTGCCCTTGCTTTGTAGAAAGCCAAGTGAGGGCCAAGTGGCAAAGTTAAGAGGTTGGAGTTTTTTACTCGCGTGCTTCCCATGGTAATACAATGACCTTATGGTATGTATGCCCCGACCCCGGGCTATTCGGTGCACCTCTTATTTTTACCACTTTGCCATTGCTAAGGTAAAAGCCAAGTGAGGGCAAATTGGAAAAGTTAAGAGATGGGAGTTTTTTGCTCACAGGGTTCGCATGGTACTACTATGACCTTATGGTATGTATGCCCCGACCTCGGGCAATTCGGAGCACCTCTTATTTTTACCACTTTGCCCTTGCTTTGATGAAAGCCAAGTGAGGGCCAAGTGGCAAAGTTAAAAGGTTGGAGTTTTTTGCTTGCGGGCTTTCCATGGTACTACAATGACCTAATGGTATTTATGCCCCGACCCCGGCCAATTCGGAGCACCTCTTATTTTTACTACTTTGCCCGTTTTTTATTGAAAGTCAAGTGAGCGCAAAGTATCAAAGTTAAGTGGTTGGAGTTTTTTGCTCGCGGGCTTCCCATGGTACTAAAATGACGTTATGGTATGTATGCCCCGACCCCGGGCTCTTCGGTACACCTCTTATTTTTACGACTTTGCCCTTGCTTAGTAGAAAGCCAAGTGAAGGCAAAGTGGCAAAGTTAAGAGGTTGGAGTTTTTTGCTCGCGGGCTTCCCATGGTACTACAATGAACTTGTGGAATGTATGCCCTGACCCCGGACATTTCCGAGCACCCCTTATTTTTACCACTTTGCCCATGCTTATTTGAAAGCCCAGTGAGGGCAAAGAGGGTGATGGGAACCAAGGTGGGTCTAGTCTTAAAGATGATTCGCTAGTTTTAGATGGGCTAATTAGAAGATCAAGTGCTAAGAAGAGCAAGGAAGCAAGACAATGAATTAGTCTAGAATAATTGGGCTTGAGGATGCTTGGCCCACATATGTCTTATTTCATTTTAACTAGGGTTTTGGGAAGGCCTTGTATTGTGACCAAGGGCTTATTTGGAAAGTTACATGTTTTGGAACTAGGGTTTAGAAAGGTACTGTAGCGGCACTATTCATGCAGCCGAATACTATAACGGCCCTGTTCATGCGCGAATCACTATGTGGCACTGTTCATGCAGGGGCATTTTTGAGAGAAGGGGTTTTATTTTGGCTATGGTTTCAATAGGGTTTTGGTTAAAACACACTTTGTAGCGTCATTTGAGGATTAGACAATATTGAATGTTATTTGTGAGTGAGTGTACTCCTCTTGTTCTTGATTGAACTTTTGAACTTATCAAAGGCAAATCACAACTTTTGTGGCATTTCTCCTTGTAATCTGGATTCTTGGGACGGGTTCTTCAACGTGTCTAGATTTTAATATAATCTAGGTTCTTGAAACGGGTTCTCATCGGGCCTGGATTCTCCATCCATTTGACTTGAGTTTGGCTTTCTTGGGTACGTTTTCAAATTGATTGTGGGTTCAAGGGATTCCTTTCCCGCGGGTTCATATCATTTGGTATTCAGTGCTCGGTTTCCAATCAGGTCTAATTCTATCCTTTATTTCTTGTATTCTTAAATTTAATTCTAGGGCTTCATTGTTCTAGGGTTACAAAAAAAAAAAAAAGGAAACAAAAAGTACGCTGCCAAAATTCTTAGGGTTTTGGGTTTGGCTGAAATTTGCATCACCTAGGGTTTCAAAATTCTAGGGTTTCTTGTATCTCTAAGTTTGTCAATTCTTGGAGTGTCATTCCATTGATTATCTTCTATTTCATTGTCAATTCTTATGTGTTTGAATTCAATTACTTGATTTTCAATTGAATATTGCTGTTTGTGATTGAATTAGAGGAAAGAAAGAAAGGAAAAGAAAAGAAAAGAAAAGAAAGGAAAAAAAATTCAAAAAAAAAATCTAAAAAAAAAGAAAGGTGGCATACTCATAGGTTGCTACATAGTTACAAAAAGAGAAAGAAAGATATTTGTTGATTGGGCTTTATCATCAAAGGGGCTGAAAACATCTTTCTAGTGGATATCTTGTTTTATCATTACTCTTTCTCTCGTTTAAATTCCTTGTGTCTCCTGTCATTTTATTCATTCCTTGTTTTTTGTTCTTGTGTCTTGGATCTATATTACTGGTTAGAATAATACAAGGTTGTATTGTGTTGATTTAGTTCAACTAGTTCTTAAAGAACTTGAGCGAGAAAACTCTTGAGGTAAAAGGCAAGAGTGTGTGAGAATATTATTTGGAAAAAAGCCAATTAAGACTGAAACACGAGTGGAGTGCCATTATTCGAGTGTAAACACGTAAGGGAGTGTGTGAGGTTTTTCACTAACATTCTTTTTGTGCAGCACATTATGATGTCTCATAAAAGTGACTAATCACCAAGGGGGATGGAAGATAACTCGTCATTTGTGTTGCAAGCCATACAACAACAGTTTGAGCGGTTGAACTTGGTGTTGGGAAAGTGAGGGATAAGATGGATCGTCGAGATGTCCTAATTAGAAATCTTCAAGGCAGGAGAGATAGGAGGCAACGTGAGCCTAGTTTTGAGAATGGGTATAAGAATGAAGAGTATGGTGAGTCTCTTGTTGCTAGGCGTGCTCTCAATACACAAATTAAGATGGATGATACAGAGTAGCAAAGCGAGAACATTTTTCGTACTAAATGCCACATCAACAATAAGGTATGTAGTATGATTATTGATGTGAGGAGTTGAGGTAAAGTTATGGCTAGCACTACTTTAGTTGAGAAATTGAGTTTACCTACCTTGAAACACCCTAAACCATACAAGTTGCAGTGGTTGAGTGATTGTGGAGAGGTTAGGGTAAATAAGCAAGTGCTAGTTTCTTTTTCAATTGGAAAATACCAGGATGTGGTGCTTTGTGATTTAGTGCCTATGCATGCTAGCCATATTTTGTTGGGGAGGCCGTGGCAGTATGATAGGAAGGTGATCCATAATGAGTTAAGGAACATGTATAGTTTTGAAAAGGATGGAAAAATAATCAAACTTACTCCTTTAACTCCAACACAGGTCCAAGGGGACCAACTGAAACAGAAAAGTGAGGTTCCTCAAAAGAAAAAAGAGAGTGAAATGGAGAAAGAGAGTGAAAAGAAAAAAGAGAGTGAAAAGAAGAAAGAGAGTAAAAAGGAAAAAGAGAGTGAGAGGAAAAAAGAGAATGAGGTTGAAACATCAAGAGAAAGAGAGAGTGAAAAAGAAAATAGAGAGGTGGCTGAGAGTAAAAAAAAAAGAGATGAGCCATGTGAGGAAAAAGAAACAAAAGTGAGATTTTATGCTAAGGCAAGATTTTATACTAACGAATTTAGGAACTCTTTGCCTAGTGTTGTTGTTTCTTTGTTGCAGGGATATGAGGTCATAATTCCTAACATTGTGTTTAGTGGATTGCCACCTATTAGAGAGATAAAGCATTATATTGATTTTGTGCCAGGTGCGACAATCCCTACACGACATTTCTTTGAAGAGCATGAGTCCTTGACGCACATGAAAGGACAAGGTAAGTTAAATAGAATGCATGCCAAGTGGGTGCAATTCATTGAAACCTTTCCTCATGTAATCAAGTATACACAAGGTAAGGAAAGTTTTGTAGTTGATGCTTTAGCAAGAAGGTATGTCCTTGTCATCATTTTAGATACAAAGTTATTGAGACTTGAATATGATAAGCAATTGCATGCTAATGATGATGATTTTGCTAGTGTGTATGGAGCATGTGAGAAGGCATCGTTTGGTAAGTGTTATAGACTAGATTGGTATTTGTTTAGAGATAATAAACTTTATGAGCCTACTAGTCTTATGCGTGAGATGCTAGTGCATGGATGTGGTTTGTTGGGTTATTTTGGTGTGAAAAGGATGTTAAACGTGTGGCGTGACCATGGGTGGAAGTATTGGTTGACTTTCATTAAGTTTGCATATCATTGGAGTGGTTACTTTGGTGCAAAGAAGACTTTAAACGTGTTGCATGAACGTTTGTGGGAGTATCATTTGCCATTCATTGACATGTTGCATGAACGTTTGTGGGAGTATCATTTACCATTCATTAATGTGTTGCATAAAAGTTTGTGGGAGTATTGCTTGACATTCATTGAGTTCACATATGATTGGGGTGATCATTTTGAAGTAAGAAAGACTTTAGATGTGTTTCATGAACATTTGAGGGAGTTCTGTTTGCTATTTATTGAGTTTACATATAATTGGAGTGTTCATGCCCCTACTAAAGTTTCACCTTTTGAAATTGTTTATAGTTTTAATCCACTTACTCCTACAGATTTGATGGTTTTGCTTATTAATAATAGGAGTATCTTGCATGAACCATTACAAATTCTTGAGAAAATTAATCATAATGCATACAAGGTGGATCTTCCAGGTGAGTATAATGTTTCTGCAATTTTCAATATCACTAACTTTTTTCCCTTTGATCCAGGTGGAGATTCGAGGTCGAATCCTTTTGAGGAGAGGGGGAATGATGGGAACCAAGGTGGGCCTAGTCTTAAAGATGATTCGCAAGTTTCAGATGGGCTAATTAGAAGATCAAGAAAGCAAGACAATGAATTAGTCTAGAATAATTGGGCTTGAGGATGCTTGGCCCACATATGTCTTATTTCATTTTAACTAGGGTTTTGGGAAGGCCTTGTATTGTGGCCAAGGGTTTATTTGGAAAGTTACATGTTTTGGAACTAGGGTTTAGAAAAGTACTGTAGCGGCACTATTCATGCAGCCGAATACTGTAGCGGCACTGTTCATGCAGGGGCATTTTTGAGAGAAGGGGTTTTATTTTGGTTTGGGTTTCAATAGGGTTTTGGTTAAAACACACTTTGTAGCCTCATTTGAGGATTAGACAATATTGAATGTTATTTGTGAGTGAGTTTACTCCTCTTGTTCTTGATTGAACTTTTGAAATTATTAAAGGCAAATCACAACCTTTGTGGCGTTCCTCCTTGTAATCTGGATTCTTGGGACGGGTTATTCAACGGGTCTAGATTTTAATATAATCTAGATTCTTGAAATGAGTTCTCATCGGGTCTGGATTCTCCATCCATTTGACTTGAGTTTGGCTTTCTTGGGTACGTTTTCAAATTGATTGTGGGTTCAAGGGATTCCTTTCCCGTGGGTTCATATCAGAGGGAAAGTTAAGAGGTTGGAGTTTTTTACTAGCGGGCTTCCCATGGTACTACAGTGACCTTATGGTTTGTATGCCCCGACCCCGGGCTATTCGGTACACCTCTTAGTTTTACCACTTTCCCTTGCTTAGTAGAAAGGCATGTGAGGGACAAGTGGCAAAGTTAAGAGGTTGGAGTTTTTTACTCGCGGGCTTCCCATGTTACTACAATGACCTTGTGGAATGTGTGCCCCGACCCCGGTCAATTCTGAGCACCTCTTATTTTTACCACTTTGCTCATGCTTAACTAAAAGCCAAACGAGGGCAAAGTGGCAAAGTTAAGAGATGGGAGTTTTTTGCTCGCGGGCTTCCCATGGTAATACAATGACCTTATGGTATGTATGCCCCAACCCCAGGCTATTCAGTGCACCTCTTATTTTTACTACTTTGCCATTGCTAACGTGAAAGCCAAGTGGGGGCAAAGTGGCAAAGTTAAGAGATGGGAGTTTTTTGCTCGCGGGCTTCGCATGGTACTACAATGACCTTATGGTATGTATGCCCCGACCCCGGGCAATTCGGAGCACCTCTTATTTTTACCACTTTTCCCTTGCTTTGTTGAAAGCCAAATGAGGGCCAAGTGGCAAGGTTAAGAGGTTTGAGTTTTTTGCTCGCGGGCTTCCCATGGTACTACAATGACCTTATGTTATGTATGCGCCGACCCCGGGCAATTCGGTACACCTCTTATTTTTACCACTTTGCCCTTGCTTAGTAGAAAGCCAAGTGAAGGCAAAGTGGCAAAGTTAAGAGGTAGGATTTTTTGCTAGCGGGCTTCCCATGGTACAACAATGACCTTATGGAATGTATGCCCCGACCCCGGGCTATTAGGTACACCTCTTATTTTTACCACTTTGCCCTTACTTTGTAGAAAGCCAAGTGAGGGCAAAGTGGCAAAGTTAAGAGGTTGGAGTTTTTTGCTTGCGGGCTTCCCATGGTACTACAATGACCTTATGGTATGTATGCCCCGACCCCGGGCTATTCGGTGCACCTCTTATTTTAACCACTTTACACTTTCTTAGTAGAAAGCCAAGTGAGGGCAAAGTGGCAAAGTTAAGAGATGGGAGTTTTTTGCTCACAGGCTTCGCATGGTACTACAATGACCTTATGGTATGTATGCCCCGACCCCGGGCAATTCGGAGCACCTATTATTTTTACCACTTTGCCCTTCCTTTGTTGAAAGCCAAGTGAGGGCCCAGTGGCAAAGTTAAGAGGTTGGAGTTTTTCGCTCGCAGGCTTCCCATGGTACTACAATGACCTAATGGTATGTATGCCCCGACCCCGGCCAATTCGAAGCACCTATTATTTTTACTACTTTGCACTTGCTTTGTTGAAAGCCAAGTGAGCGCAAAGTACCAAAGTTAAGAGGTTGGAGTTTTTTGCTCGCGGACTTCCCATGGTACTACAATGACCTTTTGGTATGTATGCCCCAACCCCGGGCTATTCGGTACACCTCCTATTTTAACCACTTAGCCCTTGCTTAGTAAAAAGCCAAGTGAAGGCAAAGTGGCAACGTTAAGAGGTTGGTGTTTTTTGCTCGCGGGATTCCCATGGTACTACAATGACCTTGTGGAATGTATGCCCCGACCCCGGACATTTTTGAGTACCACTTATTTTTACCACTTTGCCCATGCTTATTTCAAAGCCAAGTGAGGGCAAAGAGGGAAAGTTAAGTGGTTGGAGTTTTTTGCTCGCGGGCTTCCCATGGTGCTACAATGACCTTATGGTATGTATGCCCCGACCCCAGGCTATACGATTCACCTCTTATTTTTACCAGTTTCCCTTACTTTGTAGAAAGCCAAGTGAGGGCATAGTGGCAAAGTTAAGAGTTCGGTGTTTTTTATGCGGGCTTCCCATGTTTCTACAATGACCTTGTGGAATGTACGCCCCGACCCCAGTCAATTCCGAGCACCTCCTATTATTACCAATTTGCCCATGCTTATTACAAAGCCAAATAAGGGCAAAGTGGCAAACTTAAGAGGTGGGAAGTTTTTGCTCGCGGGCTTCCCATGATACTACCATGACCATATGGTATGTTTGCCCTGACCCTAGACAATTTGAAGCACCTCTTACTTTTACCACTTTGCCCTTGCTTAGGTAAAAGCCAAGTGAGGGCAAAGTGGCAAAGTTAAGAGATGGGAGTTTTTTGCTCGCGAGTTTCGCATGGTACTACAATGACATTATGTTATGGATGCCCCAACCCCGGGAAATTTGGAGCACCACTTATTTTTACTATTTTTCCCTTGCTTTGTTGAAAGATAAGTGAGTGCAAAGTACCAAAGTTAAGAGGTTGGATTTTTTTGCTCGCGGGCTTCCCGTGGTAGTACAATGAATTTATGGTATATATGCCCCGACCCCGGGCTATTCGGTGCACCTTTTATTTTTACCACTTTGTCCTTGCTTAGTAGAAAGTCAAGTGAGGGTAAAGTGGCAAAGTGGTAAAGTTAAGAGGTTGGAGTTTTTTGCTCGCGGGCTTCCCATAGTACTACAATGACCTTATGGTATGTATGCGCCGACCCCAGGCAATTAGGAGCTCCCCTTATTTTTTCCACTTTGCCCTTGCTTAGTAGAAAGCCAAATGAGGGCAAAGTGGGAAAGTTAAGAGGTCGGAGTTTTTTGCTCGCGGGCTTCCCATGGTACTACAATGACCTTATGGTATGTATGCCCCGACCCCGGGCAATTCGGAGCACCTCTTATTTTTACCACTTTGCGCTTGCTTAGTAGAAAGCCAAGTGAGGGCAAAGTGGCAAAGTTAAGAGGTTGGTGTTTTTTGCTCGCGGGCTTCCCATGGTAATACAATGACCTTATGGTATCTATGCCCCGACCCCGGGCTATTCGGTGCACCTCTTATTTTTACCACTTTGCCCTTGCTTTGTTGAAAGCCAAGTGAGGGCCAAGTGGCAATGTTAAGAGGTTGGAGTTTTTTGCTCACGGGCTTCCCATCGTACTACAATGACCTAATGGTTTGTATGCCCCGACCCCGGCCAATTTGGAGCACCTCTTATTTTTGCTACTTTGCCCTTGCTTTGTTGAAAGCCAAGTGACCGCAAAGTACCAAAGTTAAGAGGTTAGAATTTTTTGCTCGCAGGCTTCCCATGGTACTACAATGACCTTTAGGTATGTATGCCCCGACCCCGAGCTATTCGGTACACATCTTATTTTTACCACTTTGCCCTTGCTTAGTAGAAAGCCAAGTGAAGGCAAAAGTGGCAAAGTTAAGAGGTTGGGATTTTTTGCTTGCGGGCTTCCCATGGTACAACAATGACCTTATGGTATGTATGCCCCGACCCCGGGCTATTCGGTGCACCTCTTATTTTTACCACTTTGCGCTTGGTTAGTAGAAAGCCAAGTGAGGAGCAAAGTGGCAAAGTTAAGAGATTAGAGGTTATTGCTCGTGGGCTTCTCGTGGTACTTCAATGACCATGGGGAATGTATGCCCTGACCCCGGTCAATTTCGAGCACCCATTATTTTTACCACTCTGCCTATGCTTTGTAGAAAGCATAGCTTGGGCAAAATTGGAAGGTTAAGAAGTTGGAGGTTTTTGCTCGCGGGCTTCCCATGGTACAACAATGACCTTGTGGTATGTATTTTCCGATGCCGGTCAAATCCGATCACCTCTTATTTTTACCACTTTGCCCATGCTTATTACAGAGCCAATTGAGGGCAAAGTGGGAAAGTTTAGACGCTGGTGTTTTTTGCTCGCGGGCTTCCCATGGTACTGCAATGACCTTGTGGAATGTATGCCCCAACCCCGTTCAATTCTGAGCACCTCTTATATTTTCCACTTCGCACTTGCTTAGTACAAAGCATAGAGTGGGCAAAGTAGCAAAGTTAAGAGGTTAGAGGTTTTTGCTCGCGGGCTTCTCGTGGTACTACCATGATCTTGTGGTATGTATGCCCC
>CM056953.1:18018979-18028979 GCA_029856935.1 Cyclocarya paliurus | reverse complement strand
ATCGAAATCGAGAAAAGGAAGTTTTCCAATCATTGACTTAAACCCATTGTTGAACCCCACTCAGCAGAATATGGAGGTACTTATGGCAGAACGGGCCAATCTGGTCTTTCACAATAAAGTGATAGATGGAACTGCCATTAAACGACTTATTAGCAGATTAATAGATCACTTCGGAATGGCATATACATCACATATCCTGGATCAAGTAAAGACTCTGTGGTTCCAGCAAGCCACTGCTACATCCATTTCATTAGGAATTGATGATCTTTTAACAATACCTTCTAAGGGATGGTTAGTCCAAGATGCGGAACAACAAAGTTTGGTTTTGGAAAAACACCATCATTATGGAAATGTACACGCAGTAGAAAAATTACGACAATCCATTGAGATATGGTATGCTACAAGTGAATATTTGCGACAAGAAATGAATCCTAATTTTAGGATGACTGACCCTTTTAATCCAGTACATATAATGTCTTTTTCGGGAGCTAGAGGAAATGCATCTCAAGTACATCAATTAGTAGGTATGAGAGGATTAATGTCGGATCCACAAGGACAAATGATTGATTTACCCATTCAAAGCAATTTACGTGAAGGACTGTCTTTAACAGAATATATCATTTCTTGCTACGGAGCCCGCAAAGGAGTTGTAGATACTGGTGTACGAACATCAGATGCTGGATATCTTACACGCAGACTTGTTGAAGTAGTTCAACACATTGTTGTACATAGAACAGATTGTGGTAGCATCCGAGGTATTTCTGTGAGTCCTCGAAATGGGATGATGCCGAAAAGAATTTTCATCCAAACATTAATTGGTCGTGTATTAGCAGATGATATATATATGGGCCCACGATGCATTGCCGTTAGAAATCAAGATATTGGGATTGGACTTGTCAATCGATTCATCACCTTTCAAACACAAACAATATCTATTCGAACCCCCTTTACTTGTAGGAGTACATCTTGGATCTGCCGATTATGTTATGGCCGAAGTCCTACTCATGGCGACCTGGTCGAATTGGGAGAAGCTGTAGGTATTATTGCGGGTCAATCTATTGGAGAACCGGGCACTCAACTAACATTAAGAACTTTTCATACCGGTGGAGTATTCACAGGAGGTACTGCAGAACATATACGAGCCCCTTCTAATGGAAAAATAAGATTCAATGAGGATTTGGTTCATCCCACACGTACACGTCATGGGCATCCCGCTTTTCTATGTTATATAGACTTGTATGTAACTATTGAGAGTGAAGATATTATACACAACGTGACTATTCCACCAAAAAGTTTTCTTTTAGTCCAAAATGATCAATATGTACAATCAGAACAAGTTATTGCTGAGATTCGCGCGGGAACATATACTTTTAATTTTAAGGAAAGGGTTCGAAAACATATTTATTCTGACTCAGAGGGAGAAATGCACTGGAGTACCGATGTATACCATGCACCGGAATTTACATACAGTAATGTGCATCTCTTACCAAAAACAAGTCATTTATGGATATTATCAGGAGGTTCGCGCCGCTCTAGTGTAGTACCTTTTTCGCTTCAAAAGGATCAAGATAAAATTAACGTTAATTCTCTTTCTGTTGAAAAAAGATCTATTTCTAGTCTTTCAGGAGACAATGATCAAGTAAGACAAAAATTCTTTAGTTCAGATCTTTTTGAAAAAAAAAAAGAAAGCGGGATTCCTGATTATTCAGAACTTAATCGAATCATATGTACGGGTCATTTTAATCTCATATATCCTACTATTCTCTACGAAAATTATGATTTATTGGCAAAGAGACGAAGAAATAGATTTATCATCCCATTCCAATCGATTCAAGAACGAGAAAAAGAGCTAATGCCTCCTTCCGGTATTTCGATTGAAATACCCGTAAATGGTATTTTTCGCAAAAATAGTATTCTTGCTTATTTTGATGATCCTCAATACAGAAGAAAAAATTCAGGAATTACTAAATATGGGACTATAGGAGTGCACTCAATCCTCAAAAAAGAGGATTTGATTGAGTATCGAGGAGTTAAAGAATTTAAGCCAAAATACCAAATGAAAATAGATCGATTTTTTTTCATTCCCGAGGAAGTACATATTTTGCCTGAATCTTCTTCCATAATGGTACAGAACAATAGTCTCATTGGAGTAGATACACGAATCACTTTAAATATAAGAAGCCGAACGGGCAGATTGGTCCGAGTGGAGAGAAAAAAAAAAGGATTGAACTTAAAATCTTTTCTGGAGATATCCATTTTCCTGGAAATATGGATAAGATATCCCGACACAGTGGTATCTTTATACCGCTTGGAACGGCAAAAAAAAATGCTAAGGAATCAAAAAAAAAGTTGAAAAATTGGATCTATGTCCAATGGATCACACCTAACAAGAAAAAGTATTTTGTTTTGGCTCGACCTGTAATCATATATGAAATAGCAGACGGTATAAATTTCGTAACACTTTTCTCCCAGCATCTGTTGCATGAAAGGGATAATCTGGAACTTAGAGTTGTCAATTATATCCTTTATGGAAATGGCAAACCCATTCGGGGAATTTATGGCACAAGTATTCAATTAGTTCGGACTTGTTTATTGTTGAATTGGGACCAAGACAAAAAAAGTTCTTCTGTCGAAGAAGCTCACGCTTCTTTTGTTGAAGTAAATACAAATGGTCTGATTCGAGATTTCCTACGAATCGATTTAGTAAAATCCTATATTTCGTATATCAGAAAAAGGAAAGATCCATCAGGTTCAGGATTGATCTTTGATGAGAGGTCAGATCCCAACAATATCAATCCATTTGATTCTATTTATTCCAAGGCAAGGATTCAACAATCACTTAGTCAAAATCAAGTAACTATTCGTACGTTGTTGAATAGGAATAAGGACTCTCAATCTTTGATAATTTTGTCATTATCTAATTGTTTTCAAATGGGTCCATTCAACGATGCAAAATATTACAATGTAATAAAAAAAGAATCAATGAAAAGAGATACTCTAATTCCAATTAGGAATTCGTTGGGGCCTTTAGGATTAGGAAGAGCCTCTAAAAGTAAGAATTTTGATTCATTTTACCATTTAATAACTTATAATCAGATCTCGGTAACTAAATATTTACAACTTGACAATTTAAAACAGACTTTTCAGGTACTTAAATATTATTTAATAGATGAAAATGGTAGAATTCATAATCCCGATCCATGCAGTAACACCGTTTTGAATCCATTCAATTTGAATTGGCATTTTCTCCATCATAATTATTGTGAAGAAACATCTACAATAATTAGCCTTGGGCAGTTTATTTGTGAAAATGTATGTATAGCGAAAAACGGACCGCACCTAAAATCGGGTCAAGTTCTAATTGTTCAAATTGACTCTGTAGTAATAAGATCAGCTAAACCTTATTTGGCCACTCTGGGAGCAACTGTTCATGGTCATTATGGAGAAATCCTTTACGAAGGAGATACGTTAGTTACATTTATATATGAAAAGTCGAGATCTGGAGATATAACGCAAGGTCTTCCAAAAGTGGAACAAGTGTTAGAAGTTCGTTCGATTGATTCAATATCGATGAACCTAGAAAAGAGGATTGAGGGTTGGAACGAGCGCATAGCAAAAATTCTTGGAATTCCTTGGGGATTCTTGATTGGTGCTGAGCTAACTATAGTACAAAGTCGTATCTCTTTGGTTAATAAGATCCAAAAAGTTTATCGATCTCAGGGGGTGCAGATTCATAATCGGCATATAGAGATTATTGTGCGTCAAATAACATCAAAAGGGTTGGTTTCAGAAGATAGAATGTCTAATGTTTTTTCACCCGGAGAACTAATTGAATTGTTGCGGGCGGAACGAACAGGGCGTGCTTTGGAAGAAGCAATCTGTTACCGAGCCATCTTATTGGGAATAACGAAAGCATCTCTAAATACTCAAAGTTTCATATCCGAAGCGAGTTTTCAAGAAACTGCTAGAGTTTTAGCAAAAGCCGCTCTCCGGGGTCGTATCGATTGGTTGAAAGGTCTGAAAGAGAACGTTGTTCTCGGGGGATGGTACCCGTTGGTACTGGATTCAAAGGATTAGTACAACGTTCAAGGCAACCTAACAACATTCCTTTGGAAACAAAAAAGAATGATTTATTCGAGGTGAAAATGAGAGATATGTTGTTCTACCACAGAGAATTATTTGATTTTTTCATTTCAAAGAATTTATACGATACACCCAAACAATCATTGCGATGATTTAATGATTCCTAAGAGCGGATTCTTAACTATTTTCGGTCATTTTTTTTTATTTGGTAATAGTAATAAAGATAATAACAAATAGAATAGAAATAAATTAATGGCTTGAATCATGTATCAACGGCTAATATCTGTTAGAGGTAGAAAAGAAGGTTCCATCGGAACAATTATTTATTTCTATTTCAGGGTACCTCGTCTCTTTTTTTTTTTTTTTTAAAAAGAGAGGAAGTGTGGGGAGAGAAATGACAAGAAGATATTGGAACATCAATTTGGAAGAGATGATGGAAGCAGGAGTTCATTTTGGTCATGGTACTAGTAAATGGAATCCTAGAATGGCACCTTATATCTCTTCAAAGCGTAAAGGTATTCATATTATAAATCTTATTAGAACCGCTCGTTTTTTATCAGAAGCTTGTAATTTAGTTTTTGATGCATCAAGTAGGGGAAAACAATTCTTAATTGTTGGTACCAAAAATAAAGCAGCTGATTCAGTAGCACGGGCTGCAATAAGGGCTCGTTGTCATTATGTTAATAATAAATGGCTCGGTGGTATGTTGACGAATTGGTATACTACGGAAACGATACTTCATAAGTTCAGGGACTTGAGAACGGAACAAAAGATAGAGAGACTCAACCGTCTTCCGAAACGAGATTCGGCTATGTTGAAGAGACAATTATCTCACTTGCAAACATATCTGGGCGGGATTAAATATATGATGGGATTACCAGATATTGTAATAATCGTTGATCAGCAAGAAGAATATACGGCTCTTCGAGAATGTATCATTTTGGGAATTCCAACGATTTGTTTAATCGATACAAATTGTGACCCCGATCTCGCAGATATTTCGATTCCAGCAAATGATGACGCTATAGCTTCAATCCGATTAATTCTTAACAAATTAGTATTTGCAATTTGTGAGGGTCGTTCTAGCTATATACGAAATACGTGATTAATAATAAGATAAATAAATTATTTTTGGAACTCCATTTTTGTAACTCCATAGATTTATGAAATCGGTTACGATTTTTTAATCGCGCAAAAGAGATACAAGTAACTTAGGGGTATTATGTGATTAGTTGATATCAAAAATATATAATTCAAGTAGGCAAGTCAAAAATAGATGGTTGAATCAAAATAATTCTTTTTTTTTTTAAGTTCTATTTCTTTCAGAGGGCAATATGAATGTTCTATTATGTTCTATCAACACACTAAAAGGGTTATACGATATATCTGGTGTGGAAGTTGGCCAACATTTGTATTGGCAAATAGGAGGTTTTCAAGTCCATGCCCAAGTACTTCTTACTTCTTGGGTTGTAATTGCTATCTTATTAGGTTCAGCCATTCTAGCTGTTCGTAATCCACAAACCATTCCTACTGACAGTCAGAATTTCTTCGAATATGTCCTTGAATTCATTCGAGACGTGAGCAAAACTCAGATTGGAGAAGAATACGGTCCATGGGTTTCCTTTATTGGAACTTTGTTTCTATTTATTTTTGTTTCGAATTGGTCAGGTGCTCTTTTACCTTGGAAAATCATACAGTTACCTCATGGGGAATTAGCCGCACCTACAAATGATATAAATACTACCGTTGCTTTAGCTTTACTCACGTCAGTAGCATATTTCTATGCGGGTCTTACCAAAAAAGGATTAGGTTATTTCGGTAAATACATTCAACCAACTCCAATCCTTTTACCCATTAATATCTTAGAAGATTTTACAAAACCCTTATCACTTAGTTTTCGACTTTTCGGAAATATATTAGCTGATGAATTAGTAGTTGTTGTTCTTGTTTCTTTAGTACCTTCAGTGGTTCCTATACCTGTCATGTTACTTGGATTATTTACAAGCGGTATTCAAGCTCTTATTTTTGCAACTTTAGCTGCGGCTTATATAGGCGAATCCATGGAGGGTCATCATTGACTAGTTTTCGAAATAGGCTTTTTTTAGCTTAAGACTTACGCAATATATGCGCGGATCAAGATAATCTGCTTAGGGAACATAACATAATATATAAATCAATTATATAATAAAAATTATAACAAATTATATTATATTATATAATATTAATATATTCTATAATATAAATAAGATATATACGATCTAGAGAGGAATAGTAAAAAAAGCTTAAGATCTTAGAGATATTAGGGAGTTGCAACAAACAGGGAAGTAAAAAAAAGGAAAGAGATCTAAAAGATCTTTTTCCTAAAATTCCAGTTAGGTCCATTTATACCTCCTCCAATGAATATTCTCTTTATATTGTTTTGTTCATTTAATTCCAATATTCAACATTATTAGCTATTAGTAATCATAAGCTATTAGTAATCATAATCTGAATAATAATTTGGATACTATTACTTATAGTATTATGGCGTGCTATTCTTTAAAAAGATGTTATTGTTATATAGAATAATGCCCATTCAAGTTGATTTCATCCAATTCAACGATTGACCAAAAGATGATTTTAATAAATAATAAATTACATTAACTTAGATCAATCAAATACTACTATTTTGATGTAATGATTCGATCTAAGGAATTTGTCCATGTAGATTGATTGTTCCCATGTAGTCGAATAAAAAAAGAAAAATCTAGAAAAAAAAAAGTTCAATTTATAAAAAAAAATGGATTAAGGAGGTGCCGAACTAGATGTATGTAATCTAATTGCTATAAGACAACTCTTGTGAATCTTTCGAAGAATTATTCTAGAATCCGATTGAATGTAAGATATGAATAGTTGATTTACGTTATGGAAGAAACACATGTATATGTGATATTAGATATTAATTAGTTATATATGAAGTCAAAATATATCTAATTAATATAATATCTAATACTGTGAATTTAGATAGGGATTCCAATAGAAGTCCTTCCCTTTCGTTTGTAATTGTGAATGAAATATTTATTCAATGAATAAAGTGAATATTGAATGAATAAATGGATTCAATCAAGAAAAAAAAACTAAAAATTGGAATGGTTTTGAAAAAAGAAAGAAATGGAAGAAAAAAAAAGTCATATGGATTCACAAAAATTATGTGAATAGAAACTAAAAAAGAAATATGTAAGTAGTTCTAATGATTCAATAATATTATTACTTCAATTCAGAGTTCTTAGTTCCTTCGACTGTATAGATCTTAGCGATGGAATAATTAAGTTATAATTTCTTTGTTGATCGTATCATTAACTATTTACTTATTTTGGTGTGAGGAACTTATCATGAATCCACTGATTTCTGCCGCTTCCGTTATTGCTGCTGGGTTGGCCGTCGGTCTTGCTTCTATTGGACCTGGGGTTGGTCAAGGTACTGCTGCGGGCCAAGCTGTAGAAGGGATCGCGAGACAGCCCGAGGCGGAGGGAAAAATACGAGGTACTTTATTGCTTAGTTTGGCTTTTATGGAAGCTTTAACAATTTATGGACTGGTTGTAGCCTTAGCGCTTTTATTTGCGAATCCCTTTGTTTAATCCTATAACAATACCTATTTTTTCTTAGGTTATTTCCTTGGACTTACCACTCTCGCTTTTTCGAATTATATTAAGATTTCACTCCTACAATTATTTATTTGTTGGGACAATAAACCATGGGGAAGGACTGATTGGAGGATGAGAAATTAGCATACCGACTCACCTTCTTCCTTCCCCTTCTTATTCCAATGAAAAATTTTTTGTAGAACGATATTTCAGAATTGACATAAGGCCTGGTACCTAATTCTAAAAAGAAATAAGTATCATTTTTTTTTTCAATTGGAAATTTCCAATTGAAAAAAAAATACATTGATTTTTAAATCAATATATTTGGAACTCTATTTTGATTTTCTTTCTAAAATAAAAAGAGTTCAAATATAAAATAGGAAATTACAAAAAAAGAAAATCAAATAAAGATATAAAAAAATAAAAGTAAATAGATAATTAGTCTATCTATTATAGAAGAGGAGATTATATGAAAAATGTAACCGATTCTTTCCTTTCCTTGGGTTATTGGTCATCCGCCGGGAGTTTCGGGTTTAATACCGATATTTTAGCAACAAATCCAATAAATCTAAGTGTAGTGTTCGGTGTATTGATTTTTTTTGGAAAGGGAGTGTGTGCGAGTTTATTTCAAGAATAGGCTGGATCCAACCAACTGCACTTTTTTTTTTCGTTATAACTTCAAAGGTGCATGATCGCGCGAATTACTTTTGAATAAATTAATAAATCATATTTAAGAACCATAGCATTTCGTGATTCATTGGTAAATCTACTTTGATTCTCTATCAACCAATAATGTGTAACAATTAACATGGTTAAAGCTAAATCGTTTGAAGTCCACACTCAGCAAGGTACTCTTTCTACTACTAGGTTAATATTTTAATATTAATATGGAAATGATTTCAAAATTAATAGTTAGAAAAGAAAGTTTTTTCGATATAGAACACTCATATCGATAAAATTATTTGAACCCTTTATTTTGATATTTTCAATTTATTTATTGAAAAAAATGATGAGTATTTCAACCCCTCTTTTTTATCTAATGCTGAATCGATGACCTATGTATAAATTAAGAAGAATTCTTTGGATTTGAAAAAAAAAAAAAACAACGTTGCTGACAATTATTTGTTTGGTCAGAAGAGTCCTACGAATATTCTGGTCTTATATTAGTGATCAGTTTTGATATTTTTTTTTCAATATGAATAGAGAAGGGAGGATTGGCTCATTATATTCAAAAATATATATATATGGGAATTTCTCATAAATAATTAAAGTAATTGGGCGCGAGAGCCAAATGAATCGAAAGATTCATGTTTGGTTCGGGAAGGGATCGTGGAAGTTTTTAAATAAATGGAAAGATAATCTACTTTCATTAAATGATTTATTAGATAATCGAAAACAGAGGATCTTGAAGACTATTCGAAATTCAGAAGAACTACGCGGGGGGGCTATTGAACAGCTGGAAAAAGCCCGGGCACGTTTAAGGAAAGTGGAAATGGAAGCAGATCAGTTTCGAGTGAATGGATACTCTGATATAGAACGAGAAAAATTGAATTTGATTAATTCAACTTATAAAACTTTGGAACAATTAGAAATTTACAAAAATGAAACCATTCATTTTGAACAACAAAGAGCGAGTAATCAAGTCCGACAACGGGTTTTCCAACAAGCCTTACAAGGAGCTCTAGGAACTCTGAATAGTTCTTTGAACAATGAGTTACATTTACGTACCATCAATGCTAATATTGAGATGTTTGGCACGCTGAAAGAAATAACTGATTAGTCCTTCTACTCTAGGCATTATTTTTTTTTTTCAAAAAAAAAATAATAATAATAATTAAGAAATACTCATGGTAACCATTCGAGCAGATGAAATTAGTAATATTATTCGTGAACGTATTGAGCAATATAATAGAGAAGTAAAGGTTGTAAATACCGGTACTGTACTTCAAGTAGGCGACGACATTGCCCGTATTTATGGTCTTGATGAAGTAATGGCGGGTGAATTAGTAGAATTTGAAGAGGGTACAATAGGCATTGCTTTGAATTTGGAATCAAACAATGTTGGTGTTGTATTAATGGGTGACGGTTTGATGATACAAGAAGGAAGTTCTGTAAAAGCAATAGGAAGAATTGCTCAGATACCAGTAAGTGAGGCTTATTTAGGTCGTGTTATAAATGCCCTAGCTAAACCTATTGATGGTCGAGGGGAAATTTCAGCTTCTGAATCTCGGTTAATTGAATCTCCCGCTCCTGGTATTATTTCGAGACGTTCCGTATATGAGCCTCTTCAAATA
>CM056953.1:17912603-18018879 GCA_029856935.1 Cyclocarya paliurus | reverse complement strand
TCTTCATAGGTAGACTGGGGATATTACAAGAAGGCATATTGACAGATTCATCAATCAACGCAAAATCAGTAGCAAATTGGCATCAAATTGATTTTAGGAATTAGCATACTTACCATATACATTTGTTTCCATACTTAGCATAGTCAATTCATGTAATCTAATATTTATTTGTAATCTTCTCCAAATGTATGTAACGTAGCAATGAGAGTCAATGAAAAAGTTTCACACTTTGCAATCTTAACAAGGCAGAACAATATTCTCAACTTATAGCTGCTTTTATTAAGATGTTTATTTTTGTTACTACATATATAAGCCGGAAAACCGGACCGGACCGGACCGGAAACCGGTAAAACCAGAAGTACCGGTTTAGGAGGGTGACCGGGGCGTAATCGGTTTTGAAAAATACAAAACCGGTTATACCGGTTCGGTCCAAAATTTCGTCAAAAATCGGACCGGACCGGACCGGTTACACCTCTAGTGGTACGTATGCCCCAACCCCGGTCAATTCCGAGCACCACTTATTTTTATCACTTTGCCCATGTTTATTACAAAGCCAAGTGAGGGCAAAGTGGGAAAGTTATGCGGTTGGAGTTTTTTGCACGTGGGCTTCCCATGGTACTACAATGACCTTGTGGAATGTATGCCCCGACCCCGGTCAATTCCGAGCACCGATTATTTTTACCACTTTGCCCATGCTTATTACAAAGCCAATTGAGGGCAAAGTGGGAAAGTTATGCGGTAGGAGTTTTTTGCTCATGGGCTTCCCATTGTACTACAATGACCTTGTGGTATGTATGCCTCGACCCCAGTCAATTCCGAGCACCTCTTATTTTTACCACTTTGTCCATGCTTATTACAAAGCCAACTGAGGGCAAAGTGGGAAAGTTAAGAGGTTGGAGATTTTTGCTCGCGGGCTTCCTATAGTACTACAATGACCTTGTGGAATGTATGCCCCGACCCCGGTCAATTCCGACCACCCTTATTTTTACCACTTTACCCATGCTTAGTAGAAAGCATAGTTTGGGCAAAATGGGAAAACTAAGAGATAGGAGGTTTTTGCTCACGGGCTTCCCATGGTACTACAATGACCTTGTGGTATGTATGCTCCGACCCCGGTCAATTCCGAGCACCTCTTATTTTTACCACTTTGCCCTTGCTTATTGCAAAGCCAAGTGAGGGCAAAGTGGGAAAGTTATGCGGTTGGAGTTTTTTGCTCGCAGGCTTCCCATGGTACTACAATAACCTTATGGAATGTATGCCCCGAACCCGGTCAATTCCGAGCACCCCTTATTTTCACCACTTTGCCCATGCTTAGTAGAAAGCATAGTTCCGGCAAAATGGGAAAGTTAAGAGGTTGGAGGTTTTTGCTCGCGCGCTTCCCATGGTACTACAATGACCTTGTGGTATGTATGCCCCCACCCCGGTCAATTCCGAGCACCTCTTATTCTTACCACTTTGCCCATGCTTATTACAAAGTCAAGTGAGGGCAAAGTGGGAAAGTTATGCGGTTGGAATTTTTTGCTCGCAGGCTTCCCATGGTACTACAATAACCTTATGGAATGTATGCCCCGAACCCGGTCAATTCCGAGCACCCCTTATTTTCACCACTTTGCCCATGCTTAGTAGAAAGCATAGCTTCGGCAAAATGGGAAAGTTAAGAGGTTGGAGGTTTTTGCTCGCGGGCTTCCCATGGTACTACAATGACCTTGTGGTATGTATGCCCCCACCCCGGTCAATTCCGAGCACCTCTTATTTTTACCACTTTGCCCATGCTTATTACAAAGTCAAGTGAGGGCAAAGTGGAAAAGTTATGCGGTTGGAGTTTTTTGCTCGCAGGCTTCCCATGGTACTACAATGACCTTGTGGTATGTATGCTCCGACCCCGGTCAATTCCGAGCACCTCTTATTTTTACCACTTTGTCCATGCTTATTACAAAGCCAAGTGAGAGAAAAGTGGGAAAGTTAAGAGGTTGGAGATTTTTGCTCGCGGGCTTCCTATAGTACTACAATGACCTTGTGGAATGTATGCCCCGACCCTGGACAATTCCGACCACCCTTATTTTTACCACTTTGCCCATGCTTAGTAGAAAGCATAGTTTGGGCAAAATGGGAAAACTAAGAGATAGGAGGTTTATGCTCACGGGCTTCCCATGGTACTACAATGACCTTGTGGTCTGTATGCTCCGACCCCGGTCAATTCCGAGCACCTCTTATTTTTACCACTTTGTCCTTGCTTATTACAAAGCCAAGTGACGGCGAAGTGGGAAAGTTATGCGGTTGGAGTTTTTTGCTCGCGGGCTTCCCATGGTATTACAATGACCTTGTGGAATGTATGCCCGAACCCGGTCAATTCCGAGCACCCCTTATTTTTACCACTTTGCCCATGCTTAGTAGAAAGCATAGCTTCGGCAAAATGGGAAAGTTAAGAGGTTGGTGGTTTTTGCTCGCGGAATTCCCATGGTACTACAATGATCTTGTGGTATGTATGCCCCCACCCCGGTCAATTCCGAGCACCTCTTATTTTTACCACTTTGCCCATGCTTATTACAAAGCCAAGTGAGGGCAAAGTGGGAAAGTTATGCGGTTGGAGTTTTTTGCTCGCGGGCTTCCCATGGTACTACAATGACCTTGTGGAATGTATGCCCCGACCCCGGTCAATTCCGACCACCCTTATTTTTACCACTTTGCCCATGCTTAGTAGAAAGCATAGCTTCGGCAAAATGGGAAAGTTAAGAGGTTGGTGGTTTTTGCTCGCGGAATTCCCATGGTACTACAATGATCTTGTGATATGTATGCCCCGACCCCGGTCAATTCCGACCACCCTTATGTTTACCACTTTGCCCATGCTTAGTAGAAAGCATAGTTTGGGCAAAATGGGAAAACTAAGAGATTGGAGGTTTTTGCACATGGGCTTCCCATGGTACTACAATGACCTTGTGGTATGTATGCTCCGACCCCGGTCAATTCCGAGCACCTCTTATTTTTACCACTTTGCCCTTGCTTATTGCAAAGCCAAGTGAGGGCAAAGCGGGAAAGTTATGCGGTTGGAGTTTTTTGCTCGCAGGCTTCCCATGGTACTACAATAACCTTATGGAATGTATGCCCCGAACCCGGTCAATTCCGAGCACCCCTTATTTTCACCACTTTGCCCATGCTTAGTAGAAAGCATAGCTTCGGCAAAATGGGAAACTGAAGAGGTTGGAGGTTTTTGCTCGCGGGCTTCCCATGGTACTACAATGACCTTGTGGTATGTATGCCCCCACCCCGGTCAATTCCGAGCACCTCTTATTTTTCCCACTTTGCCCATGCTTATTACAAAGTCAAGTGAGGGCAAAGTGGGAAAGTTATGCGGTTGGAGTTTTTTGCTCGCAGGCTTCCCATGGTACTACAATGACCTTGTGGTATGTATGCTCCGACCCCGGTCAATTCCGAGCACCTCTTATTTTTACCACTTTGCCCTTGCTTATTACATAGCCAAGTGAGGGCAAAGTGGGAAAGTTATGTGGTTGGAGTTTTTTGCTCGCAGGCTTCCCATGGTACTACAATAACCTTATGGAATGTATGCCCCGGACCCGGTCAATTCCGAGCACCCCTTATTTTCACCACTTTGCCCATACTTAGTAGAAAGCATAGCTTCGGCAAAATAGGAAAGTTAAGAGGTTGGACGTTTTTGCTCGCGGGCTTCCCATGGTACTACAATGACCGTGTGGTATGTATGCCCCCACCCCGGTCAATTCCGAGCACCTCTTATTTTTACCACTTTGCCCATGCTTATTACAAAGTCAAGTGAGGGCAAATTGGGAAAGTTATGCGGTTGGAGTTTTTTGCTCGCGGGCTTCCCATGGTACTACAATGACCTTGTGGAATGTATGCCCCGACCCCGGTCAATTCCGAGCACCGATTATTTTTACCACTTTGCCCATGCTTATTACAAAGCCAATTGAGGGCAAAGTGGGAAAGTTCTGCGGTTGGAGTTTTTATCTCACGGGCTTCCCATGGTACTAAAATGACCTTGTGGTATGTATGCCTCGACCCCGGTCAATTCCGAGCACCTCTTATTTTTACCACTTTTTCCATGCTTATTACAAAGCCAAGTGAGGGCAAAGTGGAAAAGTTAAGAGGTTGGAGATTTTTGCTCGCGGGCTTCCCATGGTACTACAATGACCTTGTGGAATGTATGCCCCGACCACGGTCAATTCCGACCACCCTTATTTTTACCACTTTGCCCATGCTTAGTAGACAGCATAGTTTGGGCAAAATGGACAAACTAAGAGATATGAGGTTTTTGCTCACGGGCTTACCATGGTACTACAATGACCTTTTGGTATGTATGCTCTGACCTCGGTCAATTCCGAGCACCTCTTATTTTTACCACTTTGCCCTTGCTTATTACAAAGCCAAGTGAGGGCAAAGTGGGAAAGTTATGCGGTTGGAGTTTTTTGCTCGCGGGCTTCCCATGGTACTTCAATGACCTTGTGGAATGTATGCCCCGAACCCGGTCAATTCTGCACACCCCTTATTTTTACCACTTTGCCCATGCTTAGTAGAAAGCATAGCTTCGGCAAAATGGGAAAGTTAAGAGGTGGGAGGTTTTTCCTCTCGGGCTTCCCATGGTACTACAATGACCTTGTGGAATGTATGCCCCGACCCCGGTCAATTCCAAACACCGACTATTTTTACCACTTTGCCCATGCTTATTACAAAGCCAATTGAGGGCAAAGTGGGTAAGTTATGAGGTTGGAGTTTTTTGCTCACGGGCTTCCCATGGTACTACAATGACCTTGTGGTATGTATGCTCCCACCCCGGTCAATTCCGACCACCTTTTATTTTTACCACTTTGCCCATGCTTATTACAAAGCCAAGTAGGGGGCAAAGTGGGAAAGTTATGCGGTTGAAGTTTTTTGCTCGCGGGCTTCCCATGGTACTACAATGACCTTGTGGAATGTATGCCCCGACCCCGGTCAATTCCGAGCACCGATTATTTTTACGACTTTGCCCATGCTTATTACAAAGCCAATTGAGGGCAAAGTGGGAAAGTTAAGCGGTTGGAGTTTTTTGCTCACGGGCTTCCCATGGTACTACAATGACCTTGTGGTATGTATGCCTCGACCCCGGTCAATTCCGAGCACCACTTATTTTTACCACTTTGTCCATGCTTATTACAAAGCCAAGTGACGGCAAAGTGGAAAAGTTAAGAGGTTGGAGATTTTTGCTCGCTAGCTTCCCATGGTACTACAATGACCATGTGGAATGTATGCTTCGACCCCGGTCAATTCCGAGCACCCTTATTTTTACCACTTTGCCCATGCTTAGTAGACAGCATAGTTCGGGCAAAATGGGAAAACTAAGAGATATGAGGTTTTTGCTCACGGGCTTCCCATGGTACTACAATGACCTTGTGGTATGTATGCTCTGACCCCGGTCAATTCCGAGCACCTCTTATTTTTACCACTTTGCCCTTGCTTATTACAAAGCCAAGTGAGGGCAAAGTGGGAAAGTTATGCGGTTGGAGTTTTTTACTCGCGGGCTTCCCATGGTACTACAATGACCTTGTGGAATGTATGCCCCGAACCCGGTCAATTCTGAGCACCCCTTATTTTTACCACTTTGCCCATGCTTAGTAGAAAGCATAGCTTTGGCAAAATGGGAAAGTTAAGAGGTTGGAGGTTTTTGCTCGCGGGCTTCCCATGGTACTACAATGATCTTGTGGTATGTATGCCCCCACCCCGGTCAATTCCGAGCACCTCTTATTTTTACCACTTTGCCCATGCTTATTACAAAGCCAAGTGGGGGCAAAGTGGGAAAGTTATGCGGTTGGAGTTTTTTGCTCGCGGGCTTCCAAGGGTACTACAATGACCTTGTGGAATGTATGCCCCGACCCCGGATGTAACATCCTGGATTTTAGTGTATTTTTAATGAACGATTTATTTAATTTATTTGGTGATTAATTATTTTGTTTTAGAATTTTGGGAGTTTTAGAATATTATTTTATAATATTTTAAGTTGTGAAAATTATTTTATTGGATTTTCTTATTGTTAATTATTGTTGTGAATTTAAATTGATCTTTAATTTAATTTGGGTTGTTTATGTGTTTTAAAATTATTATTGTTTTAATTAAATCATTTCACTGCGTTTGATTAATTATAATTAGTGTTCTGCAATTTAATTTCTCTTTATTTTAAATGATGTTTTGTCGGAGTTTAATAATTTACTTTAACTAGTTTTGAGTTTAAATTGATTTAAATATTTTACTGTTTTAAAAATAGTTATTTTGAGGATCAGTTGTGACCCAAAAGTTGTGAGGATTGGACCTCATTTCTTTTCCTCATCTTTTCTTTTCTCTTCTTTTTCTTTTTTCTTTCTTTTTCTTCCTTTTTGCTCTCTCTCTCCTGCGCGACCCAGCCCCTCTCCCTCTCTCTCCTGCTTCTCTCTCCTCTCCACCGTATTTCAGTCTTGCCGCCGCTGCACCGCCGTCGGCCGGCGGTGGTCGACACCGCCGGCACCACCAGACTCCCCGTCGACCGGCGACCGTACTGCACCAATTTCAGACCAACCCAAGCCGCCGTTTGTCTCCGAGAGCCGTGCGAAGCCGCGGGCTTCTCTTCGCCATTCTGCCGCCGTCCGGCCACCTCCGGCCACCATTTCTTCACCACATCTTCACCGGCCCAATACCAAGATTTTCCACCCAAACCCGGCCTCGATCCATCGCCGGAGCCGCCCGTACGGGCTTCAAACCCGATCCGAGATTTTGGGCCTTAAACCGCCCATTTCCGCCACTATTCACGGCCAACCACCACCACCATTAGATTCACCACCTTCCAAAGGCCCTACCCTATCAATTTCAAGCCTTCGTTTGAAATCGTGAAAAATTCCCATTTCACTGCATTTCGGCCAGTGTTTTTACATTGTGCATTTTTGCTGCCTTGGTGATTCGCTGTGCCTCGGAACCTTCGTTAAATTATTTTAAAGCGCTGTAAGTATTTCCTAAACATTTCTTTGAGATTTAATTATATTTATGCAATTAACTGCTTTTATTTATTTATGTATCCTGGTTGGTTTTCGGACTGAGTCCGAGGAGTTCGGGGGTAGTTGGATTGATCGGAGTACTTGTTGTGTGTGATTAATTGTGATTGGATATTTGTTGGAGTTCGGTTATGTTGTGGTTTTGGATTTGGATATTGGATATTTTGGTTGATTGTGGTTTTGGGAGTTGATCATTGGTTGTGAGGATTGATCTGGTTCATTGCATATTGCACACATGGCATGTTTGTAAATAGAAAACTGGGTTTTCGTGTATTGCATTCATGTTCATGTGATTTTTATGAAAACTGAGTTTTCATGTGTTGACTGGATTTGTGGGTGCGTGTGTATCACGACCCCAAGCCGAGATGGGGCATTATCTCGGTGGAGCTCCTCTGGTCACTTGGGAGCGCAATATTTACTGAGTGACGTCCCCTGGGTTGTCGCCGGGGACAACGGGATCGGACGTTGGACGTGCCGACTCCGTGGCCCTTCTGTTGGCGGGGGCTAGAGGATGACCTGGCCACGAACGCACCGGGTGCGGAACTGGGCATCTCTCGTAAAGTAGCCAGGACGTGCGGATGGTCCATAGGGGAGACCATGGTGCATATGGTTAATTGGATTAACTGGAAAAGAGCTGTTTTCTGGGAAAATAGCGTGAGTTGATTTTGTGTATCATTTTCTGGGAAAATGATGGAAATGTTTTTGTATACCATTTTCTGGGAAAATGGTGGAAATGGATTTTACTGGGAATGATTTTGAGCCAATGAGATTTTTGGCGTGTGTTGCACTTTTTTTCATATTGCATCATTGGGCATGCATGGTTAATTGTTAGAGTATGGTTTTATCTCTGGACTTGGTTAGGTTATAACTTACCTGCGGTACCATTTCATGGTACTGCAGACTTTGTTGATGATGCAGATGCCGAGCCTGAGGATCTGGCTCCGCCGGAGGAGTGATCTGGGATCACTCGAGCTGTAGTTTTTATTTTCAGACTTGTGTTTTATTTCTGGGACTTTGGCTTTGTTTTAAGGTATTCGTATTTTGGATTTCTGTATTAATTAAAATTCTGGTACTAGTAGACTTTATTACCTTCCGCTATGTTTTTAATTGTGCACTGTTTATTTGTTGCACACACTTGACACTTGTCGTTGGGATGTGTGACCGGGTTGTCATCATCTTGACGTCACGATTCCTGAGGTTTTTTGTACGTGGGAGTCGGGGCGTCACAGGTGGTATCAGAGCAGTTCGGCTCTGGGTAAAGCCACATGTCCCTTAGGTGCAGTACTAGAAAGTTTTAAAGTTGTGATTTTAAAATTATTTTGGTTTGAAGTATGTTATTTCAATGGTTTTAATTTATTCTTTGTTGTTATTTTTATTGGTTTCATCTATTTTGTTGAATATTATTTTATTTTAATTGTTTTATTTTGTGGTCGGTTATTTTATTTGTTTTAATTATTTATTATGTATTTCTTCATTGTTTTATTCATTTATCGCATGTCATTTTATTTATGGAATTTTATTTGTGAGATTTTGTTTTGTTTTGATTTTTGTTGTTTGAGGTATGTTACTTTAAATGTTTTAATTTATTGAATGTTGTTATACTTGGTTGGTTTTATTCTATTTTATTTAATGGCATTTTTTTGTGTTTTAATTTGTTTTGCCATAATTATTTTTAATCTGTTTGAGTTAAAAAGTGGGTTAAGGGCTACGCTATGACAGGAAGATGGTACGACTGTGAATGTCATTGTTAGGTTTGAATATTTAGTGTAGTAGGCCTGAATTCTTAGTGATTGATATGTTTTAATATCGAGGCTTGAAGGGAACGACATGGTCTAAGTGAACTCTATGGAGTAGGAACTCAAGTTGCAGCTAAGGTGGGAATAGGTCTAGTTCGCCTAGGATACTTGAGGTCTTAAGTTCCGTAGAATTAAGTGTGGAGTCTTTAGAATAGGAGGTCGTAAGTTCAACGAACTTCGAGGATAGATTTATGAGAAGTTATCTAAGGTTTGAGGCCCTATAGTTTTAGGAAATAAGTTTATATGATCTAAGGTGGTAGGTTCAACAAGCCCTTGAGGGACTAATTAAATTAGAAGTTTTAGACTTTGTCGACTCAGTTAAGCACTTTGGTATTATTTTGGGTTTAGAATTTTGCAAGGTTTGTAAGGTGAGTGTTTTAGCTTTAAGGTCACCGAATTTGAGAATTTCAGGAAATGATTCTTTTTTGTTTAAGGTTTTAGAATTTTAGATTTGAAGGATTGATCTGCAATGAGATTTAAGTTTTTAATTCCTCGAGCTTGGTGTGCTAGCTTGATTTATTTTGGAGACTGTTTATTCTGTGATCATTAAAATGAGGTTGA
Organism: Cyclocarya paliurus; assembly: GCA_029856935.1. Taxonomy (NCBI): domain Eukaryota; kingdom Viridiplantae; phylum Streptophyta; class Magnoliopsida; order Fagales; family Juglandaceae; genus Cyclocarya; species Cyclocarya paliurus. The sequence goes on along the minus strand of CM056953.1, from coordinate 18,009,497 downwards.
TCAGAATTGAATTTTTAATATATGAATTTTAATGAGAATATTTTTTTGGAGATGGAAGGTAAGGATCTAGTTCATGTATTTTCTAAGGATTGTAGGTGTCAACCTAGTTTGATAAATGATTGTTATTAGTTCGAAGTTTTAGTGGCAAATTTTAGAATTAATCCATATCAATTTTAAGGATAATAGATGGTGTGGACCTAGGAAAAGATTCTTATTGTTTTTCGAGGATATAGGTCCAGATGATGGAAATGATAATGATAAACCACTTGCACGCTTGGAGGATTTTTGGTTTCGGTTAAGGGTGCATGAGATCAATGCGTAGTAGTGGTGAGTGTGTATGGATTTTGGAGAGTACATGTCCTAATTGCATTTTTTGCTTGGAAGAAGTAGTTTTGGTAGGTGTTGTAAAGGAGTCGTTACGACAGTATTAAGTTCAAGAGTTTTGGTGAGTTGATCGAAAAGTACAGTCGAAGCAGATTACTCGATGGAATGATGACTGGCAATAATTATTGTGATTACTTAAAGGAATTAATTGTGACTTGAGGTCACATAGGAATTTAAATTTTTGAGACTATACTTCCTCTGGAAATGGAGCGTCAAGTTGGGTGAGTTAAGGACATTGTTATTGGACTTAAAGAGAGATTGTTAGGTCTTCTTGTATGGTGTATGATGAATCTTGGAAGTCGAACCTAGGCATCAACAGTGGATAGTATAATCAAGTATGTGAGATATTAAAGCATTAGGATCCTTGGATGTATAATAGTTTTTGGTGGATTGAAGATTTGAGCAGTAGGGCGTGCCTTGAGGTTATTAGTGAGGTGCTATTGAAGGATCTAGTCATGCAAATACTAGCTTATAGGAGTAGAAGTAGGGGGCAAGTTACCAGGTTTCTGTAATGTTTTAGAGAAGCCTTTGGTGGTTCGTAGTGAGTTTAGTCACCGCTAGATTAGATGATATTTAGAACTTGGTTGTTTAACTTTCGGGTTTAGTTTGTCGGGTAGAATTTATATCTGCTTTTGCTGGTTGGCTGGAGTGGATTTGAGCCTTTTAAGATAAGCTCTTACCTAAGTTGAGCAGGTATATTTTGGAACGCTGAGGTTGGTTAATATTGATTTTGTTTAAGACAACGAGAGTTAATTTTGGAATATGTGTGTTAATTCATGATTTTGGAAGAGGGTTTTTTCTACCAATTGTGGTAAGAGTTTCTTGGTTAGTAGGTATGGAGCTACCTTGCACTCAATGGTGTTGTTTTGTGAGGACATGAATTTTCGGTATGTTGTGTCTATCAGAGTGCGCAGCAGGAGCATGATACTATGATTGTTATTAGGAGTTCAAATTTTGTGTTGATTTTGAGGAATTAGTGGTGACTTGAAATTTTGAGAAGATACCTGTAATTGGAGATTGATTATTGTGTATGCAATTTCGTTATTGATGGTTAACTTTGGAAGTGACCACTAAGTTACCAAAGTATAATTTTCGATGAAGGTTTAGAAGTTTTACTGTAGGAATTAATAGAGGTTAGTACCGAGTATCAATGGAGCTAGTAATCATTGGATTTCCTTGGGTGTTGTGTTAAGGTTTTGTGGATATTGAGATCTTGGATTACATGGCCGCTCTAGGAGTGTTAATCGTGATGTGCCTTTTGGAGACTAGAGCGAGTAGGTTGGATATTGCTATGTTTATTGAGAAATGTGTTAAGTGCTGGCAAGTTAAGGTTGAGCATCAAAGACCTGTTTGGTAAACTTCAACCTCCCCCTATTCCTGAGTGGAAGAGGGATGGCATTTTCATGGATGTCTCTGAGGACTCCGAGTGAGAAGAACTCTGCTTGGGGGATTACTGATCAGTTGACCAAGAGTGCTCATTTCTTGCCTATCAATAATATTGACTCCTTGTGAAGCCCTGTATAGGAGAATGTGCAGACCGCCTTTGTGTTGGGATGGAATTGGTGAGGGTATATTAATTGGGCCTAGTTAATAAAAGAGATGTTATGGCGGGAGCGTAAGGTTGTCAGAAAAGTTATACGGAATCAAGGAGATGAGACTTGTCTTTTGAGGAAGGAGATTGAGTTTACCTTAAAGTCTCTCCTGTGTAAGGCGTTAAGCGTTTTGGTAAGAGAGGAAAACTTAGCCTAAGATTGGTAGGATCTTTTCAGATTTTGGAGATGAATGGGGCTGTTGCTTACAGGGTTGCCTTGCCTGGGTATTTTTGGAAAAGTTCTTAAGGTGTTCCATGTGTCCTCGTTGAAGAAAAGTTTTGGTCAACAAGAGGTACGCTTTGTCGACCCAAGACGCATCGAACATCAACCTGACCTTACTTAGGAGGTTGCCCTAATGCAGATTGTAACTGGAATGAGTAAAGGTTAAGATCTAAGTCGATACATTTGGAGAAGGTAGCTTGGGATGATCTATTGGCTCAAGATTCTCTTGGGAAAGAAAAGCAGATATGTTGGAACAATATCTGTATTCGTTTGTTCGATCAGCGGTATGTCTCTTAAGCCTACCGTTAGTCGCATCTCATGCCTGTCTTTAGCATTGATTTTTGACCCTACAATTTCGAGGACGAAATTTATTTTAAGGGGGGAGATTGTAACATCCCGGATTTTAGTGTATTTTTAATGAATGATTTATTTAATTTATTTGGTGATTAATTATTTTGTTTTAGAATTTTGGGAGTTTTAGAATATTATTTTATAATATTTTAAGTTGTGAAAATTATTTTATTGGATTTTCTTATTGTTAATTATTGTTGTGAATTTAAATTGATCTTTAATTTAATTTGGGTTGTTTATGTGTTTTAAAATTATTATTGTTTTAATTAAATCATTTCACTGCGTTTGATTAATTATAATTAGTGTTCTGCAATTTAATTCCTCTTTATTTTAAATGATGTTTTGTCGGAGTTTAATAATTTACTTTAACTAGTTTTGAGTTTAAATTGATTTAAATATTTTACTGTTTTAAAAATAGTTATTTTGAGGATCAGTTGTGACCCAAAAGTTGTGAGGATTGGACCTCATTTCTTTTCCTCATCTTTTCTTTTCTCTTCTTTTTCTTTTTTCTTTCTTTTTCTTTCTTTTTCCTCTCTCTCTCCCGCGCGACCCAGCCCCTCTCCCTCTCTCTCCTGCTTCTCTCTCCTCTCCACCGTATTTCAGTCTTGCCGCCGCTGCACCGCCGTCGGCCGGCGGTGGTCGACACCGCCGGCACTACCAGACTCCCCGTCGACCGGCGACCGTACTGCACCAATTTCAGACCAACCCGAGCCGCCGTTTGTCTCCGAGAGCCGTGCGAAGCCGCGGGCTTCTCTTCGCCATTCTGCCGCCGTCCGGCCACCTCCGGCCACCATTTCTTCACCACATCTTCACCGGCCCAATACCAAGATTTTCCACCCAAACCCGGCCTCGATCCATCGCCGGAGCCGCCCGTACGAGCTTCAAACCCGATCCGAGATTTTTGGCCTTAAACCGCCCATTTCCGCCACTATTCACGGCCAACCACCACCACCATTAGATTCACCACCTTCCAAAGGCCCTACCCTATCAATTTCAAGCCTTCGTTTGAAATCGTGAAAAATTCCCATTTCACTGCATTTCGGCCAATGTTTTTACATTGTGCATTTTTGCTGCCTTGGTGATTCGCTGTGCCTCGGAACCTTCGTTAAATTGTTTTAAAGCGCTGTAAGTATTTCCTAAACATTTCTTTGAGATTTAATTATATTTATGCAATTAACTGCTTTTATTTATTTATGTATCCTGGTTGGTTTCCGGACTGAGTCCGAGGAGTTCGGGGGTGGTTGGATTGATCGGAGTACTTGTTGTGTGTGATTAATTTTGATTGGATATTTGTTGGAGTTCGGTTATGTTGTGGTTTTGGATTTGGATATTGGATATTTTGGTTGATTGTGGATTTGGGAGTTGATCATTGGTTGTGAGAATTGATCTGGTTCATTGCATATTGCACACATGGCATGTTTGTAAATAGAAAACTGGGTTTTCGTGTATTGCATTCATGTTCATGTGATTTTTATGAAAACTGGGTTTTCATGTGTTGACTGGATTTGTGGGTGCGTGTGTATCACGACCCCAAGCCGAGATGGGGCATTATCTCGGTGGAGCTCCTCTGGTCACTCGGGAGCGCAATATACTGAGTGACGTCCCCTGGGTTGTCGCAGGGCGACAACGGGATCGGACGTTGGACGTGCCGACTCCGTGGCCCTTCTGCTGGCGAGGGCTAGAGGATGACCTGGCCACGAACGCACCGGGTGCGGAACTGGGCATCTCTCGTAAAGTAGCCAGGACGTGCGGATGGTCCATAGGGGAGACCATGGTGCATATGGTTAATTGGATTAACTGGAAAAGAGCTGTTTTCTGGGAAAATAGCGTGAGTTGATTTTGTGTATCATTTTCTGGGAAAATGATGGAAATGTTTTTGTGTACCATTTTCTGGGAAAATGGTGGAAATGGATTTTACTGGGAATGATTTTGAGCCAATGAGATTTTTGGCATGTGTTGCACTTTTTTTCATATTGCATCATTGGGCATGCATGGTTAATTGTTAGAGTATGGTTTTATCTCTGGACTTGGTTAGGTTATAACTTACCTGCGGTACCATTTCATGGTACTGCAGACTTTGTTGATGATGCAGATGCCGAGCCTGAGGATCTGGCTCCGCCGGAGGAGTGATCTGGGATCACTCGAGCTGTAGTTTTTATTTTCAGACTTGTGTTTTATTTCTGGGACTTTGGCTTTGTTTTAAGGTATTCGTATTTTGGATTTCTGTATTAATTAAAATTCTGGTACTAGTAGACTTTATTACCTTCCGCTGTGTTTTTAATTGTGCACTGTTTATTTGTTGCACACACTTGACACTTGTCGTTGGGATGTGTGACCGGGTTGTCATCATCCTGACGTCACGATTCCCGAGGTTTTTTGTACGTGGGAGTCGGGGCGTCACACCGGTCAATTTCGAGCACCAATTATTTTTACCACTTTGCCTAAGCTTATTACAAAGCATATTGAGGGCAAAGTGGGAAAGTTATGCGGTTGGAGTTTTTTGCTCACGGGCTTCCCATGGTACTACAATGACCTTGTGGTATGTATGCCTCGACCACGGTCAATTCTGAGCACCTCTTATTTTTACCACTTTGTCCATGCTTATTACAAAGCCAAGTGAGGGCAAAGTGGGAAAGTTAAGAGGTTGGAGATTTTTGCTCGCGGGCTTCCCATGGTACTACAATGACCTTGGGGAATGTATGCCCAGACCCCAGTCAATACCGAGCACCCTTATTTTTACCACTTTGCCCATGCTTAGTAGAAAGCATAGTTTGGGCAAAATGGGAAAACTAAGAGATTGGAGTTTTTTGCTCACGGGCTTCCCATGGTTCTAAAATGACCTTGTGGTATGTATGCCTCGACCCCGGTCAATTCCAAGCACCTCTTATTTTTACCACTTTTTTCATGCTTATTACAAAGCCAAGTGAGGGCAAAGTGGAAAAGTTAAGAGGTTGGAGATTTTTGCTCGCGGGCTTCCCATGGTACTACAATGACCTTGTGGAATGTATGCCCCCACCCCGGTCAATTCCGACCACCCTTATTTTTACCACTTTGCCCATGCTTAGTAGACAGCATAGTTTGGGCAAAATGGGAAAACTAAGAGATATGAGGTTTTTGCTCACGGGCTTACCATGGTACTACAATGACCTTGTGGTATGTATGCTCTGACCCCGGTCAATTCCGAGCACCTCTTATTTTTACCACTTTGCCCTTGCTTATTACAAAGCCAAGTGAGGGCAAAGTGGGAAAGTTATGCGGTTGGAGTTTTTTGCTCGCGGGCTTCCCATGGAACTACAATGACCTTCTGGAATGTATGCCCCGAACCCGGTCAATTCTGAGCACCCCTTATTTTTACCACTTTGCCCATGCTTAGTAGAAAGCATAGCTTTGACAAAATGGGAAAGTTCAGAGGTTGGAGGTTTTTGCTCGCGGGCTTCCCATGGTACTACAATGACCTTGTGGAATGTATGCCTCGACCCCGGTCAATTCCAAGCACCGATTATTTTTATCACTTTGCCCATGCTTATTACAAAGCCAATTGAGGGCAAAGTGGGTAAGTTATGCGGTTGGAGTTTTTTGCTCACGGGCTTCCCATGGTACTACAATGACCTTGTGGTATGTATGCCCCCAACCATGGTCAATTCCGAGCACCTCTTATTTTTACCACTTTGCCCTTGCTTATTACAAAGCCAAGTGGGGGGCAAAGTGGGAAAGTTATGCGGTTGGAGTATTTTGCTCGCGGGCTTCCCATGGTACTACAATGACCTTGTGGAATGCATGCCCCGACCATGGTCAATTCCGAGCATCGATTATTTTTACCACTTTGCCCATGCTTATTACAAAGGCAATTGAGGGCAAAGTGGGAAAGTTAAGAGGTTGGAGATTTTTGCTCGCGGGCTTCCCATGGTACTAATATGACCTTGTGGAATGTATGCCCAGACCCCGGTCAATACCGAGCACCCTTATTTTTACCACTTTGCCCATGCTTAGTAGAAAGCATAGTTTGGGCAAAATGGGAAAACTAAGAGATTGGAGGTTTTTGCACACGGGCTTCCCATGGTACTACAATGACCTTGTGGTATGTATGCTCCGACCCCGGTCAATTCCGAGCGCCTCTTATTTTTACCACTTTGCCCTTGCTTATTACAAAGCCAAGTGGGGGGCAAAGTGGGAAAGTTATGCGGTTGGAGTTTTTTGCTCGCGGGCTTCCCATGGTACTACAATGACCTTGTGGAATGCATGCCCCGACCCTGGTCAATTCCGAGCATCGATTATTTTTACCACTTTGCCCATGCTTATTACAAAGGCAATTGAGGGCAAAGTGGGAAAGTTAAGAGGTTGGAGATTTTTGCTCGCGGGCTTCCCATGGTACTAATATGACCTTGTGGAATGTATGCCCAGACCCCGGTCAATACCGAGCACCCTTATTTTTACCACTTTGCCCATGCTTAGTAGAAAGCATAGTTTGGGCAAAATGGGAAAACTAAGAGATTGGAGGTTTTTGCACACGGGCTTCCCATGGTACTACAATGACCTTGTGGTATGTATGCTCCGACCCCGGTCAATTCCGAGCGCCTCTTATTTTTACCACTTTGCCCTTGCTTATTACAAAGCCAAGTGGGGGGCAAAGTGGGAAAGTTATGCGGTTGGAGTTTTTTGCTCGCGGGCTTCCCATGGTACTACAATGACCTTGTGGAATGCATGCCCCGACCCTGGTCAATTCCGAGCATCGATTATTTTTACCACTTTGCCCATGCTTATTACAAAGGCAATTGAGGGCAAAGTGGGAAAGTTAAGAGGTTGGACATTTTTGCTCGCGGGCTTCCCATGGTACTAATATGACCTTGTGGAATGTATGCCCAGACCCCAGTCAATACCGAGCACCCTTATTTTTACCACTTTGCCCATGCTTAGTAGAAAGCATAGTTTGGGCAAAATGGGAAAACTAAGAGATTGGAGGTTTTTGCACACGGGCTTCCCATGGTACTACAATGACCTTGTGGTATGTATGCTACGACCCCGGTCAATTCCGAGCGCCTCTTATTTTTACCACTTTGCCCTTGCTTATTACAAAGCCAAGTGGGGGGCAAAGTGGGAAAGTTATGCGGTTGGAGTTTTTTGCTCGCGGGCTTCCCATGGTACTACAATGACCTTGTGGAATGCATGCCCCGACCCTGGTCAATTCCGATCATCGATTATTTTTACCACTTTGCCCATGCTTATTACAAAGGCAATTGAGGGCAAAGTGGGAAAGTTAAGAGGTTGGAGATTTTTGCTCGCGGGCTTCCCATGGTACTAATATGACCTTGTGGAATGTATGCCCAGACCCCGGTCAATACCGAGCACCCTTATTTTTACCACTTTGCCTATGCTTAGTAGAAAGCATAGTTTGGGCAAAATGGGAAAACTAAGAGATTGGAGGTTTTTGCACACGGGCTTCCCATGGTACTACAATGACCTTGTGGTATGTATGCTTCGATCCCGGTCAATTCCGAGCGCCTCTTATTTTTACCACTTTGCCCTTGCTTATTACAAAGCCAAGTGTGGGCAAAGTGGGAAAGTTATGCGGTTGAAGTTTTTTGCTCGAGGGCTTCCCATGGTACTACAATGACCTTGTGGAATGTATGCCCCGAATCCGGTCAGTTCCAAGCACCCGTTATTTTTACCACTTTGCCCATGCTTAGTAGAAAGCATAGCTTCGGCAAAATGGGAAAGTTAAAAGGTTGGAGGTTTTTTCTTCGCGGGCTTCCCATGGTACTACAATGACCTTGTGGTATGTATGCCCCCACCCCGGTCAATTCCGAGCACCTCTTATTTTTACCACTTTGCCCATGCTTATTACGAAGCCAAGTGAGGGCAAAGTGGGAAAGTTATGCGGTTGGAGTTTTTTGCTCGCGGGCTTCCCATGGTACTACAATGACCTTGTGGAATGTATGCCCCAACCGCGGTCAATTCCGAACACCCTTATTTTTAACACTTTGCCCATGCTTAGAAGAAAGCATAGTTTGGGTAAAATGGGAAAACTAAGAGATTGGAGGTTTTTGCTCACAGGCTTCCCATGGTACTACAATGACCTTGTGGTATGTATGCTCTGACCCCGGTCAATTCTGAGCACCTCTTATTTTTACCACTTTGCCCTTGCTTATTACAAAGCCAAGTGAGGGCAAAGTGGGAAAGTTATGCGGTTGGAGTTTTTGCTCGCGGGCTTCCCATGGTACTACAATGACCTTGTGGAATGTATGCCCCGAACCCGGTCAATTCCGAGCACCCCTTATTTTTACCACTTTGCCCATGCTTAGTAGAAAGCATAGCTTTGGCAAAATGGGAAAGTTAAGAGGTTGGAGGTTTTTGCTCGTGGGCTTCCCATGGTACTACAATGACCTTGTGGTATGTATGCCCCCACCCCGGTCAATTCCGAGCACCTCTTATTTTTACCACTTTGCCCATGCTTATTACAAAGCCAAGTGAGGGCAAAGTGGGAAAGTTATGCGGTTGGAGTTTTTTGCTCGCAGGCTTCCCATGGTACTACAATGACCTTGTGGAATGTATGCCCAACCCCCGTTCAATTCCGAGCACCGATTATTTTTACCACTTTGCCCATGGTTATTACAAAGCCAAGTGAGGGCAAAGTGGGAAAGTTATGCGGTTGGCGTTTTTTGCTCGCGGGCTTCCCATGGCACTACAATGACCTTGTGGTATGTATGCCCCCACCCCGGTCAATTCCGAGCACCTCTTATTTTTACCACTTTGTCTAAGCTTATTAGAAAGCCAGGTGAGGGCAAAGTGGGAAAGTTAAGAGGTTGGAGATTTTTGCTCGCGGGCTTCCCATGGTACTATAATGACCTTGTGGAATGTATGCCCCGACCCCGGTCAATTCCTAGCACCCCTTATTTTTACTACTTTGCCCATGCTTAGTAGAAAGCATAGCTTGGGTAAAATGGGAAACTCAAGGGGTTGGAGGTTTTTGCTCACGTGCTTCCCATGGTACTACAATGACCTTGTGGTATGTATGCCCCGACCTCGGACATTTCCGAGCACCTCTTATTTTTACCACTTTGCCCATGGTTAGTAGAAAGTATAGTTTGGGCAAAATGGGAAAATTAAGAGATTGGAGGTTTTTGCTCACGGGCTTCCCATGGTACTACAATGACCTTGTGATATGTATGCTCCGACCCCGGTCAATTCCGAGCGCCTCTTATTTTTACCACTTTGCCCTTGCTTATTACAAAGCCAAGTGGGGGGCAAAGTGGGAAAGTTATGCGGTTGGAGTTTTTTGCTCGCGGGCTTCCCATGGTACTACAATGACCTTGTGGAATGTATGCCCCGACCCCAGACATTTCCGAGCACCCCTTATTTTTACCACTTTGCCCATGCTTAGGAGAGAGCATAGTTTGGGCAAAATGGAGAACTTAAGAGGTTGGAGGTTTTTGCTCACGGGCTTCCCATGGTACTACAATGACCTTGTGGTATGTATGCTATGACACCGGTCAATTCTGAGCACCTCTTATTTTTACCACATTACCCATGCTTAGTAGAAAGCATAGTTTGGGCAAAATGGGAAAGTTAAGAGATTGGAGGTTTTTGCTCGCGGGCTTCCCATGGTACTACAATGACCTCGTGGTATGTATGCTCCGACACCGGTCAATTCCGAGCACCTTTTATTTTTACCACTTTGCCCATGCTTATTACTATGCCAAGTGAGGGCAAAGTGGTAAAGTTATGAGGTTGGAGTTTTTTGCTCGCGGGCTTCCCATGGAACTTCAATGACCTTGTGGAACGTATGGACCGACCCCGGTCAATTCCGAGCACCTCTAATTTGTACCACTTTGCCCACGCTTATTACAAAACCAAGTGAGGGCAAAGTGGGAAAGTTAAGAAGTCGGAGTTTTTCCTCGCGGGCTTCCCATGGTACTACAGTGACCTTGTGGAATGTATTCCCCGACCCCGGTCAATTCAGAGCACCTCTTATTTTTACCACTTTGCACTTGCTTAGTACAAAGCATAGTGTGGGCAAAGTAGCAAAGTTAAGAGGTTGGAGGTTTTTGCTCGCGGGTTTCCCGTGGTACTACAATGACCTTGTGGTATGTATGCCGTGACCCCGGACATTTCTGAGCACCCCTTATTTTTACGACTTTGCCTATGCTTGACTCGTTCGAAAATGAGCAGCCCAAAGGCTATCCCAAGTGCAGGAGCGTGTCGCGTAGTAATTAGGAATAAATTCCTAGATCGTCTCCACAGGAAAAGTGCTTAAAAATTAAACTCGTATAAAATGGTGGAAATAGTTACAATGAGAGAATAAAAAATAAAAGTGATGATATGTACAATAAATGTGGGAGTGCAATGGAAATGAAAATTTTCTAGTCATGGACTAGATTCATGTTCGTTGGTTTTGAGTGGATGATGAAAAGTAAGAAATTAAAATGCAAGACAGTAAATTAAAATTGCTGGAAATTAAATAACTGAAATGTAAAGGGACAATAAAATTTAAATGACATAAAAGTAAATTGTAAAAATTAAAGGTGCAGGTAAATTAAATGACAGTAATTTAAATTGCAGGAAATTAAAAGTGCGAGAAAATTAAATGGCATAAATTTAAATTGTAGAAAATTAAAAGTGCGAGGAAATTAAATAGCAGTAATTTAAATTGCAAGAAATTAAAATTGCGAGAAAATTAAATGACAGTAATTTAAATTGCAAAACATTAAAAGTGCGAGGAAATTAAATGACATAAATTTAAATTGCAAGAAATTAAAAGTGCGAGGAAATTAAATGGCAGTAATTCGAAATTAAATAAAAACAGGAATTGTAAGGAATAAACTTGATGTTTGGAAATGTTGACTGCGTTCTCCAACCTAAAAATCTGAATTTCCAATTAAAGTAAGCTCTCAAAAATAAAATAGACTCTCAACATTTATTAAAGAGGACTGAAAATTTACTCACTAAACAAACTCAAAACTAGAAATAAAGACTTACAAAAATAAAATTTACTGAGCCATAAATTGAAACTGACTGATAAATAGATTACACGAAATTAAAAACTGAACTAAAAAAAAATAAAAACTGACTACAAAAACTCACTCACTATTTTTTCTGAACTCTTAACTCTAATCTAATACTAAAATTTCTCTAACTCCTGACTGACTCTAACCTCTCGCTCCCTTCTCCAGTCCGCATACAGCTCTTATATAGGCATCAGAAAGAAAGACACCAATAAACACTACTTAGCTGCCATGTTCCCCACTCAGAAAGTTATTCCATTTGTCCCTGCATGTGCGTCTGTCTTGGTCAGCCGGTGTGAGTGGTCTATCCCCACAAAAATAGCTCCACCGAATTTCTTCACTACTGTCCGAAGCTCTCCCTTCGTGAGTTGGCCACAGTGTGCGTGCGTATGTGATTCCTTCCATTCTCATTTTCTGCATGCTACTTCTTCCCCTTTATTTCTTTTCTTTTTCTTTTTGCTTCATTTCCTCTCCGTTGCTGCATGAGTGTTGCGTCCAGTTGGCGTTGTGCATGCTGGTTCGAGAACGTGCGCAGGAGTGGAGCTGAGCAGAGGGTGGCTGGGCCGTGCATTGTGGCTCTTGGTGGTAGCGGACATGCAATTGCTTGGGTGTAGTTTTCCTGGACGTGGAGAAGTGCTGGCTCTGTTTTATGGTGATACAAACAAAGGAGTTGCGGTGCTTCGATGGCAGTTGCATGTTTGAAGTGACCCGCAGCTGCAAGCGTGGAGGTGATGAGGATGGCTCACGGTGGTGCTCGAAATGGCTAAGGTGATGGGCACGGCTGCACCTGCAGAGGACGTGTTGCAGCGTGCATGGAGTGTGCTGTTGATGGAGGAAGAGAACTTCAGACGGTGGCTGCTACTACAAGGTGGTGTTGCTGGGCAGTGGCGTTGGTGGCTACTTCATGTGCTACTAGACGAGACTGGGCGGTGGAGACGGGACTGGTTGAATGCTGTGCATGGCGATGCGATCGTGAGGTTGAAGATGGTGATGCTGCCGTAGCTCGGTGGTTTCGTGGAGCGCTACTGCCGAACTCCATGGAGAAGTGATCTTCGGCGTCTTCTGTTGTTGCTGGCGGCTGCAGGTGCGTCGCTGCAGGACGTCCATGGTGATGGTGCAGCGAAGCCGAAGGTTGAAGATGACACGACGTGGGGTTGCTGGCCGTGAGGCTTCTGGACAAGGCGAGGCGGTTCATGGCTGTGTTCATGGTGTTTCTGTGGTCGTATGGAGTGTATAGGACGGCTCACGGTGGTGGCTCGAAGCTGGCGGAACTGTAGCTTGAAGTGCAGGTCGCGAGGTTGAAGACGAGGCGAACGACATGCCGTTTTTGTCAAACGACATGTCGTTTAGGCAACGGGTGTTAAGACCGTCTTTGGAAAACGACATGTTGTTTAGGACCTGTAAAAATAAATAAATAAATAAATAAATGAAAATAAATAAATAAAAAATAATATATAATCAAAGAAAAAATAAAATAAAATAAAATTAGACAAATAAAATAAAATAAATAAATAATTATAAATAAAATAAAACTAGACTAAATATTAAAAATGCGTTGTGCATGGAGAAAATATTACAAAATTAAATCGCAAGTTATAAAATTAAGCATAAGCTATGCTTTTAATCAATTTAAATCACAACTTGGATTTATGCCTCTTAATTAATTTTTCTATCTAAAACCAATGATAAAATAATAACACAATAAAAAATATATTGGTTTTACATGTATAAAATGTGCCATAATGTAGCTCAATCAAAGCCTGGTAGAAAGCATAGCTTTGCAAAATGGGAAAGTTAAGAGGGTTGAGGTTTCTGCTCGCGGGCTTCCCATGGTACTACAATGACCTTGTGGTATGTATGCCCTGACACCGGACATTTTCGAGCACCCCTTATTTTTACGACTTTGCCCATGCCTAGTAGAAAGCATAGCCTGGGCAACATGGGAAAGTTAAGAGGTTGGAGGTTTTTGCTCGCGGGCTTCCCAAGGTGCTAAAATGACCTTGTGGTATGTATGCCTCGAACCAGGTCAATTCTGAGCACCTATTATTTTTATCACTTTTCCCATGCTTATGAAAAAGCCAAGTGAGGGCAAAGTGGGAAAGTTATGCGGTTGGAGGTTTTTGCTCGCGGGCTTCCCATGGTATTACAATGACCTTGTGGAATGTATGCCCCAACCCCGGTCAATTCCGAGAACCTCCTATTTTTACCACTTTGCACTTGCTTAGTAGAAAGCATAGTGTGGGCAAAGTGGCAAAGTTAAGAGTTTGGAGGTTTTTGCTCGCGGGCCTCCCATGGTACTACAATGATCTTGTGGTATGTATGCTCCGACCCCGGTCAATTCGGAGCACCTCTTATTTTAACCACTTTGCCCATGCTATTTACAAAGCCAAGTGAGGGCAAAGTGGGAAAGTTAAGTGGTTGGAGTTTTTTGCTCATGGGCTTCCCATGGTATTACAATGACCTTGTGGTATGTATGCCTCGACCCCGGTCAATTCCGAGCTCCTCTTATTTTTACCACTTTGCCCATGCTTATTACAAAGCCAAGTGAGGGCAAAGTGGGAAAGTTAAGAGGTTGGAGTTTTTTGCTCGCGGGCTTCCCATGGTACTACAATAACCTTGTGGTATGTTTGCACCGACCCCAGTTGATGGGAACCAAGGTGGGCCTAGTCTTAAAGATCATTTGCAAGTTTCAGATGGGCTTATTAGAAGATCAAGGAAGCAAGACAATGAATTAGTCTAGAATAATTGGGCTTGAGGATGCTTGGCCCACATATGTCTTATTTCATTTTAACTAGGGTTTTGGGAAGGCCTTGTATTATGGCCAAGGGCTTATTTGGAAAGTTACATGTTTTTTGGAACTAGGGTTTAGAAAAGTACTGTAGCACACTATTTGTGACGCCCCGACTCTCATGTATAAAAAGCCTAGGGAATCGTGACGTCAGGATGATGACAACTCGGTCACGCATCCCAACAGCAAGTGTCAAGTGTGTGCAAGAAATAAACAGTGCACAATTAAAAACACAGCGGAAGGTAATTAAGTCAACCAGTACCAGAATTTTAGTTAATACAGATATCCAAAATACAAATACCTTAAAATCAAAGCCAAGTCCCAATAAAAATAAATACAAGTCTGAAATAAAGAACTACAGCATGAGTGATCCCAGATCACTCCTTCGGCGGAGCCAAATCCTCAGGCTCGGCATCTGCATCATCAACAAAGTCTACAGTACCATTAAATGGTACCATCAGTAAGTTATAACCTAATCAAGTCCTAAGATAAAAATATATCTAAGCGACTAACCATGCATGCACATGATGCAAATGAAATAAATGCAACACACGCCAAAAATATCTTTTGGGCCAAAAATGATTTCCAATAAAAATATTTCCACCATTTTCCCAGAAAATGGCACACAAAATCAACTCACGCTATTTTCCCAAAAAACAGCCAATTTTCCAATTAATCCAATTAAACCATATGCACCATGGTCTCCCCTATGGACCATCCGCACGTCCTGGCTACTTTACGAGAGATGCCCAGTTTCGCACCCTGTGCGTTCGTGGCCAGGTCATCCTTTAGCCCCCGCCAGCAGAAGGGCCACAGAGTCGGCACGTCCAACGTCCGATCCTGTTGTCGCCCGGCGACAACCCAGGGGATGTCACTAAGTATATTACGCTCCCGAGTGACCAGAGGAGCTCCACCGAGATAATGCCCCATCTCAGCTTGGGGTCGTGATACACACGCACCCACAAATCCAGTCAACACAAAAAGCCACATGATCATGCATGCAATACACGAAAAACCCAGTTTTTCAGTTTACAAACATGATATGCGTGCAATAATGCAGTGTACCAAAACAACATCACAACCAATGATCAACTCCCAAAATCACACATAACCAATCTCCAACAATTAATCCAATCACTAGAAATCACACAACAAATACTCCGATCTATCCATCCACCCCCGAACTCTTCAGACTCAATCCGGAACCAACCAGGATACATAGATATAAATATAGCAGTTAATTGTAAAAATATAATTAAATCTCAAAAGAATTGTTTAGGAAATACTTACAGCGCTTTAAAAATATTTTAAGGAGGATTCGAGGCACAGGGAATCACCAAAGCAGCAAAATTACACAGTGTAAAAACACTGGCCAAAATGCAGTGAATTTTGAATTTCGCACGGGTTCAAACGAGGACTTGGAATTGATAGGGTAGGGCCTATGGAAGGTGGGGAATCTAATGGTGGTGATGGTTGGCCGTGGATGGCGGCGGAAATGGGCGGTTTAAGGTCGAGAATTTTGAATCGGATTTGAAGCTCGCACGGGCGGCTCCGACGACGGATCGGGGTCGGGTTTGGGTGGAAAAGCTTGGTAATGGGCCGGTGAAGAAGTGGTGAAGAAATGGTGGCTGGACGGCGTCGAAAAGGAGAGAAAACCACCGCGGGTTCGAGCGGCTCGTGGCGGCTAACAGCGACGTTAGCCGGCCGGATATTGGTGGGGCAAGGTCACCGGCGCACGGGGGAGCCGATGGTGCCGGTGGTGTCATGCACGGCGGGCCGGAGGCGGAGCTGTGGTGGTTAGGCCGTTTCACGTGAGAGAGAGGAGAGAGAGAGGGGGTCGGGCACGCGGGGGAGGAAGGAGGAAAAAGAAAAAGAAGAAAGAAGAAAAAGGAAGAAAAAGAGGAGGGAAAAAGAGAAGATCCAGTCTTTCAACATGGGTCCCGAAAAATTCAACGAAGATGAATTTAAAACCGAAAACTAAATAAAATAATCCAAATGCAGTGAAATAATTTAAATGCAACAATAAAAATTTAAAACCCAAAAATAAATCAATTTAAATTAAAGATTATTTTAAAAGCCAAAATAGTAAATAAAATCTAGAAAGCACATAAAAATAATTTTCACAACATAAAATATTAAGAATAATATTTAAAAACTCCCAAAATTTTAAAATAAGATAATTAATCACAAAATAAATTAAATAAATCCTTCATTAAAATACACTAAAATCCGGGATGTTACAATCTCCCCCCCTTAAAATAAATTTCGTCCTCGAAATTGGTAAGGTCAATCATTACGACTAAGACAATGATAAGGTTCAACTAAGAGTAGGCTTATGAAGCATACCAGGAGGGTCAACCAAACAAATACGGATACTGCTCCCTCATATCGGCCTCTCGCTCCCAAGAGAAATCTTGAGCCACAGGATCACCTCATGACACCTTCACCAAAGGTATCGTCCTGTATCTCAACTTTTGCACTTTCCAATCCACAATCTGAGTCGGAACAACGTCATAGGTAAGATTAGGCTGAAGTTGAATGTGCTCCGGGTTAACAAAACGCGGCTCTTGTTGACCAAAACTCTTCTTCAACGATGATACATGGAACACATCATGAACATCCCCGAAATAATCCGGCAATGCAACCCTATAAGCAACAAGCCCAACCTTCTCCACAATCTGGAAAGGACCAACATACCTCGGGCTGAGTTTTCCTTTCTTACCAAAGTGCTTAACGCCTTTCATCGGAGAGACTTTAAGATAAACCCAATCGCCTTCCTCAAAAGATAAGTCTCTTCTCCTCGTGTCAGCATAACTTTTTTGACGACTTTACGCTTCCGCCATTTTAGCTCTTATAACTCGAATCTGTCCTTGCATTTCTTCAATTAATTCAAGCCCAACTATTTTCCTCTCGCCGACTTCATCCCAACATAATGGCGATCTACACTTCCTTCCATACAATGCTTCATAAGGAGCCATCTGAATAGAAGCATGAAAACTGTTATTATAGGAGAATTCTATGAGCGGCAAATGATTTTTCCAACTTCCTTGAAATTCCATAACACTTGCCCTCAGCATATCTTCCAAAGTCTGAATTGTGCGCTCAGATTGACCATCAGTCTAAGGATGATAAGCAGTACTGAACTTCAAATTAGTGCCTAGCGCTGCCTGCAAACTTCTCCAAAAATGCGATGTGAACCGCGGGTCTCTGTCCGATACAACGCTCTTGGGTACTCCATGCAATCTCACAATTTCTTTTACATACAACCGTGCTAATTTACCCAAAGAGTCAGCATTATTCACAGGCAAGAAGTGGGCACTCTTGGTCAAACGATCCACAATCACCCATACTGAATTCTTTCCACTAGGAGTTCTTGGAAGGCCTACTACAAAATCCATAGAGATGTCATCCCACTTCCACTCAAGAATAGGGAGAGGTTGAAGATTACCAGCAGGTCTCTGATGTTCAGCTTTAACTTGGCGACATGTATCACATTTCTCAATAAACGAAGCAATATCCAACTTCATACCTTCCCACCAAAAATTCTTCTTTAAGTCCCGATACATCTTCGTGCTTCCAAGATGGACTGAGTAAGGAGCTGTATGAGCCTCTGCCAAGATCCGCTCTTTAAATTCAGAATCTCGAGGTATCACTCTTCGATCCCAAAAACGAAGCACACCATCTTTGTCCAAACTGTAGTGCATGGGTCCTTTAGACTTCCTGACTCTTTTCCTGATATTCAACAACTTAGGATCCCTTCTCTGGAGAGTCTTCAATTCCTCAAAATCCACAACCCGCACATCCAAAACTGAAGAGAGCAATTCTTCCTGCTGCGAACTCTCAATAAGTAGTCTCCTCATTCCATAAAGGAGAGAGTCCATACCTGACGACTCTGCTTTATCCACTAACTGAGATTTCCTACTCAAGGCATCAACAACTAAATTAGCTTTTCCTGGATGATACTTGATCTCACACTGATAGTCGTTAATCAACTCCAACCAATGCCTCTGTCTCATATTAAGATTCTTCTGAGAAAACAAATGTTTCAAACTCTTGTGATCAGTGAAGACTTCACAAACTTCACCATACAGATAATGACGCCAAATCTTGAGAGCAAACACCACAGCAACCAACTCTAAATCATGGGTAGGATAATTCCTCTCATGCTCCTTCAACTGACGAGATGCATAGGCAACAACTCGTCCTTCCTGCATAAGAACACATCCCAACCCAAACTTAGATGCATCTCTGTAAACCACAAATGGCTTATGTGGCTCTGGAAGTGCCAACACAGGAGCTGTTGTCAATCTTTTCTTTAATTCTTGGAAGCTTCTCTCGCATCAATCTGACCACACAAACTCAACATTCTTTCTAGTCAAAGTTGTGAGAGGTCCGAATAATTTGGAAAAACCTTCAACAAATCTCCGGTAATACCCGGCAAGTCCCAAGAAACTCCGAATCTCGCGCACTGTAGAAGGAGGTGGCCATGACAAAACAGCTTCTATCTTACTAGGATCAACAGCCACTCCATCTCGGGAGATCACATGACCAAGAAATTTGACTTCCTCCAGCCAAAAGTCACATTTGCTAAGCTTTGCATATAACTGATGCTCTCTCAATTTTTCAAGTACCAGGCGAAGATGATAAGCATGCTCTTCCAAGTCTCGAGAATAAATCATAATATCATCAATGAAGAACTACAAAGGAATCCAGATAAGGTTGGAAGACTCGGTTCATTAAATCCATAAAAGCTGCAGGAGCGTTAGTCAACCCAAAAGGCATCACCTTAAATTCATAATGCCCATACCGAGATCTAAAAGCAGTTTTGGGAATATCCTTATCTCTTATTCTCAACTGATAATATCCCGATCTCAAGTCAATCTTGGAGAAAATAGTTGCTCCTTGTAGCTGATCAAACAAATCATCTATACGGGGAAGCGGGTACTTATTCTTGATGGTCACTTTATTAAGTTCCCGATAGTCGATACACATTCTGAGAGTGCCATCCTTCTTCTTGACAAACAACACAGGCGCTCCCCAAGGTGATGTACTAGGCTGAATAAAACCCTTGTCAACTAATTCTTGCAACTGGATCTTTAATTCCTTCAATTCAGCCGGCGCCATACGATAAGGAGCTTATGCACAGGAGCGGCTCCAGGTTCCAAATCAATGGTAAATTCCAATTCCTGAACTGGAGGCAACCCTGGCAAATCATCAACTAAAATATCTGAAAATTCTTCTACAATTGGAATATCCACTAGAGACTTCTTCTCGGATGGCGAGGACACCACTTGAACCAAAAATGCATCAGCTCCACAAGCTATATCTCTCTTTGCTTGCACTACAGATATAACTATCGGCTTCGCCTTCAACTTACTTCCCACATATTCCAAATAATCTCCTTCCAAAAGCTGGAATCTAATAACCCGACTTCTACAATTAATACACACCGAATACCAGTATAACCAGTCCATCCCAAGAATAATATCAAACTCGAGCAACTTGAATATAATCAAATCCGCATCTAGTGTCCTTCCACCAAAATCCAAAGGACACCCCATCGCGACTTTAGAACACCACACCATCTCGCCATTGGGAAGACTCACCACCAAAGATTGTGATAACGGTTCCGTGACTAAGTTGCACATCCGTGCAAAAGTGGTAGACACAAAAGATTTGGACACTCCAGAATCAAACAATGTGCAAGCATAAAAATCATACAAACGGACTCTACCTGAATCAAACACACACACCAATGAAATCCAAAAGAAAAAATCAAACCACACCAAACATCAAATCCAAATAATTAATTAAACACTTACCAGTAATCACCCCGGCATCCTGGGTCTCTGGTGTCTCATAATCGATGTCTCCAGGAGTCACAGCATACACTCGAGCCTGCACTACTTGCCTCTGATTATTTCTTCCTCCACGACGACCTCCGCGACTTCCTTGAGGCTGATTAGGACAATCACGAGCAAAGTGACCCACCTGGCCACATCTAAAACAATGAGTGGCCCCGCTCTGACGACACTCACCCTCGTGAGCTCTATTACATCTGCTACAAACTGGGGCTTGGCCCCCAATACGCACTCCAGAAGATGCTTGTGGACGGGCTCCAATCCTCTGCACAAATTTCTGAGGCGACCCAGAACTACTGCCTTCACCAGCAAAACTTCTTCTTTTCTGACCTGGAGGGGAGCCTACCGCCAAACTGTTTTCCCTCTTAACCATGGTAGCCAAATCGATCAACTCATTAAGAGAGGAAACTCGATGACATATCACAAATCTGCGTATCTCGGGACGCAGTCCCTCTCGGAAACGCTCCACCTGAAGATCCTCAGTGGCAATAAGATGGGGCGCAAAACGCCCAAGCTCCAGGAAAGCACGGGAATACTGGTCCACTGTCATACCACCCTGAACCAGATTACTAAATTCCCGGGCCTTCTGCCTCTCACAGCAGGTGGGAAGAATCTGTCATTTAACTCCTTCTTAAAACGATGCCATGACACAGCAGCTAAAGTTCCAAATTCTATTTCCAAAAGATTCCTCTTCATTCTCCACCAATTGGCTGCTTCTCCTTGTAGCAAATAACTGGCATACAACACTTGCTGCTCTTCTGTACATCCACAAATTTCAAAAGTTCTTTCTATCCCATTGATCCACCCTTCAGCTTGAAGTGGATCCTCAACTCAAAACATAGGGGTCCGATATTTAAGAAACCTCTCATAGGATCACCCACTTGCACAACCAGATTTTGGTCAACTGGTGGCGGCCTGATATTTTGATAGAAGAGATTAGCCATCCTATTCAATGCCCTAGCAATGGCATTATCCACCTCATTATTGGAAGATTCCCCCATGGGTTCCTTATCCTGCCTCCTTGGCCTCACCATTATTCTGTCAAAGCACAATTCTCAACCCCACTTTAGTTCCGGACAAAATTTAATTAAGAGTAATAGTAACATCCAAATAAAATAAAATAAAATAAAATAACATAAGATAAATAAAATAAAATAAAATAAAATCAATCAAACTATCAACAATAAATTAAAACCATTAAAAATAACACATTTCAAATCAAAATAATTTTAAATCACAACTTTTAAAAACTTTCTGGTACTGCACCTAAGGGACAAGTGGCTTCACCCAGAGACGAACTGCTCTGATACCAACTGTGACGCCCCGACTCCCACGTATAACAAGCCTCGGGAATCATGACGTCAGGATGATGACAACTCGGTCACGCATCCCAACGACAAGTGTCAAGTGTGTGCAACAAATAAACAATGCACAATTAAAAACACAGCGGAAGGTAATTAAGTCAACCACTACCAGAATTTTAGTTAATACAGATATTCAAAATACAAATACCTTAAAATCAAAGCCAAGACCCAATAAAAATAAATACAAGTCTGAAATAAAGAACTACAGCATGAGTGATCCCAGATCACTCCTCCGGCGGAGCCAAATCCTCAGGCTCGGCATCTGCATCATCAACAAAGTCTGCAGTACCATTAAATGGTACCACAGGTAAGTTATAACCTAATCAAGTCCTGAGATAAAAATATATCTAAGCGACTAACCATGCATGCACATGATGCAAATGAAATAAATGCAACACACGCCAAAAATCTCTTTTGGCCCAAAAATTATTTCCAATAAAAAATATTTCCACCATTTTCCCAGAAAATGGCACACAAAATCAACTAACGCTATTTTTCCAAAAAACAGCCAATTTTTCAATTAATCCAATTAAACCATATGCACCATGGCCTCCCCTATGGACCATCCGCACGTCCTGGCTACTTTACGAGAGATGCCCAGTTCTGCACCCGGTGCGTTCGTTGCCAGGTCATCCTTTAGCCCCCGCCAGCAGAAGGGCCATGGAGTTGGCACGTCCAACGTCCGATCCCATTGTCGCCCGGCGACAACCCAGGGGACGTCACTCAGTATATTACACTCCCGAGTGACCAGAGGAGCTCCACCGAGATAATGCCCCATCTCGGCTTGGGGTCGTGATACACACGCACCCACAAATCCAGTCAACACAAAAAGCCACATGATCATGCATGCAATACACGAAAAATCCAGTTTTTCAGTTTACAAGCATGATATGCGTGCAATAATGCAGTGTACCAAAACAACATCACAACCAATGATCAACTCCCAAAATCACACATAACCAATCTCCAACAATTAATCCAATCACCAGAAATCACACAACAAATACTCCGATCTATCCATCCACCCCCGAACTCTTCAGACTCAGTCCGGAACCAACCAGAATACATAGATATAAATATAGCAGTTAATTGTAAAAATATAATTAAATCTCAAAAGAATTGTTTAGGAAATACTTACAGCATTTTAAAAATATTTTAAGGAGGATTCGAGGCACAGGGAATCACCAAAGCAGCAAAATTACACAGTGTAAAAACACTGGCCGAAATGCAGTGAATTTCAAATTTCGTACGGGTTCAAACGAGGACTTGGAATTGATAGGGTAGGGCCTATGGAAGGTGGGAATCTAATGGTGGTGATGGTTGGCCGTGGATGGCGGCGAAAATGGGTGGTTTAAGGCCGAGAATTTTGAATCCGATTTGAAGCTCGCACAGGCGGCTTCGGCGACGGATCGAGGTCGGGTTTGGGTGGAAAAGCTTGGTAATGGCCGGTGAAGAAGTGTGAAGAAAGGAGAGAAAACCACCGCGGGTTCGAGCGGCTCGTGGCGGCGTTAGCCGGTCGGATATTGGTGGGGCAAGGTCGCCGGTGCACGGGGAGCCGATGGTGCCGGCGGTGTCGTGCACGGCGGGCCGGAGGCGGAGCTGCGGTGGTTAGGCCGTTTCACGCGAGAGAGAGGAGAGAGAGGGGGGGTCGGGCACGCGGGGGAGGAAGGAGGAAAAAGAAAAAGAAGAAAGAAGAAAAAGAAAGAAAAAGAAAAGAGGAGAGAAAAAGAGAAGATCCAGTCTTTCAACATGGGTTCCGAAAAATTCAACGAAGATGAATTTAAAACCGAAAACTAAATAAAATAATCCAAACGCAGTGAAATAATTTAAATGCAACAATAAAAATTTAAAACCCAAAAATAAATCAATTTAAATTAAAGATTATTTTAGAAGCCAAAACAGTAAATAAAATCTAGAAAGCACATAAAAATAATTTTCACAACATAAAATATTAAGAATAATATTTAAAAACTCCCAAAATTTTAAAACAAGATAATTAATCACAAAATAAATTAAATAAATCCTTCATTAAAATACACTAAAATCTGGGATGTTACACTGTTCATGCAGCCGAGTACTGTAGCGGCACTGTTCATGAGGGAAATCACTGTGTCGGCACTGTTCATGCAGGGGCATTTTTTAGAGAAGTGGTTTTATTTTGGCTAGGGTTTCAATAGGGTTTTGGTTAAAAGACTCTTTGTAGCCTCATTTGAAGATTAGACAATATTGAATGTTATTTGTGAGTGAGTTTACTCCTCTTGTTCTTGATTGAACTTTTGAACTTATCGAAGGCAAATCACAACCTTTGTGGCATTCCTCCTTGTAATCTGGGTTCTTGGGACGGGTTCTTCAACGGGTCTAGATTTTAATATAATCTAGGTTCTTGAAACGGGTTCTCATCGGGTCTGGATTCTCCATCCATTTGACTTGAGTTTGGCTTTCTTGGGTACGTTTTCAAATTGATTGTGGGTTTAAGGGATTCCTTTCCCGCGGGTTCATATCATTTGGTATCAGAGCTCAGTTTCCAATCAGGTCTGATTTTATCTTTTATTTATTGCATTTTTAATTCTAGAGCTTCATCGTTCTAGGGTTGCAAAAAAAAAAATTGGAACAAAAAGTACGCTGCCAAAATTCTTAGGGTTTTGGTTTGGCTGAAATTTGCATCTCCTAGGGCTTCAAAATTCTAGGGTTTCTTGCATCTCTAAGTTTGTCAATTGCTTGGAGTGCCGTTCCATTGATTCTCTTCTATTTCATTGTCTATTCTTGTGTGTTTGAATTCAATTGCTTGATTTTCAATTGAATATTCCTGTTTGTGATTGAATTAGAGAAAAGAAAAGAAAAGAAAAGAAAAGAAAAGAAAAGAAAAGAAAGGAAAGGAAAAGAAAAGAAAAGAAAAGAAAAGAAAGGAAAAGAAAAAAAGAAAGAAAAAAAATTCAAAAAAAAAAAAGGTAGCTTACACATAGGTTGTGCTACATTGTTACAACAAAGAGAAAGAAAGACATTTGTTGATTGAGCTTTATCATCATCAAAGGGGCTAAAAAAATCTTTCTAGTGGGTATCTTGTTTTATCATTACTCTTTCCCTCGTATAAATTCCTTGTGTCTCGTGTCATTTTATTCATTCCTTGTGTTTTGTTCTTGTGTCTTGGATCTATATTACTGGTTGGAATAATACAAGATTGTATTGTCTTGATTTAGTTCAACTAGTTCTTAAAGAACTTGAGCGAGAAAACTATTGAGGTAAAAGGCAAGAGAGTATGAGACTATTATCGGGAAAAAGCCAATTAAGAGTGAAACACGAGTGGAGTGCCATCAATCGAGTGTAAACACGTAAGTGAGTGTGTGAGATTTTTCACTAATATTCTTTTGTGCAGCACATTATGATGTCTCATAGGAGTGACTAATCACCAAAGGGGATGGCAGATAACTCGTCCTTTGTGTTGCAAGCCATGCAACAACAGTTTGAGCTGTTGAACTTGGTGTTAGGTGAAGTGAGGGAAATGATGGATCATCGAGATGTCCTAATTAGAAATCTTCAAGGCAGGAGTGGTAGGAGGCAACGTGAGACTAGTGTTGAAAATGGGTATAAGAATGAAGTTTATAGTAAGTCTATTGTTGTCAGGCGTGCTCTCAATACACAAATTAGGATGGATGATACAGAGAAGCGAAGAGAGAACATTTCTCATACTAGATGCCACATCAACAACAAGGTATGTAATATGATCATTGATGTGAAGAGTTATATTAATTTGGCTAGCACTACTTTAGTTGAGAAATTGAGTTTACCTACCTTGAAACACCCTAGACCATACAAGTTGCAGTGGTTGAGTGATTGTGGAGAGGTTAGGGTAAATAAGCAAGTGCTAGTTTCTTTTTCAATTGGAAAATACCAGGATGTGGTGCTTTGTGATGTAGTGCCTATACATGCTAGCCATATTTTGTTGGGGAGGCCGTGGCAGTATGATAGGAAGGTGATCCATGATGAGTTAAGGAACATGTATAGTTTTGAAAAGGATGGAAAAATAATCAAACTTGCTCCTTTAACTCAACACAGGTCCAAGGGAACCAACTGAAACAGAAAAGTGAGGTTGCTCAAAAGAAAAAAGAGAGTGAAATGGAAAAAGAGAGTGAAAAGAAAAAAGAGAGTGAAAAGGAAAAAGAGAGTGAGAGGAAAAAAGAGAATGAGGTTGAAACATCAAGAGAAAGAGAGAGTGAAAAAGAAAATAGAGAGGTGGCTGAGAGTCAAGAAAAAAGAGATGAGCCACGTGAGGAAAAAGAAACAAAAGTGAGTTTTTGTGCTAAGGCAGGCTTTTATACTAACGAATTTAATGACTCTTTGCCTAGTGTTGTTGTTTCTTTATTGCAGGGATATGAGGTCATAATTCCTAGCATTGTGTTTAGTGGATTGCCACCTATTAGAGAGATAGAGTATTTTATTGATTTTGTGCCAGGTGCGACAATCCCTACTCGACCTTTCTTTGAAGAGCATGAGTCCTTGATGCACATGAAGGGACAAGGTAAGTTGAATAGAATGCATGCCAAGTGGGTGCAATTCATTGAGACATTTCCTCATGTAATCAAGTATACACAAGGTAAGGAAATTTTTGTGGTTGATGCTTTAGCAAGAAGGTATGTCCTTGTCATCATTTTAGATACAAAGTTATTGAGACTTGAATATGATAAGCAATTGCATGCTAATGATGATGATTTTACTAGTGTATATGGAGCATGTGAGAAGGCATTGTTTGGTAAGTGTTATAGACTAGATTGGTATTTATTTAGAGAGAATAAACTTTGTGAGCCTACTAGTCTTATGCGTGAGATGCTAGTGCATGGATGTGGTTTGTTGGGCTATTTTGGTGTGAAAAGGATGTTAAACGTGTGGCGTGACCATGGGTGGAAGTATTGGTTGACATTCATTGAGTTTGCATATCATTGGAGTGGTCATTTTGGTGCAAAGAAGACTTTAGACGTTTTGCATGAACGTTTGTGGGAGTATCATTTGCCATTCATTGACATGTTGTATGAACGTTTGTGGGAGTATCATTTACCATTCATTAATGTGTTGCATAAAATTTTGTAGGAGTATTGCTTGACATTCATTGAGTTCACATATGATTGGGGTGATCATTTTGAAGTAAGAAAGACTTTAGATGTGTTTCATGAACATTTGAGGGAGTTTTGTTTGCTATTTATTGAGTTTACATATAATTGGAGTGTTCATGCTCTCTACTAAAGTTTCACCTTTTGAAATTGTTTATAGTTTTAATCCATTTACTCCTTCAGCTTTGATGGTTTTGCTTGTTAAGATAGGAGTAGCTTGCATGAACCATTACAAATTCTTGAGAAAATTAATCATAATGCATACAAAGTGGATCTTCCAGGTGAGTATAATGTTTTTGCTATTTTCAATACCACTAACCTTTTTCCCTTTGATCCAGGTGGAGATTCGAGGTTGAATCCTTTTGAGGCGAGGGGAATGATGGGAACCAAGGTGGGCCTAGTCTTAAAGATCATTTGCAAGTTTCAGATGGGCTAATTAGAAGATCAAGAAAGCAAGACAATGAATTAGTCTAGAATAATTGGGCTTGAGGATACTTGGCCCACATATGTCTTATTTCATTTTAACTAGGGTTTTGGGAAGGTCTTGTATTATGGCCAAGGGCTTATTTGGAAAGTTACATGTTTTTTGGAACTAGGGTTTAGAAAAGTACTATAGAGCACTGTTCATGCAGCCGAGTACTGTAGCGGCACTGTTCATGCGGGAAATCACTGTGTCGGCACTGTTCATGCAGGGGCATTTTTGAGAGAAGTAGTTTTATTTTGGCTAGGGTTTCAATAGGGTTTTGGTTAAAATACACTTTGTAGCCTCATTTGAAGATTAGACAATATTGAATGTTATTTGTGAGTGAGTTTACTCCTCTTGTTCTTGATTGAACTTTTGAACTTATCAAAGGCAAATCAAAACCTTTGTGGCGTTCCTCCTTGTAATCTGGGTTCTTAGGATGGGTTCTTCAACGGGTCTAGATTTTAATATAATCTAGGTTCTTGAAACGGGTTCTCATCGGGTCTGGATTCTCCATCCATTTGACTTGAGTTTGGCTTTCTTGGGTACGTTTTCAAATTGATTGTGAGTTCAAGGGATTCCTTTCCCGCGGGTTCATATCACCGGTCAATTCGGAGCACCTCTTATTTTAACCACTTTACCCATTCTTATTACAAAGCCAAGTGGGGGCAAAGTGAGAAAGTTAAGAGGTTGGAGTTTTTTGGTCGCGGGCTTCCCATGGTACTACAATGACCTTGTGGAATGTATGCCCCGACCCCGGTCAATTCCGACCACCTCTTATTTTTACCACTTTGCTCACACTTATTACAAAGCCAAGTTAGGGCAATGTGGGAAAGTTAAGAGGTTGGAGTTTTTTTCTCGCGGGCTTCCCATGGTACTACAATGACATTGTGGAATGTATGCGTCGACCGCGGTCAATTCCGAGCTCCTCTTATTTTTACCACTTCACCCACGCTTATTACAAAGCCAAGTGAGGGCAAAGTGAGAAAGTTAAGAGGTTGGAGTTTTTTGGTCGCGGGCTTCCCATGGTACTACAATGACCTTGTGGAATGTATGCCCCGACCCCGGTCAATTCCGACCACCTCTTATTTTTACCACTTTGCCCACACTTATTACAAAGCCAAGTTTGGGCAATGTGGGAAAGTTAAGAGGTTGGAGTTTTTTTCTCGCGGGCTTCCCATGGTACTACAATGACATTGTGGAATGTATGCGTCGACCCCGGTCAATTCTGAGCTCCTCTTATTTTTACCACTTCGCCCACGCTTATTACAAAGCCAAGTGAGGGCAAAGTGGGAAAGTTAAGAGGTTGGAGTTTTTTGCTCGCGGGCTTCCCATGGTACAACAATGACCTTATGGTATGTATGTCTCGACCCGGTCAATTCCGAGCACCTCTTATTTTTACCACTTTGTTCATGCTTATTACAAAGCCAAGTGAGGGCAAAGTGGGAAGGTTAAGATGTTGGATTTTTTTGCTCGTGGGCTTCCCATGGTACTACAATGACCTTGTGGTATGTATTCTCCAACCCCGGTCAATTCCGAGCAGCTCTTATTTTAACCACTTTGCCAATGCTTATTACAAAGCCAAGTGAGGGCAAAGTGGGAAAGTTATGCGGTTGGAGTTTTTTGCTCGCGGGCTTCCCATTGTACTACGATGACCTTGTGGAATGTATGCCCCGACCCTGGTCAATTCCGAGCACCTCTTATTTTTACCACTTTGCCTACACTTATTACAAAGCCAAGTTAGGGCAAAGTGGGAAAGTTAAGAGGATTGAGGTTTTTGGTCGCGGGCTTCCCATGGTACTTCAATGACCTTGCGGTATGTATGCTCCGACCCCGGTCAATTCCGAGCACCTCTAATTTTATCCAATTTGGCCATGCTTATTACAAAGCCAAATGGGGGCAAAGTGGGAAAGTTAAGAGTTTGGAGTTTTTTGCTTCCGGGCTTCCCATGGTAGTACAATGACCTTGTGGAATGTATGCCCCAACCCTGGTCAATTCCAAGCACCTCTTATTTTTACCACTTTGCCTACGCTTATTACAAAGCCAAGTTAGGGCAATGTGGGAAAGTTAAGAGGTTGGAGGTTCTTGCTTGCGGTCTTCCCATGGTACTTCAATGACCTTGTGGAATGTATGCCCCGACCCCGGTCAATTCCGAGCACCGATTATTTTTACTACTTTGCCCATGCTTATTACAAAGCCAAGTGAGGGCAAAGTGGGAAAGTTATGCGGTTGTAGGTTTTTGCTCGCGGGCTTACCATGGTACTACAATGACCTTGTGCTATGTATGCTCCGACCCGGTCAATTCTGAGCACCTCTTATTTTTACCACTTTGCCCATGGTTATTAGAAAGCCAAGTGAGGGCAAGGTGGGAAAGTTAAGAGTTTGTGGTTTTTTGCTTGCGGGCTTCCCATGGTACTACAATGACCTTGTGGAATGTATGCCCCGACCCCGGTCAATTCCGACCACCTCTTATTTTTACCACTTTGCCCACGCTTATTACAAAGCCAAGTGAGGGCAAAGTGGGAAAGTTAAGAGGTTGGAGTTTTTTGCTCGCGGGCTTCCCATGGTACTACGATGATCTGGTGGAATGTATGCCCCAACCCTGGTCAATTCCGAGCACCTCTTATTTTTACCACTTTGCCTACACTTATTACAAAGCCAAGTTAGGGCAAAGTGGGAAAGTTAAGAGTTTGGAATTTTTTGCTCGCGTGCTTCCCACGGTACTACAATGACATTGTGGTATTTATGCCTCGACCCTGGTCAATTCCGAGCACCTCTTACTTTTACCACTTTGTCCATGCTTATTACAAATCCAAGTGAGGGCAAAGTGGGAAAGTTAAGAGGTTGGATTTTTTTGCTCGCGGGCTTCGCATGGTACTACAATGACCTTGTGGAATGTTTGCCCCGACCCCGGACATTTTCGAGCACCCCTTATTTTTACCACTTTGCCCATGCTTTGTAGAGAGCATAGTTTGGGCAAAATGGGAAAGTTAAGAGGTTGTAGATTTTTGCTCGCGGGCTTACCATGGTACGGCAATGACCTTGTGGAATGTATGCTCCGACCCCGGTCAATTCCGAGCACCTCTTATTTTTAAAACTTTGCCCACGCTTATTACAAAGCCAAGTTAGGGCAAAGTGGAAAAGTTAAGAGGTTGGAGGTTTTTACTCGCGGGCTTCCCATGGTACTACAATGACCTTGTGGAATGTATGCCCCGACCCCGGTCAATTCCGAGCACCGATTATTTTTACCACTTTGCCCACGCTTATTACAAAGTCAAGTTAGGGCAAAGTGGGAAAGTTAAGAGGTTGGAGGTTTTTGGTCGCGGGCTTCCCATGGTACTACAATGACCTTGTGGTATGTATGCTCCGACCCCGGTCAATTCCGAGCACCTCTTATTTTTACCACTTTGCCCACGTTTATTACAAAGCCAAGTTTGGGGAAAGTGGGAAAGTTAAGAGGTTGAAGTTTTTTGCTCGCGTGCTTCCCATGGTACTACAATGACATTGTGGAATGTAAGCCCCGACCCCGGTCAATTCCGAGGACCTCTTATTTTTGCCAATTTGCACTTGCTTAGTAGAAAGCATAGTTGGCAAAATGGCAAAGTTAAGAGATTGGTGGTTTTTACTCTGGGGCTTCCCATGGTACTACAATGACCTTGTGGTATGTCTGCTCCGACCCCGGTCAATTTCGAGCACCTCTTATTTTTACCACTTTGCCCATGCTTATTACAAAGTCAAGTGAGGGCAAAGTGGGAAAGTTATGATGTTGGAGTTTTTTGGTCGCAGGCTTCCCATGGTACTACAATGACCTTGTGGAATGTATGCCCCGACCCCGGTCAATTCCGAACACCTCTTATTTTTACCACTTTGCACTTGCTTAGTAGAAATCATAGTGTTGGCAAAATGGCAAAGTTAAGAGATTGGAGGTTTTTGCTCGCGGGCTTCCCATGATACTACAATGACCTTGTGGAATGTATGCCCCGACCACGGACATTTCCGAGCACTCCATATTTCTACCACTTTCCCATGCTTAGTAGAGAGCATAGTTTGGGCAAAATGGGAAAGTTAAGAGGTTGGAGGTTTTTGCTCGCGGATTTTCCAAGGTACTACAATGACCTTGTAGTTTGTATGCTCGAAGCCCGGTCAATTCCGATCACCTCTTATTTTGACCCCTTTGCCCACGCTTATTAAAAAGTCAAGTGAGGGCAAAGTGGGAAAGTTAAGAGGTTGGAATTTTTGGCTCGCGGGATTCCCATACTACTACCATGACCTTGTGGAATGTATGGGGCCGGTCAATTCCGAGAACCTTTTATATTTACCACTTTGCCCTTGCTTAGTACAAAGCGTAGTGTGGGCAAAGTAGCAAAGTTAAGAGGATGGAGGTTTTTGCTCGCGGGCTTCCGATGGTACTACAATGATCATGTGGTATGTATGCCTCGACCCCAGACATTTCCGAGCACCCCTTACTTTTTCCACTTTGCCGTTGCTTAGTAGAAAGCATATCTAGGGCAAAATGGGAAACTTAAAAGGTTCGAGGTTTTTGCTCGCGGGCTTCCCATGGTACCACAATGACCTTGTGGTATGTATGACCCGACCCCGGACATTCCCGAGCACCCCTTATTTTTACCGCTTTGCCCATGCTTAGTAGAGAGCATAGTTTGGGCAAAATGGGAAAGTTAAGAGTTGGAGGTTTTTGCTCGCGGGCTTACCATAGAACTACAATGACCTTGTTGTATGTATGCTCCAACCCCGGACATTTTCGACCACCCCTTATTTTTACAACTTTGCCCATGCTTAGTAGAAAGCATCGTTTGGGAAAAGTGGGAAAGTTAGGAGGTTGGAGTTTTTTGCTTGCGGGCTTCCCACTGTACTACAATGACCTTGTGGAATGTATGCCCCAACCCCGGTCAATTCCGAGTACCTCTTATTTTTAGCACTTTGCCTACGCTTATTACAAAGCCAAGTTAGGGCAAAGTGGGAAAGTTAAGAGGTTGGAGGTTTTTGCTCGCACGCTTCCCATGGTACTACAATGACCTTGTGGTATGTATGCTCCGACCCCTGTCAATTCCGAGCACCTCTTATTTTTACCACTTTGCCCATGCTTATTACAAAGCCCAGTGAGGGCAAAATGGGAAAGTTAAGAGGTTGGAGTTTTTTGCTTGCGTGCTTCCCAGGGTACTACAATAACCTTGTCGTATGTAAGCCCCGACCCCGGTCAGTTCCGAGCACCTCTTATTTTTACCACTTTGCCCACGCTTATTACAAAGCCAAGTTAGGGCAAAGTGGGAAAGTTAAGAGGTTGGAGGTTTTTGCTCGCGGGCTTCCCATGGTACTACAATGACCTTGTGGTATGTATGCTCTAACCCCGGTCAATTCTGAGCACCTCTTATTTTTACCACTTTGCCCAGGCTTTTTACAAAGCCAAGTGAGGGCAAAGTGGGAAAGTTATGAGGTTGGAGTTTTTTGCTTGCGGGCCTCCCATGGTACTACAATGACCTTGTGGTATGTATGCTCCGACCACGGTCAATTCCGAGCACCTCTTATTTTTACCACTTTGCCCATGCTTATTACAAAGCCACGTGAGGGCAAAGTGGGAAAGTTATGTGGTTGGTGTTTTTTGCTCGCGGGCCTCCCATGGTATTACAATGACCTTGTGGAATGTATGCCCCCACCCCGGTCAATTCCGATCACCTCTTATTCTTACCACTTTGCACTTGCTTAGTAGAAAGCCAAGTGAGGGCAAAGTGGGAAAGCTAAGAGGTTGGAGGTTTTTGCTCACGGGCTTCCCATGGTACAACAATGACCTTGTGGTAAGTATGCCCCGACCCTGGTCAATTCCGAGGACCTCTTATTTTTACAACTTTGCACTTGCTGAGTAGAAAGCATAGTGTTGGCAAAATGGAAAAGTTAAGAGATTGGAGGTTTTTACTCGGGGGCTTCGCATGGTACAACAATGACCTTGTGGTATGAATGCTCCAACCCCTGTCAACTCCGAGCACCTCTTATTTTTACCACTTTGCCCACGCTTATTACAAAGCCACGTGAGGGCAAAGTGGGAAAGTTAAGAGGTTGGAGTTTTTTGCTTGCGGGCTTCCCATGGTACTACAATGACCTTGTGGTATGTATGGTCCAACCCCTGTCAATTCTGAGCACCTCTTATTTTTACCACTTTGCCCATGCTTATTACAAAGCCACGTGAGGGCAAAGTGAGAAAGTTCAGAGGTTGAAGTTTTTTGCTTGCGGGCTTTCCATGGTACTACATTGACATTGTGGAATGTAGGCCCCGACCCCGGTCAATTCCGACCATCTCTTATTCTTACCACTTTGCACTTGCTTAGTAGAAAGCCAAGTGAGGGCAAAGTGGGAAAGCTAAGAAGTTGGAGGTTTTTGCTCACGGGCTTCCCATGGTACAACAATGACCTTGTGGTAAGTATGCCCCGACCCTGGTCAATTCTGAGGACCTCTTATTTTTACAACTTTGCACTTGCTGAGTAGAAAGCATAGTGTTGGCAAAATGGAAAAGTTAAGAGATTGGAGGTTTTTACTCGGGGGCTTCGCATGGTACAACAATGACCTTGTGGTATGAATGCTCCAACCCCTGTCAATTCCGAGCACCTCTTATTTTTACCACTTTGTCCACGCTTATTACAAAGCCACGTGAGGGCAAAGTGGGAAAGTTAAGAGGTTGGAGTTTTTTGCTTGCGGGCTTCCCATGGTACTACAGTGACCTTGTGGTATGTATGCTCCGGCCCCTGTCAATTCTGAGCACCTCTTATTTTTACCACTTTGCCCATGCTTATTACAAAGCCACGTGAGGGCAAAGTGAGAAAGTTCAGAGGTTGAAGTTTTTTGCTTGCGGGCTTTCCATGGTACTACATTGACATTGTGGAATGTAGGCCCCGACCCCTGTCAATTCCGACCATCTCTTATTTTTACCACTTTGCACTTGCTTAGTAGAAAGCATAGTGTTGGCAAAATGGCAAAGTTAAGAGATTGGAGGTTTTTACTCGGGGGCTTCCCATGGTACTACAATGACCTTGTGGTATGAATGCTCCGAGCACCTCTTATTTTTACCACTTTGTCCATGCTTATTACAAAGCCACGTGAGGGCAAAGTGGGAGAGTTAAGAGGTTGGAGTTGCTTGCTTGCGTGCTTCCCAGGGTACTACAATGACCTTGTGGAATGTATGCCCCGACCCCGGTCAATTCCGGGCACCTCTTATTTTTTCCACTTTGCACTTGTTTAGTAGAAAGCATAGTGTTGGCAAAATGGCAAAGTTAAGAGATTGGAGGTTTTTACTCGGGGGCTTCCCGTGGTACTACAATGACCTTGTGGTATGAATGCTCCGATCCCTATCAATTCCGAGCACCTCTTATTTTTACCACTTTGCCCACGCTTATATAAAGCCACGTGAGGGCGAAGTGGGAAAGTTAAGAGGTTGGAGTTTTTTGCTTGCGGGCTTCCCATGGTACTACAATGACCTTGTGGTATGTATGCTCCGGCCCCTGTCAATTCAGAGCACCTATTATTTTTACCACTTTGCCCATGCTTATTACAAAGCCACGTGAGGGCAAAGTGAGAAAGTTCAGAGGTTGAAGTTTTTTGCTTGCGGGCTTTCCATGGTACTACATTGACATTGTGGAATGTAGGCCCCGACCCCGGTCAATTCCGACCATCTCTTATTTTTACCACTTTGCACTTGCTTAGTAGAAAGCATAGTGTTGGCAAAATGGCAAAGTTAAGAGATTGGAGGTTTTTACTCGGGGGCTTCCCGTGGTACTACAATGACCTTGTGGTATGAATGCTCCGATCCCTATCAATTCTGAGCACCTCTTATTTTTACCACTTTGCTCATGCTTATTACAAAGCCACATGAGGACAAAGTGGGAAAGTTAAGAGTTTGGAGTTTTTTGCTTGCGGGCTTCCCATGGTACTATAATGACCATGTGGAATGTATGCCCTGACCCCGGTCAATTCTGACCACCTCTTATTTTTACCACTTTGCCAACGCTTATTACAAAGCCAAGTTAGGGCAAAGTGGGAAAGTTAAGAGGTTGGGGGTTTTTGCTCCCGTGCTTCCCTTGGTACTACAATGACATTGTGGTATGTATGCTCCGACCCCGGTCAATTCTGAGCACCTCTTATTTTTACCACTTTGCCCATGGTTATTAGAAAGCCAAGTGAGGGCAAGGTGGGAAAGTTAAGAGTTTGTGGTTTTTTGCTTGCGGGCTTCCCATGGTACTACAATGACCTTGTGGAATGTATGCCCCGAGCCCGGTCAATTCCGACCACCTGTTATTTTTACCACTTTGCCCACGCTTATTACAAAGCCAAGTTAGGGCAAAGTGGGAAAGTTAAGAGGTTGGGGTTTTTTGCTCGCGGGCTTCCCATGGTACGACAATGACATTGTGGAATGTAAGCCCCGACCTCGGTCAATTCCGAGCACCACTTATTTTTACCACTTTGCACTTGCTTAGTAGAGAGCATAGTGTTGGCAAAATGGCAAAGTTAAGAGATTGGAGGTTTTTACTCGAGGGCTTCCCATGGTAGTACAATGACCTTGTGGTATGTATGCTCCGACCTCGGTCAATTCCGAGCACCTCTTCTTTTTACCACTTTGCCCATGCTTATTACAAAGCCAAGTGAGGGCAAAGTGGGAAAGTTATGAGGTTGGAGTTTTTTGCTCGCAGGCTTTCTATGGTACTACAATGACCTTGTGTAATGTATTCCCCGACCCCGGACATTTTCGAGCACCCCTTATTTTTACCACTTAGCCTATGCTCAGTAGAAAGAATAGTTTGGGCAAAATGGGAAAGTTAAGACGTTGGAGGTTTTTGCTCGTGGTCTTCCCATGGTACTACAATGACTTTGTGGTATGTATGCTCCGACCATGGGCAATTCCGAGCACCTCTTAGTTTTACCAGTTTGCCGACGCTTATTAGAAAGGCAAGTGAGGGCTAAGTGGAAAAGTTATGAGGTTGGAGTTTTTTGCTCCCGGGCTACACATGGTACTTAATGACCTTGTGGTGTGTATGCCTCAGCCCCGGTCAATTCCGAGCACCTCTTATTTTTACCACTTTGCCCATGCTTATTACAATGCCAAGTGAGGGCAAAGTGGGAAAGCTAAGAGGTTGGAGGTTTTTACTCACGGGCTTCATATGGTACAACAATGAACTTGTGTTTTGTATGCCTCGACCCCGGTCAATTCCGAGCACCTCTTATTTTTACCACTTTGTCCATGCTTATTACAAAGCCAAGTGAGGGCAAAGTGGAAAAGTTAAGATGTTGGAGTTTTTTGCTCGCGGGCTTCCCATGGTACTACAATCACCTTGTGGAATGTATGCCCCGACCCCGGACATTTTCGAGCACCCCTTATTTTTACCACTTTGCCCATGCTTAGTAGAGAGCATAGTTTGGGCTAAATGGGAAAGTTAAGAGGTTGGAGGTTTTTTGATGGGAACCAAGGTGGCCCTAGCCTTAAAGATCATTTGAAAGTTTCAGATGGGCCAATTACAAGATCAAGAGCCAAGAAGATCAAGGAAGCAATGCTGGGATTGGTGCAATCCACTTGGGATAAAGTTGGCAAGTGGCCAACACTCAAGATGGGCTTGAAAGAAGAAGAACCAGTATTGATCCACTTGATTCAAGCTGTGGAAGTCATGACTTAGAGATATGGACTATTGTTATTGGAGGCTTTTAATTTTGTTAAAGGATTTATTTTACTAGCTTAAAATAAGTGGGCTTGAGGACACTTGGCCCACATATGTCTTATTTCATTTTAACTAGGGTTTAGGGAAGGCCTTGTATTGCGGCGAATGGCTTATTTGGAAAGTTACATGTTTTGGAACTAGGGTTTAGAAAAGTACTGTAGTGGCACTGTTCATGCGCGAATCACTGTGTCGGTACTGTTCATGCAGGGGCATTTTTGAGAGAATGGGTTTTATTTTGGCTAGGGTTTCAATAGGGTTTTGGTTAAAACACTCTTGGTAGCCTCATTTGAATAGTAGACAATATTGAATCTTATTTGTGAGTGAGTTTACTCCTCTTGTTCTTCATTGAACTTTTGAACTTATCAAAGGCAAATCACAACCTTTGTGGCGTTCGTCCTTGTAATCTGGGTTCTTGAGACGGGTTATTCCTCCGGTCTCGATTTTAAGATAATCTAGGTTCTTGAAACGAGTTCTCATCGGGTCTAGATTCTCCATCCATTGACTTGTTTTTTGCTTTCTTGGGTGCGTTTCCAAATTGATTGTGGGTTCAAGGGATTCCTTTCTTACGGGTTCATATCATTTTTGCTCGCGGGCTTACCATGGTACTACAATGACCTTGTGGTATGTATGCTCCGACCCCAGACATTTCCGAGCACCCCTTATTTTTACCACTTTGCACATGCTTAGTAGAAAGCATAGTTTGGGCAAAATGGGAAAGTTAAGAGGTTTGAGGTTTTTGCTAGCGGGCTTCCCATGGTACTACAATGACCTTGTGGTATGTATGCTCCCGAGGACCTCTTATTTTTACCAGTTTGCCCATGCTTATTACAAAGCCAAGTGAGGGCAAAGTGGGAAAGTTAAGAGGTTGGAGTTTTTCGCTCGCGGGTTTCCCATGGTATTACAATGACCTTCTGGAATATATGCCCCGACCCCGGTCAATTCCGAGCACCTCTTATTTTTACCACTTTTCCCATGCTTATTAAAAAGCCAAGTGAGGGCAAAGTGGGAAAGTTAAGAGGTTGGAGTTTATTACTCGTGGGCTTCGCAAGGTAATACAATGACCTTGTGGAACGTATGCCTCGACCCCGGTCAATTCCGAGTACCTCTTATTTTTTCCACTTTGCACTTGCTTATTAGAAAGCATAGTGTCGGCCAAGTGGCAAAGTTAAGCGGTCGGAGGTTTTTGCTCCTGGGCTTCCCATTGTACTACAATGACCTTGCGGCATGTATGGCCCGACCCCTGTCAATTCTGGGAACCTCTTATTTTACCACTTTGCCCATGCTTATTACAAAGCCAAGTGAGGGCAAAGTGGGAAAGTTAAGAGGTTGGAGTTTTTTGCTCCCAGGCTTGCCATGGTACTACAACGGCCTTGTGGTGTGTATGCCTCGACCCCGGTCTATTCCGAGCACCTTTTATTTTTACCGCTTTGCCCATGCTTATTACAAAGCCAAGTAAGGGCAAAGTGGGAAAGTTATGAGGTTGGAGTTTTTTTCTCCCGGGCTTCCCATGGTACTGTAATGACCTTGTGGTGTGTACGCCGCGACCCCGGTCATTTCCGAGCACCTCTTATTTTTACCGCTTTGCCCATGCTTATTACAAAGCCAAGTGAGTACAAAGTACCATGCTTATTCCCATGGTACTACAATGACAATGTGGAATGTAAGCCCCGACCCGGGTCAATTCCGAGCACGTCTTATTTTTGGCACTTTGCACATGCTTAGTAGAAAGCATAGTGTTGGCAAAATGGCAAAGTTAAGAGGTTGGAGGTTTTTGCTCCCTGGCTTCCCGTGGTATTTCGAAGATCTAGTGGTATGTATGCTCCGACCCCGGTGAATTCCGAGCACCCCTTGTTTTTACCACTTTGCCCATGCTTAGTAGAAAGCATAGTTTGGGCAAAATGGGAAAGTTAAGAGGTTGGAGGTTTTTGCTCGCGGGCTTCCCATGGTACTACAATGAACTTGTGGTATGTATGCCTCAACCTCGGTCAATTCCGAGCGTTTCTTATTCTTACCATTTTGCCCATGCTTATTACAAATCCAAGTGAGGGCAAAGTGGGAAAGTTAAGAGGTTCGAGTTTTTTGCTCAGGGGATTCTCATGGTATTACAATGACATTGTGGAATGTAAGCCCCGACCCCAGTCAATTCCGAGCACCTCTCATTTTTAGCACTTTGCACATGCTTAGTAGAAAGCATAGTGTTGTCAAAATGGCAAAGTTAAGAGGTTGGAGGTCTTTCCTCGTGGGTTTCCCATGGTATTTTGAAGATCTTGTGGTATGTATGCTCCGACCCCGGTCAATTCCGAGCACCCCTTATTTTTACCACTTTGCCCATGCTTAGTAGAAAGCATAGTTTGGGGAAATTGGAAAGTTAAGAGGTTCGAGGTTTTTGCTCACGGGCTTGCCATGGTACTATAATGACCTTGTAGTATGTATGCCCCGACCCTGGTCAATTTCGAAGACCTCTTATTTTTACCACTTCGCCCATGCTTATTACAAAACCAAGTGAGGGCAAAGTGGGAAAGTTAAGAGGTTGGAGTTTTTTGCTCGCGGTCTTCCCATGGTATTACAATTACCTTCTGGAATGTATGCCCCGACCCCGGTCAAATCCGAGCACCTCTTATTTTTACCACTTTGCCCATGCTTTTTACAAAACAAAGTGAGGGCAAAGTGGGAAAGTTAAGAGGTTGGAGTTTATTGCTCGTGGCCTTCCCAAGGTATTACAATGACCTTGTGGAATGTATGCCCCAACCCCGGTCAATTCCGAGCACCTCTTATTTTTATCACTTTGCACTTGCTTAGTAGAAAGCATAGTGTCGGCCAAGTGGCAAAGTTATGCAGTTGGAGGTTTTTGCTCTTGGGCTTCGCAAGGTACTACAATGACCTTGTGGCATGTATGCCCCGACCTCGGTCAATTCCGAGAACCTCTTAGTTTTGCCACTTCGCCGATGCTTATTAAAAAGGCAAGTGAGGGCAAAGTGCGAAAGTTAAGAGCTTGGAGTTTATTGCTCGTGGGCTTCCCAAGGTATTACATTGACCTTGTGGAATGTATGCCCCAACCCCGGTCAATTCCGAGCTCCTCTTATTTTTACCACTTTGCACTTGCTTAGTAGAAAGCATAGTGTGGGCAAAGTGGCAAAGTTAAGTGGTTGGAGGTTTTTGCTCCTGGGCTTCCCAAGGTACTACAATGACCTTGTGGCATGTATGCCCTGACCCCGGTCAAATCTGAGAACCTCTTATTTTTACCAGTTTGCCCATGCTTATTACAAAGCCAAATTAGGGCAAAGTGGGAAAGTTAAGAGGTTGGAGTTTTTTGCTCCCGGGCTTGCCA
Organism: Cyclocarya paliurus; assembly: GCA_029856935.1. Lineage (NCBI taxonomy): Eukaryota > Viridiplantae > Streptophyta > Magnoliopsida > Fagales > Juglandaceae > Cyclocarya > Cyclocarya paliurus. The sequence continues at coordinate 17,969,333 of CM056953.1, read as the reverse complement.
TGGTACCGCAACGACCTTGTGGTGTGTATGCCTCGACCTCGGTCAATTCCGAGCACCTCTTATTTTTACCACTTTGCCCATGCTTATTACAAAGCCAAGTGAGGGCAAAGTTGGAAAGTTATGAGGTTGGAGTTTTTTGCTTGCAGGCTTCCCATGGAACTACAATGACCATGTGGTATGTATGCCCCGACCCCAGTCAATTTCGAGCACCTTTTATTTTTACCACTTTCCCCACAGTTATTACAAAGCGAAGTGAGGACAAAGTGGGAAAGCTAAGAGGTTGTAGTTTTTTGCTCGCGGGTTTCCCATGGAACTACAATGACCTTGTGGATTGTATGCCCCGACCCCGTTCAATTCCGAGCACCTCTTCTTTTTACCACTTTGCACTTGTTTAGTACAAAGCATAGTGTGGGGAAAGTAGCAAAGTTAAGAGGTTGGAGGTTTTTGCTCTCGGGCTTCCTGTTGAGTCTAAACTTTCACTCAAAATAATGAGTAAAAATCCAGATCAGTTTTACCTGCAAGTATACAGGTGTTGTAGTATCTTACAGGATCGAATCCACAGGGATTGACTAATGTGAGAAAGTGAATAAAATAAAAATAGATTATTAAAAATAACGTACAATCAAAATGAAAAGAGATCACTGGGATGAGGATTTTAAAGTAACAAAATATAACTGAAACAATAAAATATAAAATCACACTTAAAATATTATTTCTACTCTACTCCTAATTACAGAAAAACTACAACTAAAAACTCTAAAACTATGATGCTCTCTACTCTATCTAATTTCTGATGTGTTTGCTTCGTCCGTTTACAAGCCTTATATAGGCTTCAAAAACCAACAAGCAGTAGTTGAAATGCTGTGTCATCTGAACGTTGTTTCCCACTGTTGAAAGCTTCCCACATGCATGTGCTATGCGTTTCTCCTTTTTTTATTTTTCTCTTTCTTTTTCTCACTGCTTTCGGTCACATGCATACATCTGCGTTTCTTTTCTTTTCTTTATTATTCCAGCCGAAACCCACTTATTTTTTTTCCTTTTTTCTTGCGCCGAAACCACATGCATGCACCAAATGGTTCTGTTTTCTTCTTCTCTGCTGCACCGAACTGAGTAGACTTGTTTATTTTCCTTCTTTTCTTTTTTTATTCTTGCTTACAGCCGAAACCGACTGCACCGAATGCACTGCTTCTTCTTCTTCTTCTTCTTTTTCTTTTCTTTCTTTCACGGCTTTCCATCCGAAACTGCTCCTTGCTTTCCAGCCTAGACTGCACCGAACACATGTAGTTTTCTTTTCTTTATTTTCTTCCACTGAACATGTCGTCCAGTGATGCATCGACCAACTTTCTTTCATTTTATTTTTTTTCTTTTTCTTTCTTCCTTGGTCGGTTTCCTTTCTCTTTATTTTATTTTGCTTCCAGCCCAGCATGCACCGAATGTATCTTCTTTTCTTCCTCTCTAACCGAACTTATCACATGCACCGAACATCACATGTGCTCTGTTTCGGACGTGTAAAAACAGAGGGGATGAGCTGGGCATGCTCACGTGTTGTGCATGAGGTTAGGTGGTGCAAGCGAGGCCGAAGTGGCTGGGCACATGCTCGGAACGCATGCATGGTTCACGGGTTGTGGAGGTGCAGTGTTTCTAGAGGTTGAAGATGGTGGTGGATGCGTGGCTCGATGGTCTTCGGAGTAGTGCTACTGGATGAGGCTGCACGGTGGATGAAGTTCTGCAGTAGTTGGAGGAGTTTGGTGGCGTCGAACGGCGGCGTGGAAGAGCTGTGTTTCGGGTACTGTAGCAGCTGGCCGAAGGTTGAAGAAGGACTCGACGACAAGCAGTTTATGACAAACGACGGGTCGTTTGTCTTGGACGGCAGAAACAACGGTAGTGATAAAACGACATGTCGTTTGGCTTGCAGGCCAAACGACATATCGTTTAGCCTGCGCAGTAAATAAAAGAATAAAAATAAAAATAAAATCAACTAAAATAAAATAAACTAAAATAAACTAAAACAAATAGAATAAAAATAGAATAAAATAAAATTAGAAAAAGAAAATAATTAATTTAAGAAAACTAAACTAAAATATAAAATAAAAATGTGTTGTGCATGTGAGACAATAAAATCAAATAAAATCACAAGTTATAAAAATAAGCATAAACTATGCTTTTAATCAAATTAAATCACAACTTGGATTTATTGCCTTTTGATCATTTTTCTATCTAAAATCAATGATAATATGATAAAACAATTAAAAATACATTGATTTTAACTATATAAATTATGCAATAATGCAGCTCAATCACTTCCCATGGTACTTCAAAGATCTTGTGGTATGTATGCTCCGACGCCGGTCAATTCCGAGCACCTCTTATTTTTACCACTTTGCCCATGCTTAGTAGATAGCATAGTTTGGGCAAAATGGGAAAGTTAAGTGGTTGGAGGTTTTTGCTCTCGGGCTTCCCCTGGTACTACAATGACCTTGTGGTATGTATGCTCCGACCCCGGTCAATTCCGAGGAGCTCTTATTTTTACCACTTTGCCCATTCTTATTACAAAGCCAAGTGAGGGCAAATTGGGAAAGTTAAGAGGTTGGAGTTTTTTGCTCGTGGGCCTCCCCTAGTACTATAATGACAATGTGGAATGTAAGCCCCGACCCCGGTCAATTCCGAGCACCTCTTATTTTTAGCACTTTGCACATGCTTAGTAGAAAGCATAGTGTTGGCAAAATGGCAAAGTTAAGAGGTTGGAGGTTTTTGCTCCCGGGCTTCCCGTGGTATTTCGAAGATGTAGTGGTATGTATGCTCCGACCCCGGTCAATTCCGAGCACCCCTTATTTTTACCACTTTGCCCGTGCTTGGTAGAAAGCATATTTTGGGCAAAATGGGAAAGTTAAGAGTTTGGAGGTTTTTGCTCGTGGGCTTCCCATGGTACTACAATGAACTTGTGGTATGTATGCTCCCGAGGACCTCTTATTTTTACCACTTTGCCCATGCTTATTAGAAAGCCAAGTGAGGGCAAAGTGGGAAAGTTAAGAGGTTGGAGTTTTTCGCTCGCGGGTTTCCCATGGTATTACAATGACCTTCTGGAATGTATGCACCGACCCTGGTCAATTCTGAGCACCTCTTATTTTTACCACTTTTCCCATGCTTATTACAAAGCCAAGTGAGGGCAAAGTGGGAAAATTAAGAGGTTGGAGTTTATTGCTCGTGGGCTACGCAAGGTATTACAACGACCTTGTGGAATGTATGCCCCGACCCCGGTCAATTCCGAGTACCTCTTATTTTTCCCACTTTGCACTTGCTTATTAGAAAGCATAGTGTGGGCAAAGTGGCAAAGTTAAGCGGTTGGAGGTTTTTGCTCCTGGGCTTCCCATGGTACTACAATGACCATGTGGCATGTATGGCCCGACCCTCGTCAATTCTGAGAACCTCTTATTTTACCACTTTGCCCATGCTTATTACAAAGGCAAGTGAGGTCAAAGTGGGAAAGTTAAGAGGTTGGAGTTTTTTGCTCCCAGGCTTGCCATGGTACCGCAACGGCCTTGTGGTGTGTATGCCTCGACCCCAGTCAATTCCGAGCACCTTTTATTTTTACCGCTTTGCCCATGCTTATTACAAAGCCAAGTAAGGGCAAAGTGGGAAAGTTGTGAGGTTGGAGTTTTTTGCTCCCGGGTTTCCCATGCTACTGCAATGACCTTGTGGTGTGTACGCCGCGACCCCGGTCATTTCCGAGCACCTCTTATTTTTACCACTTTGCCCATGCTTATTACAAAGCCAAGTGAGTGCAAAGTACCATGCTTATTCCCATTGTACTACAATGATATTGTGGAATGTAAGCCCCGACCAGGGTCAATTCCGAGCACCTCTTATTTTTGGCACTTTGTACATGCTTAGTAGAAAGCACAGTGTTGGCAAAATGGAAAAGTTAAGAGGTTGGAGGTTTTTGCTCCCGGGCTTCCTATGGTACCTCGAAGATCTGGTGGTATGTATGCTCCGACCCCGGTCAATTCCGAGCACCCCCTATTTTACCGCTTTGCCCATGCTTAGTAGAAAGCATAGTTTGGGCAAAATGGGAAAGTTAAGAGGTTGGAGGTTTTTGCTCGTGGGCTTCCCATGGTACTACAATGACCTTTTGGTATGTATGCTCCGACCCCGTTCAATTCCGAGGACCTCTTATTTTTACCACTTTGCCCATTCTTATTACAAAGCCAAGTGAGGGCAAAGTGGGAAAGTTAAGAGGTTGGAGTTTTTTGCTCGTGGGCCTCCCCTAGTACTATAATGACATTGTGGAATGTAAGCCCTGACCCCAGTCAATTCTGAGCACCTCTTATTTTTAGCACTTTGCACTTGCTTAGTAGAAAGCATAGTGTTGGCAAAATGGCAAAGTTAAGAGGTTGGAGGTTTTTGCTCCCGGGCTTCCCGTGGTATTTCGAAGATCTAGTGGTATGTATGCTCCGACCCCGGTCAATTCCGAGCACCCCTTATTTTTACCACTTTGCCCGTGCTTGGTAGAAAGCATATTTTGGGCAAAATGGGAAAGTTAAGAGGTTGGAGGTTTTTGCTCGCGGGCTTCCCATGGTACTACAATGAACTTGTGGTATGTATGCCTCGACCCCGGTCAATTCCGAGCGGCTCTTATTCTTACCACTTTACCCATGTTTATTACAAATCCAAGTTAGGGCAAAGTGGAAAAGTTAAGAGGTTGGAGTTTTTTGCTCGCGGGATTCTCAGGGTACTACAATGACATTGTGGAATGTAAGCCCCGACCCCGGTCAATTCTGGGCACCTCTTATTTTTAGCACTTTGCACTTGCTTAGTAGAAAGCATAGTGTTGGCAAAATGGCAAAGTTAAGAGGTTGGAGGTTTTTGCTCGCGGGCTTCCTATGGTATTTCGAAGATCTTGTGGTATGTATGCTCCGATCCGGGTCAATTCCGAGCACCCCTAATTTTTACCACTTTGCCCATGCTTAGTAGAAAGCATAGTTTGGGCAAAATAGGAAAGTTAAGAGGTTCGAGGTTTTTGCTCGCTGGCTTCCCATGGTACTACAATCACCTTGTGGTATGTATGCTCTGACCCCTGTCAATTTCGAGAACCTCTTATTTTTACCACTTTGCCCATCATTTTTATTACAAAGCCAAGTGAGGGCAAAGTGGGAAAGTTAAGAGGTTGGAGTTTATTGGTCGTGGGCTTCCCAAGGTATTACAATGACCTTGTGGAATGTATGCCCCGACCCTGGTCAATTCCGAGCAGCTCTTATTTTTACCACTTGGCACTTGCTTAGTAGAAAGCATAGTGTGGGCAAAGTTGCAAAATTAAGGTGTTGGAGGTTTTTGCTCCTGGGCTTCCCAAGGTACTACAATGACCTTGTGGCATGTATGCCCCGACCCCGGTCAATTCCGAGAACCTCTTATTTTTACCACTTTGCCATGCTTATTTTACAAAGCCAAATGAGGGTAAAGTGGGAAAGTTAAGAGGTTGGAGTTTTTTGCTCACGGGCTTCCCATGGTATTACAATGACCTTCTGGAATGTATGCCCCGACCCCGGTCAGTTCCGAGCGGCTCTTATTCTTACCACTTTTCCCATGTTTATTACAAATCCAAGTTAGGGCAAAGTGGAAAAGTTAAGAGGTTGGACTTTTTTGCTCGCGGGATTCTCAGGGTACTACAATGACATTGTGGAATGTAAGCCCCGACCTCGGTCAATTCTGGGCACCTCTTATTTTTAGCACTTTGCACTTGCTTAGTAGAAAGCATAGTGTTGGCAAAATGGCAAAGTTAAGAGGTTGGAGGTTTTTGCTCGCGGGCTTCCTATGGTATTTCGAAGATCTTGTGGTATGTATGCTCCGATCCGGGTCAATTCCGAGCACCCCTAATTTTTACCACTTTGCCCATGCTTAGTAGAAAGCATAGTTTGGGCAAAATAGGAAAGTTAAGAGGTTCGAGGTTTTTGCTCGCTGGCTTCCCATGGTACTACAATCACCTTGTGGTATGTATGCTCTGACCCCTGTCAATTTCGAGAACCTCTTATTTTTACCACTTTGCCCATCATTTTTATTACAAAGCCAAGTGAGGGCAAAGTGGGAAAGTTAAGAGGTTGGAGTTTATTGGTCGTGGGCTTCCCAAGGTATTACAATGACGTTGTGGTATGTATGCCCCGACCCCGGTCAGTTCCGAGCACCTCTTATTTTTACCACTTTGCCCATGCTTATTACAAAGCCAAATGAGGGCAAAGTTGGAAAGTTAAGAGGTTGGAGGTTTTTGCTCCCGGGCTTGCCATGGTACTGCAACGACCTTGTGGTGTGTATGTCTCGACCCCGGTCAATTCCGAGCACCTCTTATTTTTACCAGTTTGCCCAAGCTTATTACAAAGCCGAGTGAGGGAAAAGTTGGAACGTTTTGAGGTTGGAGTTTTTTGCTTGCAGGCTCCCCATGGAACTACAATGACCTTGGGGTAGGTATGCGCCAACCCCGATCAATTCTGAGCACCTTTTATTTTAACCACTTTGCCCCACACTTATTACAAAGCCAAGTCAGGAAAAAGTGGGAAAGGTAAGAGGTTGTAGTTTTTTGCTCGCGGGTTTCCCATGGAACTACAATGACCTTGTGGAATGTATGCCCCGACCCCGGTCAATTCCGAGCACCTCTTAGTTTTACCACTTTGCACTTGTTTAGTACAAAGCATAGTGTGGGCAAAGTAGCAAAGTTAAGAGGTTGGTGGTTTTTGCTCACGGGCTTCCCAAGGTACTTGAAGGACCTTGTGGTATGTATGCCCCAACCCCGATCAATTCCGAGCACCTTCTATTTTTACCACTTTGCCCACTCTTATTACAAAGCCAAGTGTGGGCAAAGTGGGAAAGTTAAGAGGTTGGTGTTTTTTGCTCGCGGGCTTCCTATGGTACTACAATAACCTTGTGGAATGTATGCCCCGACCCCGGTCAATTCTGAGAACCTCTTATTTTTACCCCTTTGCACCTGCTTAGTACCAAGCATAGTGTGGCCAAAGTAGCAAAGTTAACAGGTTGGAGGTTTTTTCTTGCAGGCTTCCCATGGTACTACAATGACCTTGTGGAAGTATGCCCCGACCCCGGACACTTCCGAGCACCCCTTAATTTGACCACTTTGCCCATGTTTAGTAGAGAGCATAGTTTGGGAAAAATGGAAAAGTTAAGAGGTTGGAGGTTTTTGCTCACGGGCTTGCCATGATGCTACAATGACCTTGTGGAATGTATGCTCCGACCCCGGTCAATTCCGAGCACCTCTTATTTTTACCACTTTGCCCATGCTTTTTACAAAGCCAAGTAAGGGCAAAGTGGTGAAGTTATGAGGTTGGAGTTTTTTGCTCGTGCGCTTCCCATGGTTCTACAATGACCTTGTGGAATATGTGCCCCGACCCCGGTGAATTCGGAGCACCTCTTATTTTTCCCACTTTGCCCATGCTTTTTACAAAGCCAAGTGAGGGCAAAGTGGGAAAGTTAATAGGTTGGATTTTTTTGCTCGTGGGCTTCCTATGGTACTACAATGACCTTGTGGAATGTATGCCCCGACCGTGGACATTTTCGAGCAGCCCTTATTTTTACCACTTTGCCCATGCTTATTACAAAGCCAATTGAGGGCAAAGTAGTAAAGTTATGAGGTTGGATTTTTTGCTCGCGGGCTTCCCATGGTACTACAATGACCTTGTGGAATGTATGCCCCGACCCCGGTCAATTCTGAACACCTCTTATTTTTACGACTTTGCACTTGCTTAGTACAAAGCATAGTGTGGGCAAAGTAGCAAAGTTAACAGGTTAGAGGTTTTTGCTCGCGGGCTTCCCATCGTACTACAATGACCTTGTGGAATGTATGCCCCGACCCCGGTCAATTCCGAGCACCTCTTATTTTTACCACTTTGAACATGCTTATTACAAAGCCAAGTGAGGGAAAAGTGGGAAAGTTAAGAGGTTTGAGTTTTTTGCTCGCTGGCTTTCCATGGTACTATCTGCGGCGAGTGCGAATGATTGTCCTTCCTTTATAGATTGAACTATCGTAACTCCACTCAACCAACAAAGTAAAGTCCATACTCAAAGTTCAATTACCGTACAAACTCAATATCTATAAAGGTATCCTAAAGGAATGGTAGCACCACAATCCACCCAGATACGGCCATCATAAATGGGTCGTGCGACGGCGGCGGAGGCAGGTTCGGGATAATCCATTCAATCTTCTTTTTCGTTTTTTCGCTTTTCTCTCTTTTTCACATTGTGGAATGTAAGCCCCGACCCCGGTGAATTCCGACCACCTCTTATTTTTACCACTTTGCCCATGCTTATTACAAAGCCAAGTGAGGGCAAAGTGGGAAAGTTGAGAGGTTGGAGTTTTTTGATAGCGGGCTTCCCGTGATACTACGGTGACTTTGTGGTATGTATGCCCCGACCCCGGGCTATTCGGAGCACCTCTTATTTTTACCACTTTGCACTTGCTTAGTACAAAGCATAGTGTGGGCAAAGTAGCAAAGTTAACAGGTTGGAGGTTTTCGCTCGCGGGCCTCCCCTAGTACTACAATGACCTTGTGGAATGTATGCCCCATCCCCGGTCAATTCCGAGCACCTCTTATTTTTACCACTTTGCCCTCGCTTATAACAAAGCCATGTGAGGGCAAAGTGGGAAAGTTAAGAGGTTGGAGTTTTTTGCTCGTGGGCTTCCCATGGTACTACAATGACCTTGTGGAATGTATGCCCCGACCCTGGACATTTCCGAGCACCCCTTATTTTTACCACTTTGCCCATGCTTATTACAAAGCCAAGTGAGGGCAAAGTGGTAAAGTTATGAGGTTGGAGGTTTTTGCTCGCGGGCTTCCAATGGTACTACAATGACCTTGTGGAATGTATGCCCCGACCCCGATCAATTCCGAACACCTCTTATTTTTACCACTTTGCACTTGCTTAGTACAAAGCATAGTGTGGGCAAAGTGGCGAAGTAACAGGTTAGAGGTTTTTGCTCGCGGGCTTGCCATCGTACTACAATGACCTTGTGAAATGTATGCCCCAACCCCGGTCAATTCCGAGCACCTCTTATTTTTACCACTTTGAACATGCTTATTACAAAGCCAAGTGAGGGAAAAGTGGGAAAGTTAAGAGGTTGGAGTTTTTTGCTCGCGGGCATCCAATGGTACTTCAATGACCTTGTGGAAGGCATGCCCCCACCCCGGTCAATTCCGAGCACCTCTTATTTTTACCACTTTTCACATGCTTAGTAGAAAGCATAGTGTGGGCAAAGTGGCGAAGTTAAGAGGTTGGAGGTTTTTGCTCGTGGGCCTCCCCTAGTACTACAATGACCTTGTGGAATGTATGCCCTGACCCCGGTCAATTCCGAGAGCCTCTTATTTTTACCAATTTGCCCTCGCTTATTACAAAACCATGTGAGGGCAAAGTGGGAAAGTTAAGAGGTTGGAGTTTTTTGCTCGCGGTCTTCCCACGGCACTACAATGACCTCGTGGAATATATGCCCCCACCCCAGATATGAACCCGCGGGATAGGAATCCCTTGAACCCACAATCAATTTCAAAACGCACCCAAGAAAGCCAAAATCAAGTCAATGGATGGAGAATCTAGACCCGATGAGAAGTTGTTTCAAGAACCTAGATTATATTAAAATCTAGACCCGATGAATAACCCGTCTCAAGAACCCAGATTACAAGGAGGAACGCCACAAAGGTTGTGATTTGCCTTTGATAAGTTCAAAAGTTCAATGAAGAACAAGAGAAGTAAACTCACTCACAAATAACATTCAATATTGTCTAATCTTCAAATGTAGCTACAAAGAGTGTTTTAACCAAAATCCTATTGAAACCCTAGCCAAAATAAAACCACTTCTCACAAAAATGCCCTTGCATGAACAGTGCCGACACAGTGATTTCCCGCATGAACAGTGCCGCTACAGTACTCAGCTGCATGAACAGTGTGCTACAGTACTTTTCTAAACCCTAGTTCCAAAAAAACATGTAACTTTCCAAATAAGCCCTTGGCCATAATACAAGGCCTTCCCAAAACCCTAGTTAAAATGAAATAAGACATGTGGGCCAAGCATCCTCAAGCCCAATTATTTTAGACTAATTCATTGTCTTGCTTCCTTGATCTTCTAATTAGCCCATCTGAAACTTGCAAATGATCTTTAAGACTAGGCCCACCTTGGTTTCCATCAACCCCGGTCAATTCCGAGCACCTCTTATTTTTACCACTTTGCACTTGCTTAGTACAAAGCATAGTGTGGGCAAAGCCGCAAAGTTAACAGGTTGGAGGTTTTTGCTCGCGGGCTTTCCATGGTACTACAATGACCTTGTGGAATGTATGCCCCGACCACAGTCAATTTCGAGCACCTCTTATTTTTACCACTTTGCACTAGCTTTGCAGAAAGCATAGTGTGGGCAAAGTTGTGAAGTAAAGACGACGGAGATTTTTGCTCGCGGGCTTCCCATTGTACTACAATGACCATGTGGTATGTATACTCCGACCCCGGTCAATTCAGAGCACCTCTTATTTTTCCCACTTTACCCGTGCTTTTTACAAAGCCAAGTGAGGGCAAAGTGGGAAAGTTAAGAGGTTGGAGTTTTTTGCTCGTGGGCTTCCCATGGTACTACAATGACCTTGTGGTATGTATGCCTCGACCCCGGTGAATTCCGAGCACCTCTTATTTTTACCACTTTGAACAAGCTTAATACAAAGCCAAGTGAGGGCAAAGTGGAAAAGTTAAGAGGTTGGAGTTTTTTACTCGCGGGCATCCCGTGGTACAACAATGACATTGTGGAATGTAAGCCCCGACCCCGGTGAATTCCGAGCACCTCTTATTTTTACCACTTTGGCCTCGCTTATTACAAAGCCAAGTGAGGGCAAAGTGGGAAGGTTAAAAGGTTGGAGTTTTTTGCTCGCGAGCTTCCCATGGAACTACAATGACCTTGTGGAATGTATGCCCCCACCCCGGTCAATTCTGAGCACCTCTTATTTTTACCACTTTGCACTTGCTTAGTACAAAGCATAGTGTAGGCAAAGTCGCAAAGTTAACAGGTTGGAGGTTTTTGCTCGCGGGCTTTCCATGGTACTTCAATGACCTTGTGGAATGTATGCCCCGACCCCGGTCAATTCCGAGCACCTCTTATTTTTACCACTTTGAACCAGCTTATTACAAAACCAAGTGAGGGCAAAGTGGAAAAGTTAAGAGGTTGGAGTTTTTTGCCCCCGAGCTGCCCATGGTACTACAATGACCTTGTGGTATGTATGCCCCGACCTCGAACATTACCGGGCACCCTTTATTTTTACCACTTTGCCCATGTTTAGGAGAAAGCCAAGTGAGAGCGAAGTGGGAAAGTAAAGAGGTTGGAGTTTTTCGCTCGAGGTCTTCCCATGGTACTACAATGACCTTGTGGATTGTATGCCCCGACCCCAGACAGTTCCGAGCACCTCTTATTTTTCCCACTTTGCACTTGCTTAGTCAAAAGCATTGTTTTGGGCAATGTGGGAAAGTTAAGAGGTTGGAGTTTTTTGCTTGTGGGCTTCCCATGGTGCTACAATGATCTTGTGGTATATATGCCTCAACCACGGTCAATTCCGAACACCCCTTATTTTTACCACTTTGCCCAGGCTTAGTAGAAGGCATAGTTTGGGCAAAGTGGGAAACTTAAGAGGTTGGAGTTTTTACTCGCGGGCTTCCCATGGTACTACAATGACCTTGTGGTATGTATGCCCCAACCCCGGTTAATTCGGGGCACTTCTTATTTTTACCAATTTGTCCATGATTATTACAAAGCATAGTTTGGGCAAAGTGGGAAAGTCAGGAGGTTGGAGTTTTTTACTCGCGGGCTTACCATGGTACTACAATGACCTTGTGGTATGTATGCTCCGACCATGGTCAATTCCGAGCAACTCTTATTTTTACCACTTTGCCCATACTTATTACAAAAACAAGTGAGGGCAAAGTTGGAAAGTTAAGAGGTTGGAGTTTTTTGCTCGCGGGCTTCCCATGGTACTACAATGACCTTGTGGTATCTATGCCTCGACCCCGGTCAATTCGGAGCACCTCTTATTTTTACCACTTTGCCCATGCTTATTACAAAGCCAACTAACGGCAAAATGGGAAAGTTAGGATGTTGGAGGCTTTTACTCGCGGGCCTCCCTTGGTACTACAATGCCCTTGTGGTATGTATGCCTCGACCTCGGTCAATTCCGAGCACCTCTTATTTTTACAACTTTGGCCCCATGCTTATTGCAAAGGCAAGTGACGGCAAAGCTGGAAAGTTTAGAGGTTGGAGTTTTTTGCTCGTGGGCTTCCCATGATACTACAATGACCTTGTGGATTGTATTCCCCGACCCCAGTCAATTTCGAGCACCCCTTATTTTCACCACTTTGCCCACGCATAGTAGAAAGTATAGTTTGGGCAAATTGGAAAGTTAAGAGGTCGGAGATTTTTACTCGCAGGCTTCCCATTTTACTACAATTACCTTGTGGTAAGTATGTGCCGACCTTCATCAATTCCGAGCACCTTTTATTTTTACCACTTTGCCATGCTTATTACAAAGCCAAGTGAAGGCAAAGTGGGAAAGTTAAGAGGTTTGAGTTTTTTGCTCGGGGCTTCCCATGATACTACATGACATTGTGTAATGTATGCCCCGACCCCGGTCAAATCCGAGCACCTCTTATTTTTACAACTTTGCCTATGCTTATTACAAAGCCAAGTGAGGGCAAAGTGGGAAAGTTAAGAGCTTGCAGTTTTTTGCTCACAGGCTTACCATGGTACTACAATTACCTTGTGGATTGTATGCCCTGACCCTAGGGAATTTCGAGCACCCCTTATTTTTACCACTTTAGCCACGCATAGAAGAAAGCATAGCTTGGGCAAAATGGGAAAGTTAAGAGGTCGGAGATTTTTACTCACGGGCTTCCCATGGTACTAAAATTACCTTGTGGTATGTATGCCCCGACCATGATCAATCCCGAGCACCTTTTATTTTTACCACTTTACCCATGCTTATTACAAAGCCAAGTGAGGCCGAAGTGGGAAAATTTAAGAGGTTGGAGTTTTTTGATCGCGGGCTTCCCATTGTACTACAATGACATTGTGGAATGTATGCCCCGACCCCAGTCAATTCCGAGCACCTCTTATTTTTCCCGCTTTGCCCACGTTTATTACGAAGCCAAATGAGGGCAAAGTGGGAAAGTTAAGAGGTTGGAGTTTTTTGCTCGCGGGCATCCCATGGTACTTCAATGACCTTGTGGAAGGCATGCCCCCACCCCGGTCAATTCCGAGCACCTCTTATTTTTACCATTTTGCACATGCTTAGTAGAAAGCATAGTGTGGGCAAAGTGGCGAAGTTAAGAGGTTGGAGGCTTTTGCTCGCGGGCTTCCCATGGTACTACAATGACCTTGGGGTATGTATGCCCCGACCCCGGTCAATTCCAAGCACCTCTTATTTTTACCACTTTGCCCACACGTGTTACAAAACCAAGTAAGGGCAAAGTGGGAAAGTTAAAAGGTTGGAGTTTTTTGCTCGCAGGCTTCCCATGGTGCTACAATGACCTTGTGGAATGTATGCCCCGACCCCGGTCAATTCCGAGCACCTCCTATTTTTACCATTTTACACTTGCTTGGTAGAAAGCATAGTGTGGACAAAGTTAAGAGGTTGGAGGATTTCGGTCGTGGGCTACCCATGGTACTACAATGACCTTGTGGTATGTATGCTCCGACCCCGGCCAATTCCAAGCACATCTTATTTTTACCACTTTGCCCATGCTTATTTCAAAGCCAAGTGAGGGTAAAATAGGAAAGTTAAGAGGTTGGAGTTTTTTGCTCGCGGGCTTCCCATGGTTCCGCAATGTCCTTGTGGAGTGTATGCCCCGATCCCGGTCAATTCCGACCACCCATTATTTTTACCACTTCGCCCATGCCTAGTAGAAAGCATAGTTTGGGCAAAATGGAAAAGTTAAGAGGTTGGAAATTTTTACTCGCGGGCTTCCCTTGGTACTACAGTTACCTTGTGCTATGTATGCCCTGACCCTGGTCAATTCCGGGCACCTCTTATTTTTACCACTTTGCCCACGCGTATTACAAAGCCAAGTGAGGGCAAAGTGGGAAAGTTAAGAGGTTGGAGTTTTTTGCTGGCGGGTTTACAATGTTACTACAATGACCTTGTGGAATGTATGCCTCGACCCCAGTCAATTCCCAGCACCTCTTATTTTTACCACTTTGCCCATGCTTATTACAAAGCCAAGTGAGGGCAAAGTGGGAAAGTTGAGAGGTTGGAGTTTTTTGATAGCGGGCTTCCCGTGATACTACGGTGACTTTGTGGAATGTATGCCCCGACCCTGATCAATTGCGAGCACCACTTATTTTTATCACTTTGCCCATGCTTATTACAAACCCAAGTGAGGGCAAAGTGGAAAAGTTAAGAGGTTGGAGTTTTTTCCTCGCGGGCTTACATTGGTACTACAATGACCTTGTGGAATGTATGCCTCAACCCCGGTCAATTCCGAGCACCTCCTATTTTTACCACTTTACCCAAGTGAGGGCAAAGTGGGAAAGTTAAGAGGTTGAAATTTTTTGATCGCAGGCTTCCGTGGTAGTACGATGACGTTGTGGTATGTATGCCTCGACCTCGGTCAATTCCGAGCACCTTTTATTTTTACCACTCTGCTCAAGCTTATTACAAAACCAAGTGAGGGCAAAGTGGGAAAGTTTAGAGGTTGGAGTTTGTTGCTCGCGGGCTTCCCATGGTACTTCAATGACCTTCTGGAAGGTATGCCCCGACCCCGGTCAATTCCGAGCACCTCTTATTTTTACCACTTTGAACAAGCTTAGTAGAAAGTATAGTGTGGGCAATGTGGCGAACTTAAGAGGTTGGAGGTTTTTGCTCGCGGGGTTCCCATGGTACTACAATTACCTTGGGGTATGTATGCCCGACCCCAGTCTATTCCGAGCACCTCTTATTTTTACCTCTTTGCCAACGTGTGTTACAAAGCCAAGTGAGGCCAAAGTGGGAAAGTTTAGAGGTTGGTGTTTTTTACTCGCAGGCTTCCCATGGTGCAACAGTAACCTTGTGGAATGTATGCCCCGACTCCGGTCAATTCCGAGCACCTCCTATTTTTACCACTTTACACTTGCTTAGTAGAAAGCATAGTGTGGGCAAAGTTAAGAGGTTGGAGAATTTTGTAGCGGGCTACCCATGGTACTACAATGACCTTGTGGTATGTATGCTCCGACCCCAGAAAATTCCGAGCACCTCTTCTTTTTACCACTTTGCCCATGCTTATTACAAAGCCATGTGAGGGCAAAGTAGGAAAGTTAAGAGGTTGGAGTTTTTTGCTCGCGGGCTTCCCATGGTTCTGCAATGTCCTTGTGGAGTGTATGCACCAATCCCGGTCAATTCCGACCACCCATTATTTTTACCACTTTGCCCATGCTTAGTAGAAAGCATAGTTTGGGCAAAATGGGAAAGTTAAGAGGTTGGAAATTTTTACTCGTGGGCTTCCCATGGTATTACAATTACCTTGTGCTATGTATGCCCTAACCCCGGTCAATTCCGAGCACCTCTTATTTTCCCACTTTGCCCACGTGTATTACAAAGCCAAGTGAGGGCAAAGTGGGAAAGTTAAGAGGTTGGAGTTTTTTCCTGGCGGGCTTACGATGGTACTACAATGACCTTGTTGAATGTATGCCTCGACCCCGGTCAATTCCCAGCACCACTTATTTTTACCACTTTACCCCTGGTTATTACAAAGCCAACTGAGGGCAAAGTGGGAAAGTTGAGAGGTTGGAGTTTTTTGATAGCGGGCTTCCCGTGATACTACGGTGACGTTGTGGTATGTATGCCCCGACCCCGGTCAATTCCGAGTACCACTTATTTTTATCACTTTGCCCTTGCTTATTACAAAGCCAAGTGAGGGCAAAGTGGGAAAGTCAAGAGGTTGGAGTTTTTTCCTCGCGGGCTTACCATGCTACTACAATGACCTTGTGGAATGTATGCCTCGACCCCGGTCAATTCCCAGCACCTCTTATTTTTACCACTTTACCCAAGTGAGGGCAAAGTGGGAAAGTTAAGAGGTTGAAATTTTTTTGATCGCAGGCTTCCGTGGTACTACGATGACGTTGTGGTATGTATGCCTCGACCTCGGTCAATTCCGAGCACCTTTTATTTTTACCACTCTGCCCAAGCTTATTACAAAACCATGTGAGGGCAAAGTAGGAAAGTTAAGAGGTTGGAGTTTTTTTGCTCGCGGGCTTCCCATGGTTCTGCAATGTCCTTGTGGAGTGTATGCACCGATCCCGGTCAATTCCGACCACCCATTATTTTTTTACCACTTTGCCCATGCTTAGTAGAAAGCATAGTTTGGGCAAAATGGGAAAGTTAAGAGGTTGGAAATTTTTACTCGCGGGCTTCCCATGGTATTACAATTACCTTGTGCTATGTATGCCCTGACCCCGGTCAATTCCGAGCACCTCTTATTTTCCCACTTTGCCCACGTGTATTACAAAGCCAAGTGAGGCAAAGTGGGAAAGTCAAGAGGTTGGAGTTTTTTCCTCGCGGGCTTACCATGCTACTACAATGACCTTGTGGAATCTATGCCTCGACCCCGGTCAATTCCCAGCACCTCTTATTTTTACCACTTTACCCAAGTGAGGGCAAAGTGGGAAAGTTAAGAGGTTGAAATTTTTGATCGCAGGCTTCCGTGGTACTACGATGACGTTGTGGTATGTATGCCTCGACCTCGGTCAATTCCGAGCACCTTTATTTTTACCACTCTGCCCAAGCTTATTACAAAACCATGTGAGGGCAAAGTAGGAAAGTTAAGAGGTTGGAGTTTTTTGCTCGCGGGCTTCCCATGGTTCTGCAATGTCCTTGTGGAGTGTATGCACCGATCCCGGTCAATTCCGACCACCCATTATTTTTACCACTTTGCCCATGCTTAGTAGAAAGCATAGTTTGGGCAAAATGGGAAAGTTAAGAGGTTGGAAATTTTTACTCGCGGGCTTCCCATGGTATTACAATTACCTTGTGCTATGTATGCCCTGACCCCGGTCAATTCCGAGCACCTCTTATTTTCCCACTTTGCCCACGTGTATTACAAAGCCAAGTGAGGGCAAAGTGGGAAAGTTAAGAGGTTGGAGTTTTTTGCTGGCGGGCTTACGATGGTACTACAATGACCTTGTTGAATGTATGCCTCGACACCGGTCAATTACCAGCACCACTTATTTTTACCACTTTACCCCTGGTTATTACAAAGCCAACTGAGGGCAAAGTGGGAAAGTTGAGAGGTTGGAGTTTTTTGATAGCGGGCTTCCCGTGATACTACGGTGACGTTGTGGTATGTATGCCCCGACCCCGGACAATTCCGAGTACCACTTATTTTTATCACTTTGCCCTTGCTTATTACAAAGCCAAGTGAGGGCAAAGTGGGAAAGTCAAGAGGTTGGAGTTTTTTCCTCGCGGGCTTACCATGCTACTACAATGACCTTGTGGAATGTATGCCTCGACCCCGGTCAATTCCCAGCACCTCTTATTTTTACCACTTTACCCAAGTGAGGGAAAAGTGGGAAAGTTAAGAGGTTGGAGTTTTTTGCTGGCGGGCTTACGATGGTACTACAATGACCTTGTTGAATGTATGCCTCGACCCCGGTCAATTCCCAGCACCACTTATTTTTACCACTTTACCCCTGGTTATTACAAAGCCAACTGAGGGCAAAGTGGGAAAGTTGAGAGGTTGGAGTTTTTTGATAGCGGGCTTCCCGTGATACTACGGTGACGTTGTGGTATGTATGCCCCGACCCCGGTCAATTCCGAGTACCACTTATTTTTATCACTTTGCCCTTGCTTATTACAAAGCCAAGTGAGGGCAAAGTGGGAAAGTAAAGAGGTTGGAGTTTTTTCCTCGCGGGCATACCATGCTACTACAATGACCTTGTGGAATGTATGCCTCGACCCCGGTCAATTCCCAGCACCTCTTATTTTTACCACTTTACCCAAGTGAGGGCAAAGTGGGAAAGTTAAGAGGTTGAAATTTTTTGATCGCAGGCTTCCGTGGTACTACGATGACGTTGTGGTATGTATGCCTCGACCTCGGTCAATTCCGAGCACCTTT
This sequence comes from Cyclocarya paliurus, assembly GCA_029856935.1. Classification (NCBI taxonomy): domain Eukaryota; kingdom Viridiplantae; phylum Streptophyta; class Magnoliopsida; order Fagales; family Juglandaceae; genus Cyclocarya; species Cyclocarya paliurus. The sequence goes on along the minus strand of CM056953.1, from coordinate 17,951,233 downwards.
TATTTTTACCACTCTGCTCAAGCTTATTACAAAACCATGTGAGGGCAAAGTAGGAAAGTTAAGAGGTTGGAGTTTTTTGCTCGCGGGCTTCCCATGGTTCTGCAATGTCCTTGTGGAGTGTATGCACCGATCCCGGTCAATTCCGACCACCCATTATTTTTACCACTTTGCCCATGCTTAGTAGAAAGCATAGTTTGGGCAAAATGGGAAAGTTAAGAGGTTGGAAATTTTTAGTCGCGGGCTTCCCATGGTATTACAATTACCTTGTGCTATGTATGCCCTGACCCCGGTCAATTCCGAGCACCTCTTATTTTCCCACTTTGCCCACGTGTATTACAAAGCCAAGTGAGGGCAAAGTGGGAAAGTCAAGAGGTTGGAGTTTTTTCCTCGCGGGCTTACCATGCTACTACAATGACCTTGTGGAATCTATGCCTCGACCCCGGTCAATTCCCAGCACCTCTTATTTTTACCACTTTACCCAAGTGAGGGCAAAGTGGGAAAGTTAAGAGGTTGAAATTTTTTGATCGCAGGCTTCCGTGGTACTACGATGACGTTGTGGTATGTATGCCTCGACCTCGGTCAATTCCGAGCACCTTTTATTTTTACCACTCTGCCCAAGCTTATTACAAAACCATGTGAGGGCAAAGTAGGAAAGTTAAGAGGTTGGAGTTTTTTGCTCGCGGGCTTCCCATGGTTCTGCAATGTCCTTGTGGAGTGTATGCACCGATCCCGGTCAATTCCGACCACCCATTATTTTTACCACTTTGCCCATGCTTAGTAGAAAGCATAGTTTGGGCAAAATGGGAAAGTTAAGAGGTTGGAAATTTTTACTCGCGGGCTTCCCATGGTATTACAATTACCTTGTGCTATGTATGCCCTGACCCCGGTCAATTCCGAGCACCTCTTATTTTCCCACTTTGCCCACGTGTATTACAAAGCCAAGTGAGGGCAAAGTGGGAAAGTTAAGAGGTTGGAGTTTTTTGCTGGCGGGCTTACGATGGTACTACAATGACCTTGTTGAATGTATGCCTCGACACCGGTCAATTCCCAGCACCACTTATTTTTACCACTTTACCCCTGGTTATTACAAAGCCAACTGAGGGCAAAGTGGGAAAGTTGAGAGGTTGGAGTTTTTTGATAGCGGGCTTCTCGTGATACTACGGTGACGTTGTGGTATGTATGCCCCGACCCCGGACAATTCCGAGTACCACTTATTTTTATCACTTTGCCCTTGCTTATTACAAAGCCAAGTGAGGGCAAAGTGGGAAAGTCAAGAGGTTGGAGTTTTTTCCTCGCGGGCTTACCATGCTACTACAATGACCTTGTGGAATGTATGCCTCGACCCCGGTCAATTCCCAGCACCTCTTATTTTTACCACTTTACCCAAGTGAGGGAAAAGTGGGAAAGTTAAGAGGTTGGAGTTTTTTGATCGCGGGCTTCCGTGGTACTACGATGACGTTGTGGTATGTATGTCCCGACCTCGGTCAATTCCGAGCACCTCTTATTTTTACCACTCTGCCCAAGCTTATTACAAAGTCAAGTGAGGGCAAAGTGGGAAAGTTAAGAGGTTGGAGCTTTTTGCTCGCGGGCTTCCCAAGGTGCTTCAATGACCTTGTGGAAGGTATGCCCCGACCCCGGTCAATTCTGAGCACCTCTTATTTTTCCCACTTTGCACAAGCTTAGTAGAAAGCATAGTGTGGGCAATGTGGCAAACTTAAGAGGTTGGAAGTTTTTGCTCGCGGGTTACCCATGGTACTACAATGACCTTGGGGTATGTATGCCCCGACCCCGGTCAATTCCGAGCACCTCTTATTTTTACCTCTTTGCCAACGCGTGTTACAAAACCAAGTGAGGGCAAAGTGGGAAAGTTAAGAGGTTGGAGTTTTTTGCTCGCGGGCTTCCCATGGTACTTCAATGATCTTGTGGAAGGTATACCCCGACCCCGGTCAATTTCGAGCACCACTTATTTTTACCACTTTGCACAAGCTTAGTAGAACTCATAGTGTGGGCAATGTGGCAAAGTTAAGAGGTTGAAGGTTTTTTCTCGCGGGCTTCCCATAGTACTACAATGACCTAGGGTATGTATTCCCCGATCCCGGTCAATTCCGAGCACCTCTTATTTTTACCTCTTTGCCCACACGTGTTACAAAGCCAAGTTAGGGGAAAGTGGGAAAGTTAAGAGGTGGGAGTTTTTTGCTTGCTGGCTTCCCATAGTGCTACAAGGACCTTGTGGAATGTATGCCCCGACCCCGGTCAATTTCAAGCACCTCCTATTTTTGCCACTTTACACTTGCTTAGTAGAAAGCATAGTGTGGGCAAAGTTAATAGGTTGGAGGATTTTGGTCGCGGGCTACCCTTGGTACTACAATGACCTTGTGGTATGTATGCTCAGACCCCGGCCAATTTCGAGGACCTCTTATTTTTACCACTTTGCCCATGCTTATTAAAAAGCCACATGAGGGCAAAGTAGGAAAGTTAAGAGGTTGGAATTTTTTGCTCACGGGCTTCCCATGGTTCTGTAATGACCTTGTGGAATGTATTACCCGATCCAGGTCAATTCCGACCACCCATTATTTTTACCACTTTGCCCAAGATTAGTAGAAAGCATTGTTTGTGCAAAATGGGAAAGTTAAGAGGTTGGAAATTTTTACTCGCGGGCTTCCCATGGTACTACAATTTCCTTGTGGTATGTATTCCCTGACCCCGGTCAATTCCGAGCACCTCTTATTTTTACCACTTTGCCCACGCGTATTACAAAGTCAAGTGAGGGCAAAGTGGGAAAGTTAAGAGGTTGGAGTTTTTTGCTGGCGGTCTTACGATGGTACTACAATGACCTTGTCGAATGTATGCCTCGACCTCCGTCAATTCCTAGCACCTCTTTTTTTTACCACTTTACCCATGCTTATTACAATGCCAAGGGAGGGAAAAGTGGGAAAGTACAGAGGTTGGAGTTTTTTGCTGGCGGGCTTCCCGTGGATTTACAATGACCTTGCGGATTGTATCACCCGACCCTGGTCAATTCCGAGCACCTCTAATTCTTTCCATTTTGCACTTGCTTAGTAGAAAGCATAGTGTGGGCAAAGTGGCAAAGTTAAGAGGTTGGAGTTTTTTGGTTGCGGGCTTACCATGGTACTACAATGACCTTGTGGAATGTATGCCTCGACCCCGGTCATTTCCAAGCTCCTTTTATTTTTACCACTTTACCCATGCTTATTACAAAGCCAAGTGAGGGCAAACTGGGAAAGTTAAGAGGTTGGAGCTTTTTGATCGCGGGTTTCCCGTGGTACTAAGATGACGTTGTGGTATCTATGCCCCGACCCCGGTCAATTTGGGGCACCGCTTATTTTTACCACTTTGGCCTTGCTTATTACAAAGCCAAGGGAAGGCAAAGTGGGAAAGTTAAAAGGTTGGAGTTTATTGCTCGCGGCCTTCCCATGGTACTACAATGACCTTGTGGAATGTATACCCAGACCCCGGTCAATACCGAGCACCCCTTATTTTTACCACTTTACACTTGCTTAGTAGAAACGATAGTGTGGGCAAATTGGATAAGTTAAGAGGTTGGAGGGTCTTGCTCGCGGGCTACCCATGGTACTACAATGACCTTGTGGTATGTATGCTCCAAACCAGGTCAATTCCAAGCACCTCTAATTTTTACCACTTTGCCCATGCTTATTACAAAGCCAAGTGAGGGCAAAGTGGGAAACTTCAGAGGTTGGAGTTTTTTGCTGGCGGGCTTCCCGTGGATTTACAATGACCTTGTGGAATGTATGCCCCGACCTCGGTCAATTCCAAAAACCTCTTATTTTCACCACTTTTCCCATGCTTATTACAAAGCCAAGTGAGGGCATAGTGGGAAAGTTGAGAGATTGGAGTTTTTTTTATAGCGGGCTTCCCATGGTACTACGATGACATTGTGGTGTGTATACCACGACCCCGGTCAATTCCCAGCACCTCCTATTTTTACCACTTTGCACTTGCTTAGTAGAAAGCATAGTGTGGGCAAAGTGGCAAAGTTAAGAGGTTGGAGGCTTTTGCTCGTGGGCTTCCCATGGTACTACAATGACCTTGGGGTATGTATGCCTCGACCCTGGTCAATTCCGAGCACCTCTTATTTTACCACTTTGCCCATGCTTATTACAAAGCCAAGTGAGAGCAAACTGGGAAAGTTAAGAGGTTGGAGTTTTTGGCTCGCAGGCTTCCCATGGTGCTACAATGACCTTGTGGAATGTATGCCCCGACCCCGGTCAATTCCGAGCACCTCTTATTTTTACCAATTTGCCCATGCTTATTACGAAGCCAAGTGAGGGCAAAGTGGGAAAGTTAAGAGGTTCGAGTTTTTACTCGCGGGCTTACCATGGTACTACAATGACCTTGTGGAATGTGCCTCGACCCCGATGAATTCCCAGCACCTCTTATTTTTACCACTTTACCCATGCTTATTACAAACCAGGTGAGGGCAAAGTGGGAAAGTTAAGAGGTTGGAATTTTTTGATCATGGGCTTCTGTGGTATTACGATGACGTTATGGTATGTATGCCCCGACCCCGGTCAATTCCGAGCACCTCTTATTTTTACCACTTTGCACTTGCTTAGTAGAAAGCATAGCGTGGGCAAAGTGGCATAGTGAAGAGGTTGGAGGATTTTGCTCGCGGGCTACCCATGGCACTACAATGACCTTGTGGTATGTATTCCCTGACCCCGGTCAATTTCAAGCACCTCTTATTTTTACCACTTTGCCCACGCATATTACAAAGCCAAGTGAGGGAAATGTGGAAAAGTTAAGAGGTTGGAATTTTTTGCTTGCTGGCTTCCGTGGTACTACGATGACGTTGTGTTATGTATGCCCCGACCCCGGTCAATTTCGAGCACCTCTTATTTTTGCCACTTTGCACTTGCTTAGTAGAAAGAATAGTGTGGGCAAAGTGGCATAGTTAAGAGGTTGGAGGATTTTGCTCGCGGGCTACCCATGGTACTACAATGACCTTGTTGTATGTATGCTCCGACCCCGGTCAATTTCGAGCACCTCTTGTTTTTACCACTTTGCACATGCTTATTACAAAGCCAAGTGAGGGCAAAGTGGGAAAGTTAAGAGGTTGGAGTTTTTTGCTCGCGGGCTTCCCATGGTTCTACAATGACCTTGTGGAATGTATGCCCCGACCCCGTTCAATTCCGACCACCCACTATTTTTACCACTTTGCCCATGCTTAGTAGAAAGCATAGTTTGGGCAAATGGGAAAGTGAAGAGGTTCGAGATTTTTACTCGCGGGCTTCCAATGGTACTACAATTACCTTGTGGTATGTATTCCCTGACCCTGGTCAATTCGGAGCACCACTTATTTTTACCACTTTTCCCACGCGTATTACAAAGCCAAGTGAGGGCAAAATGGGAAAGTTAAGAGGTTGGAGTTTTTTGCTGGCAGGCCTGCCATGGTACTACAATGACCTTGTGGAATGTATACCTCGACCCCGGTCAATTCCCAGCACCTCTTATTTTTATAACTTTGCACTTGGTTAGTAGAAAGCGTAGTGTGGGCAAAGTGGCAAAGTTAAGAGGTCGGAGGATTACGCTTGTGGGCTTCCCATGGTTCTACAATGACCTTGTGGAATGTATACCTCAATTCCCAGCACCTCTTATTTTTACAACTTTACCCATGCTTAATACAAAGCCAAGTGAGGTCAAAGTGGAAAAGTTCAAAGGTTGGAGTTTTTTGCTCGCGGGCTTCCCGTGGAAATACAATGACCTTGTCGAATGTATGCCACGACCCCGGTCAATTCCGAGCACCTCTTATTTTTATCACTTTGCACTTGGTTAGTAGAAAGCGTAGTGTGGGCAAAGTGGCAAAGTTAAGAGGTCGGAGGATTACGCTTGTGGGCTTCCCATGGTTCTACAATGACCTTGTGGAATGTATACCTCGACCCCGGTCAATTCCCAGCACCTCTTATTTTTACAACTTTATCCATGCTTAATACAAAGCCAAGTGAGGTCAAAGTGGAAAAGTTCAAAGGTTAGAGTTTTTTGCTCGCGGGCTTCCCGTGGAAATACAATGACCTTGTCGAATGTATGCCACGACCCCGGTCAATTCCTAGCACCTCTTATTTTTATCACTTTGCACTTGCTTAGTAGAAAGCGTAGTGTGGGCAAAGTGGCAAAGTTAAGAGGTCGGAGGATTACGCTTGTGGGCTTCCCATGGTTCTACAATGACCTTGTGGAATGTATGCCTCGACCCCGGTCAATTCCCAACACCTCTGATTTTTATCACTTTACCCATGCTTATTACAAAGCCAAGTGAGGGCAAAGTGGGAAAGTTGAGAGGTTGGAGTTTTTTGATAGCGGGCCTCCCGTGGTTCTACGATGACATTGTGGTATGTATGCCCCGACCCCGGTCAATTCCCAGCACCTCTTATTTTTACCACTTTGCACTTGCTTAGTAGAAAGCATAGTGTGGGCAAAGTGGCAAAGTTAAGAGGTTGGAGGTTTTTGCTCGCAGGCTTCACTTGGTACTACAATGACCTTGGGGTATGTATGCCCCGACCCAGGTCAATTCCGAGCACCTCTTATTTTTACCACTTTTGCCCATGCTTAATACAAAGTCAAGTGAGGGCAAAGTGGGAAAGTTAAGAGGTTGGAGATTTTTGCTCGCAGGCTTCCCATGGTGCTACAATGACCTTGTCGAATGTATGCCACGAACCCGGTCAATTCCGAGCGCCTCTTAATTTTATCACTTTGCACTTGCTTAGTAGAAAGCATAGTGTGGGCAAAGTGGCAAAGTTAGGAGGTTAGAGGATTATGCTTGTGGGCTTCCCATGGTACTACAATGACCTTGTGATATGTATGCTCCGACCCCGGTCAATTTCGAGCACCTCTTATTTTTACAACTTTGCCCATGCTTGTTACAAAGCCAAGTGAGGGCAAAGTGCGTAAGCTAAAAGGTTGGATATTTTTGCTCGCAGGCTTCCCATGGTGCTACAATGACCTTGTCAAATGTATGCCACGAACCCGGTCAATTCCGAGCCCCTCTTAATTTTATCACTTTGCACTTGCTTAGTAGAAAGCATAGTGTGGGCAAAGTGGCAAAGTTCGGAGGTCGGAGGATTATGCTTGTGGGCTTCCCATGGTACTACAATGACCTTGTGGTATGTATGCTCCGACCCCTGTTAATTTCAAGCACCTCTTATTTTTACAACTTTGCCCATGCTTATTACAAAGCCAAGTGAGGGCAAAGTGGGAAAGTTAAGAGGTTGGAGTTTTTTGCTCGCAGGCTTACCATGGTGCTACAATGACCTTGTCGACGAATGTATGCCACGAACCCGGTCAATTCCGAGCGCCTCTTAATTTTACCACTTTGCACTTGCTTAATAGAAAGCATAGTGTGGGCAAAGTGGCAAAGTTAAGAGGTTGGAGGTTTTTGCTCGCAGGCTTCACTTGGTACTACAATGACCTTGGGGTATGTATGCCCCGACCCAGGTCAATTCCGAGCACCTCTTATTTTTACCACTTTTGCCCATGCTTAATACAAAGCCAAGTGAGGGCAAAGTGGGAAAGTTAAGAGGTTGGAGATTTTTGCTCGCAGGCTTCCCATGGTGCTACAATGACCTTATCAAATGTATGCCACGAACCCGGTCAATTCCGAGCGCCTCTTAATTTTACCACTTTGCACTTGCTTAGTAGAAAGCATAGTGTGGGCAAAGTGGCAAAGTTAAGAGGTTGGAGGTTTTTGCTCGCAGGCTTCACTTGGTACTACAATGACCTTGGGGTATGTATGCCCCGACCCAGGTCAATTCCGAGCACCTCTTATTTTTACCACTTTTGCCCATGCTTAATACAAAGCCAAGTGGGGGCAAAGTGGGAAAGTTAAGAGGTTGGAGATTTTTGCTCGCAGGCTTCCCATGGTGCTACAATGACCTTGTCGAATGCATTCCACGAACCCGGTCAATTCTGAGCGCCTCTTAATTTTATCACTTTGCACTTACTTAGTAGAAAGCATAGTGTGGGCAAAGTGGCAAAGTTAGGAGGTCGGAGGATTATGCTTGTGGGCTTCCCATGGTACTACAATGACCTTGTGGTATGTATGCTCCGACGCCAGTTAATTTCAAGCACCTCTTATTTTTACAACTTGGCCCATGCTTATTACAAAGCCAAGTGAGGGCAAAGTGGGAAAGTTAATAGGTTGGAGTTTTTTGCTCGCAGGCTTACCATGGTACTACAATGACCTTGTGGAATGTATGCCTCGACCCCGGTCAATTCCCAGCACCTCTTATTTTTACCACTTTGCCCACGCGTATTACAAAGCCAAGTGAGGGCAAAGTGGGAAAGTTAAGTGGTTGGACTTTTTTGCTTGCGGGCTCGCCATGGAACTACAATGACCTTGTGGAATGTATGCCTCGACCCGGGTCAATTCGCAGCACCTCTTATTTTTACCACTTTACCCATGCTTATTACAAAGCCAAGTAAGGGTAAAGTGGGAGAGTTCAGAGGTTGGAGTTTTTTGTTGGCGGGCTTCCTATGGATTTACAATGACCTTGTGGAATGTATGCCCCGACCCTGGTCAATTCCGAGCACCTCTTATTTTTACCACTTTGCACTTGCTTAGTAGAAAGCATAGTGTGGGCAAAGTGGCTAAGTTAAGAGATTGGAGTTTTGTCTGGCGGGCTTACTATGGTACTACAATGACCTTGTGGAATGTATGCCTCGACCCCGATCAATTCCCAGCACCTCTTATTTTTACCACTTTACCCATGCTTATTACAAATCCAAGTGAGGGCAAAGTGGGAAAGTTAAGAGGTTGGAGTTTTTTAATCGCGGGCTTCCCGTGGTACTACGAAGACGTTGTGGTATGTATGCCCCGACCCCGGTCAGTTCCGAGCACCTCTTATTTTTAGCACTTTGCCCATGCTTATTACAAAGCCAAGTGAGGGCAAAGTGGGAAAGTTCAGAGGTGGGAGTTTTTTGCTCGCGGGCTTTCCGTGGAACTACAATGACCTTATGGAATGTATGCCCCGACCCCGGTCAATTCCGAGCACCTCTTATTTTTATCACTTTGCACTTGCTTAGTAGAAAGCATAGTGTGGGCAAAGTGGCAAAGTTAAGAGGTCGGAGGATTATGCTCGCGGGCTTCCCATGGTACTACAATGTCCTTGTGGTATGTATGCTCAGACCCCGGTCAATTTCGAGCACCTCTTATTTTTACAACTTTGCCCATGCTTGTTACAAAGCCAAGTGAGGGCAAAGTGCGTAAGCTAAGAGGTTTGAGTTTGTTGCTTGCGGGCTTACCATGGTACTACAATGACCTTGTGGAATGTATGCCTCGACCCCGGACAATTCCCAGCACCTCTTATTTTTACCACTTTACCCATGCTTATTACAAACCCAAGTGAGGGCAAAGTGGGAAAGTTGAGAGGTTGGAGGTTTTTGATAGCGGGCTTACCGTGGTACTACGATGACATCGTGGTATGTATGCCCCGACCCCGGTCAATTGCCAGCACCTCTTATTTTTACCACTTTGCACTTGCTTAGTAGAAAGCATAGTGTGGGCAAAGTGGCAAAGTTAAGAGGTTGGAGGTTTTTGCTCGCAGGCTTCACTTGGTACTACAATGACCTTGGGGTATGTATGCCCCGACCCAGGTCAATTCCGAGCACCTCTTATTTTTACCACTTTTGCCCATGCTTAATACAAAGTCAAGTGAGGGCAAAGTGGGAAAGTTAAGAGGTTGGAGATTTTTGCTCGCAGGCTTCCCATGGTGCTACAATGACCTTGTCGAATGTATGCCACGAACCCGGTCAATTCCGAGCGCCTCTTAATTTTATCACTTTGCACTTGCTTAGTAGAAAGCATAGTGTGGGCAAAGTGGCAAAGTTAGGAGGTTAGAGGATTATGCTTGTGGGCTTCCCATGGTACTACAATGACCTTGTGGTATGTATGCTCCGACCCCGGTCAATTTCGAGCACCTCTTATTTTTACAACTTTGCCCATGCTTGTTACAAAGCCAAGTGAGGGCAAAGTGCGTAAGCTAAGAGGTTGGAGATTTTTGCTCGCAGGCTTCCCATGGTGCTACAATGACCTTGTCGGATGTATGCCACGAACCCGGTCAATTCCGAGCCCCTCTTAATTTTATCACTTTGCACTTGCTTAGTAGAAAGCATAGTGTGGGCAAAGTGGCAAAGTTAGGAGGTCGGAGGATTATGCTTGTGGGCTTCCCATGGTACTACAATGACCTTGTGGTATGTATGCTCCAACCCCTGTTAATTTCAAGCACCTCTTATTTTTACAACTTTGCCCATGCTTATTACAAAGCCAAGTGAGGGCAAAGTGGGAAAGTTAAGAGGTTGGAGTTTTTTGCTCGCAGGCTTACCATGGTGCTACAATGACCTTGTCGAATGTATGCACGAACCCGGTCAATTCTGAGCGCCTCTTAATTTTACCACTTTGCACTTGCTTAATAGAAAGCATAGTGTGGGCAAAGTGGCAAAGTTAGAAGGTTGGAGGTTTTTGCTCGCAGGCTTCACTTGGTACTACAATGACCTTGGGGTATGTATGCCCCGACCCAGGTCAATTCCGAGCACCTCTTATTTTTACCACTTTTGCCCATGCTTAATACAAAGCCAAGTGAGGGCAAAGTGGGAAAATTAAGAGGTTGGAGATTTTTGCTCGCAGGCTTCCCATGGTGCTACAATGACCTTGTCGAATGTATTCCACGAACCCGGTCAATTCCGAGCGCCTCTTAATTTTATCACTTTGCACTTGCTTAGTAGAAAGCATAGTGTGGGCAAAGTGGCAAAGTTAGGAGGTCGGAGGATTATGCTTGTGGGCTTCCCATGGTACTACAATGACCTTGTGGTATGTATGCTCCGACCCCGGTTAATTTCAAGCACCTCTTATTTTTACAACTTTGCCCATGCTTATTACAAAGCCAAGTGAGGGCAAAGTGGGAAAGTTAAGAGGTTGGAGTTTTTTACTCGCAGGCTTACCATGGTACTACATTGACCATGTGGAATGTATGCCTCGACCCCGGTCAATTCCCAGCACCTCTTATTTTTACCACTTTGCCCACGCGTATTACAAAGCCAAGTGAGGGCAAAGTGGGAAAGTTAAGTGGTTGGACTTTTTTGCTTGCGGGCTCGCCATGGTACTACAATGACCTTGTGGAATGTATGCCTCGACCCGGGTCAATTCGCAGCACCTCTTATTTTTACCACTTTACCCATGCTTATTACAAAGCCAAGTAAGGGTAAAGTGGGAGTGTTCAGAGGTTGGAGTTTTTTGCTGGCGGGCTTCCTATGGATTTACAATGACCTTGTGGAATGTATGCCCCGACCCTGGTCAATTCCGAGCACCTCTTATTTTTACCACTTTGCACTTGCTTAGTAGAAAGCATAGTGTGGGCAAAGTGGCTAAGTTAAGAGATTGGAGTTTTGCCTGGCGGGCTTACTATGGTACTACAATGACCTTGTGGAATGTATGCCTCGACCCCGATCAATTCCCAGCACCTCTTATTTTTACCACTTTACCCATGCTTGTTACAAAGCCAAGTGAGGGAAAAGTGGGAAAGTTAAGACGTTGGAGTTTTTTGATCGCGGGCTTCCCGTGGTACTATGAAGACGTTGTGGTATGTATGCCCCGACCCCGGTCAGTTCCGAGCACCTCTTATTTTTACCACTTTGCCCATGCTTATTACAAAGCCAAGTGAGGGCAAAGTGGGAAAGTTCAGAGGTGGGAGTTTTTTGCTCGCGGGCTTTCCGTGGAACTACAATGACCTTATGGAATGTATGCCCCGACCCCGGTCAATTCCGAGCACCTCTTATTTTTATCACTTTGCACTTGCTTAGTAGAAAGCATAGTGTGGGCAAAGTGGCAAAGTTAAGAGGTCGGAGGATTATGCTCGCGGGCTTCCCATGGTACTACAATGTCCTTGTGGTATGTATGCTCAGACCCCGGTCAATTTCGAGCACCTCTTATTTTTACAACTTTGCCCATGCTTGTTACAAAGCCAAGTGAGGGCAAAGTGCGTAAGCTAAGAGGTTTGAGTTTGTTGCTTGCGGGCTTACCATGGTACTACAATGACCTTGTGGAATGTATGCCTCGACCCCGGACAATTCCCAGCAGCTCTTATTTTTACCACTTTACCCATGCTTATTACAAACCCAAGTGAGGGCAAAGTGGGAAAGTTGAGAGGTTGGAGGTTTTTGATAGCGGGCTTCCCGTGGTACTACGATGACATTGTGGTATGTATACCTCGACCCCGGTCAATTCCCAGCACCTCTTATTTTTACCACTTTGCACTTGCTTAGTAGAAAGCATAGTGTGGGCAAAATGGCAAAGTTAAGAGGTTGAAGTTTTTTGCTCGCGGGCTTACCATGGTACTAGAATGACCTTGTGGAATGTATGCCTCGACCCCGGTCAATTCCCAACACCTCTTATTTTTACCACTTTAACCATGCGTATTACAAAGCCAAGTGAGGGCGAAGTTGTAACACCCCCTTCCCGTAGGCTAGGAGTGTCACGTGTTTTTTATAAAATAAACCCAGCAAGAGATCTCATATTAAACAAAAACAATTTAGAATTTATTTCATAAAATTTTTTCTGATAAATATCTCTTCAAAATTTAAATGAATAAACTGAATAGAAGTTATGTCATAAAAGCAATTTTTCATTCTAAGTGGGTCAGAAACTAAAATAACTACTCCTTCTAATCCTGGCCTGTCTGGTCGTAATCATCATCCTCACTTGGGTGGTTAAAAACATGAAAACAAACTAAAATGAGTTGAATACTCAGTAAGAAATCCATCACAACGTTAACATACTAAACATAAGGTTTTCATAAAAGTTTTCATTCTGAGAACTTAACATTCATGATTGTTCATACTGATGTTTATGCTATGCATGTCTGATTTATCTGAATTAACTGACTGATCTGATTTAACTGACTGAACTGACTGGCCAACACACTTAAACCTGTGTGCGAGGTTGTGCACCGGCCCCATGTCCCGCTGCAGCAAGGGGAGACGTTGATAGTATTCTGGCATACTATGGTGGACCACGCTTGAGTCCGTGGCTTGCACATCCACCCTGATCTGAACTGCATTGGTACCATGCATCTGAATGGCCATCTGACTAACTGATCTGATTTTATCTTGAACTTGAACTTAAGATAGATTACGTGTCTTATGACCATGAGATGCATGACATAATACATACATAATTATAATTTCTGAATCTGAACATAATGCGGAATGAGATGATCATATGTTATTTTGAATGACATGTTTGCATATGACATGAGTGATACATAAAAATGGCTATTAAATAACTGGCTTGAATAATACTTATATATAAACTAAACTGTGATGATCCTAATTTTGTGATCAAATAACTTACCTTGCTGCGCTTCTTCTTGAATCTCAAGTCGTAACTCGTCACCGAAGGAGGTGTGTGCGACGAGGGATAGGCTGTACTATGGCTCAAGGTGGCTGGAAGTGAGGCGGCGCAGCTGGGAGTTTCTCTACAGTGGTGGAACGCCGAGAGAGGAAGAGAGAGTTCGGTGTAGCTGAAAGCCACCGATAGAGAGGAGGAGGGCAACGGCGGTCTTGGGTTTATCGGGATGAAGTGGGTACGCCGGGGTTGGGTTGGTCGGCGGTTTCTGGCTTCGTGGTGGTGGTCTGGTGACCCAGTGTGGTCGGTAGTGGCTGGGCCGAGAGAGGCTTACGGTGGGAAACACTTCTCCTGTTTCGGTGCAGCAAAACAGAGTGTTTTTCTGGTGTGGTTTTTGGCGGCTGGGCGACGGCTTCAGCAAGGTGGTGGTCGTGGCTTGTTGGGCAGCGATGATGCCGATGAGTGGAGTTGACGGGTTGGCAACAGGAGGACTCGGGTTGCACTGCTATTGGCCTCTCGGTTTACACTCCAGAAAACTGGTTTCGGTGGTGAAGTTTGAGTGTGTTTTACAGGAGGTCTCGGTTTGCTTTTAGGCAAGGGGGAGGAGGAAGTTGGCTGCACATAGAAGACCTAATCCTACGAGGATACAAACACTAAGTGGATCGGTATACAAACTGAGGCGTACGTGATGTGCATGTGCATGTGAGTGTGAGTTGAGACGTGCGGGGTGGGGAAGCCGAACGTGAACTGGGTTGGTTTCCTAATTGGAGTTTATTCAACTAGAAGATAAAGGTGCTCATACGAGATAGGAAGAAAAGATAAAAAAAAAAAAAACAGAAGGACTCTACCAATAATTCACAGTTCGGATCATAGAAGAATACTAAAGAAATAGAAAATGATAATAATTTTATTAACACAACAATGTAAAATCTGATGTTTAATAATACTAATAATTATTAAAACTATTAACTGTAATAATAATAATAATAATAATAGTAAAAATCGATTTACCTAAATACCCCCAAAGTTACGATTGGTATGTTACAATTCCCTCCCCCTAAAAGAAAATCTCGTCCCCGAGATGGAACGTACCCTGATCAAAATAAGTTGGGGTATTTCTCTCTCATGTTTTCTTCATGTTCCCAAGTGGCTTCTCTTTTCGCTATGGTGACTCCAAAGTACTTTGACCATTTGAATTGTTCTGTTTCGTAGCACTTGGGCCTTCTGTGCTAATATTCTCACTGGAATTTCTTCATAGCTGAGGTCATCTCGAATCTGAAGAGGCTCGTACTCCAAGACATGCGTCGGATCTGGGGCATACTTCCGTAAGATAGAGACATGAAACACGTTGTGCACTGCCGATAAATGAGGTGGAAGTGCTAGTCTATAAGCTGCAGCACCTATTCTTTCTAAGATCTCAAAAGGACCTATGTACCTCGGGCTTAGCTTTCCCTTTTTACCAAAACGCCTTATTCCTTTCATCGGCGCAACCTTCAAAAGTACTTTGTCTTCTACCTCAAATTCTAATTCTCGTCGTCGTTGGTTTGCATATTTCTTCTGTCGCTCTTGTGCTGTTGCAAGCTTCTTTCTGATAATTGATATTTTCTCACACATGTCTTGTATAATTTCCTGTCCTAGTATCCTCCGCTCTCCTATTTCATCCCAATAGAGGGGCGACCTACATTTACGTATGTAGAGAACTTCATACGGGGCTGCTTGAATACTTTCCTGGTAACTGTTATTATATGCAAACTCGATAAGGGGTAGATACTTAATCCAACTACCTTTAAATTCCAACACGCACGCTCTAAGCATGTCTTTTAAGATCTGAATTGTCCTCTCTGATTGACCATCCGTTTGAGGATGAAATCCCATGCTGTAAGTCAGTTGAGTTCCCAACTCCTTCTGTACCTTTCTCCACAAAGCTGAAGTGAAATGAGTATCTCTATCTGAGATGATCTTAGATGGTATCCCATGTAATTTGACAATCTCTCTAACATATAACTCTGCCAATCTATCCACAGAGTATGTCATCTGAATAGGAATAAAATGGGCTGATTTTGAGAGTCTATCAACAATCACCCATGCTGCATCCTGACCTCCTAATGCCTTCGGAAACCTTGAAACAAAGTCCATCCCGATCTCATCCCAAGTCCACACGGGTATAAGGAGTGGCTGAAGTGTACCTGAGGGTCTCTGATGCTCTGCTTTAACTTGTTAACATGTCAAACATTGTGCTACATATGTCATTATCTCTCGCTTCATCCCACTCCACCAAAAGTGCTATTTTAAATCTCGATACATCTTGGTACTCCCCGGATGCACTGTGTATAGTGAACGATGGGCTTCTTTTAAAATCAAATCTTTGATTTCTTTATCATTGGGTACACATAATCTTCCCCTGAATCTCAAGGTGCCATCATCTGATACTAGATAATCAGGTCTCTTACCCTTTGCTGTTTCTCCTTTAATCTTCATTAGTTCCGTATCACTAGCTTGGGCGACCTTAATTTGATCTATCAATGTTGAACCTAGGGTCAAACTATTCATCTTAGATTGAGTGTCCTGGATTAGCTCAATACCTGCTTGCTCCATGTCTAGTAATATATGCTTCTGCGAAGTAAACATCGTAGCCAGGGTGACAGAGGATGACTTCCGACTAAGTGCATCTGCTACGACGTTTACTTTGCCAGGATGGTAGTTAATATTGCAGTCATAGTCTTTCAAAAGTTCCAACCATCTCCGTTGTCTCATATTTAGCTCTTTCTGTGTGAAGAAATATTTCAGACTCTTATGATCGGTATAAATCTCACACTTTTCACCAAAAAGGTAATGTCTCCATATTTTCAAGGCAAAGACCACTGCTACAAGTTCCAGATCATGGGTCGGGTAATTCTGCTCATAACTCTTTAGTTGTCAGGAAGCGTATGAAATAACCTTCCCATTCTGCATTAAAACACAACCTAAACCCTTTAGTGAAGCATCACTGTTATATAACAAATCCTCCATCTCCCGAAGGAACTGCAAGAATTGGTGCTGTCACTAATCTTTTCTTCAATTCTTGGAAGCTGTCTTCACACTCATCTGTCCATATGAACTTCTCATCCTTTCTTGTCAACTTTGTCATTGGAGCTGCAATACTTGAAAATCCCTCAATAAATCTTCTATAGTAACCAGCGAGGCCTAAGAAACTTCGTACCTCACTGACATTACTAGGCTTGGCCCACTTTACCACTGCCTCAACCTTTGCTGGGTCCACTGAAATTCCTTTTGCTGACACCACGTGTCCCAAAAAGGAAATCTCATGCAACCAAAACTCGTATTTCTTAAATTTTGCATACAACTTCTTTTCTCTTAGCGTCTGAAGGGCAATCCTCAAATGCTCCTCATGTTCCTTGCTACTCCGAGAATAAATGAGTATATCGTCAATAAAAACTATCACAAACTGGTCCAGATAATCCTTGAATACCCTATTCATAAGATCCATGAATGCTGCGGGAGCATTAGTTAAGCCAAAAGGCATAACAAGAAACTCATAATGCCCATACCGTGTTCGAAAAGCTGTCTTTTGCACATTTGTCTCCTGAACCTTTAACTGATGGTATCCGGATCGCAAGTCTATTTTAAAAAAGACTTGTGCTCCTTGTAGTTGATCAAATAAGTCATCTATCCGTGGTAGAGGGTATCTGTTCTTGATATTTACCTTATTTAACTCCCTGTAGTCAATACATAGACACATAGACCCATCCTTCTTCTTCACAAAAAGTACCGAAGCACCCCACGGTGAGACACTGGGGCGTATGAAGCCTTTTTCTAGTAACTCTTGTAACTGATCCTTGAGTTCTCTCAACTCAATTGGAGCCATGCGATAAGGCGCTTTAGATATAGGTGCCGTTCCTGGAGCGAGATCAATCGCGAACTCCACTTCTCTATCCTGCGGTAACCCTGGAAGATCTTCAGGAAACATGTCTCTAAATTCTCTAACTACTTTTATGTCCTCAATCTTGAGTCCATCATCTGGTGGTGAGATCAAACTGGCTAGAAATCCCATGCATCCTTTCCTCAGAAGTTGAGTGGCCTATAAGGCTGAGATTATACGAGGAGGGGAACTTTCTCGTACTGACTGAAAACTAAACTCCTCACCATCTCTGGATTTAAATACTACCCTCTTATTAAAGCAATCCACACAAGCACGGTTCTGGGACAACCAGTCCATCCCCAAAATCACATCAAATCCGGACATATTGAATACGATTAAGTCCTCAGGTAGAATTCTGCCTTGAATCTCTATCGGACAACCAATTAGAATAGAATCACAAATGATATGTTCTCCCGAGGGTGTAGCAACAGACATACTAGGATCTAGCGGCTCAAGTAACTTCTCAGTCAAAGGTGCATAATGCTTTGAAATGAAAGAATGCGTGGCACCAGAGTCGAATAAAATGGAGGCACGGCGTGAAAATAACGATAATGTGCCTATAAGGATGTCGTAACAACTTAGAGCTATCAAGAATATAAGATTTATTTATCGTACACTATACCTATCTAATTTTAGGATATAAGAAAGTACCTGTGACTACATCGTTTGACGCTTCGGCATCAACAGGAGTGAGAGAATATACACTTGCCGTAGTTGTCATCTTTTGTCCTCCGCTCCTTCCCGGTTCCCCGGGTCTCTTTATTGGGCAATCCCGAGCTAGATGGTTTGCCTTCCCGCACTTGAAACACACTTTCTGGCCGTACATACACTTTCCCAAATGTCTTTTCCCACATGTTGCACACGTGGGGTAAGTCTGTCCTGCTGGTGATTGCCCTTGACGATTCTCGATATGAGGCCTCTTGTCCTTACGCGGCGCTGACTGGAGTTGTTGTTGCTATTGCTGGCGCTTCCTTTGGTTGTTGTACTCAATGTTATCTCTAAGGTCTTCCTCAGCAATAGTAGCTCGGGTGACTAGCTCCGTGAAACTCCGAATCCTGAGAGTACGCACATGTTCTCGAATCCTACGATCCAATCTGCGCTCGAATTTTTCAGCTTTCTTTTCCTCATCCGGAATTAAGTACATGGCGAAACCGGTCAGCTCCATGAATCTCGTAGCATACTGTGCTACCGTCATTGTTCCTTGAGTGAGGTCCATAAATTGGCGAGCTCTCGATTCCCTAAGGGTCTGTGGGAAGAAATGATCTAGGAAAGTTCCCTTGAACCGTTCCCATGAAATGGGGATTGCTTCCCCTAACTCCAAATGAAGCAATGCCCATGTCAACTTCCACCACTTGTTTGCCATGTCAGTTAAATGGAAAGCGGCATATTTCACCTTCTGATCGTTCGTGCAGTAGAGCACTTCAAAGATCTGCTCCATACGTTCAATCCAGCTTTCTGCATCTAAGGAATTCAACCTACCGTCGAACGTAGGGGGATGCTGTCGAGAAAATTGCTCCAAGGTACAACCAGCCTGTGGAGCTCTAGATGCCGTAAATTGTCCACTAACCATTGATTGGAAAAATTGGGTAGCAACTGCAACAAGAGGATCCAGGCTATCATTCTGATTAGGTCCAGAAGATCACCCTCGATTTCAGAAATTTCTGGGACCAGGAGCCATGATCTACGCCAAGATGTCATAGTAACCATTACTAATATTTTGATATTGACATGAATAATACTAATAATGCCTACCATAACTACAGTAGTGCTAACTAGTAAGAGCTATAAAATATCCTATAAAAATACCGCAATAACTCTCGAGCAGGCCAGGAGCATCCTAGGTGACCTAACTTTAGAATTTATAAAAGATTTTTTTTTTCAAAAAGTCTATAGAATCTCTTGACCTGGTCTCTGATACCAAATTGTAACACCCCCTTCCCGTAGGCTAGGAGTGTCACATGTTTTTCATGAAATAAACCCGGCAAAAGATCTCATATTAAACAAAAACAATTTAGAATTTATTTCATAAAATTTTGTCTGATAAATATGTCTTCAAAATTCAAATGAATAAATTGAATAGAAGGTATGTCATAAAAGCAATTTTTCATTCTAAGAGGGTCAGAAACTAAAACAACTGCTCCTTCTAATCCTGGCCTGTCTGCTCGTAATCATCATCCTCACTTGGGTGGTTAAAAACATGAAAACAAACTAAAATGAGTTGAATACTCAGTAAGAAATCCATCACAACGTTAACATACTAAACATAAGGTTTTCATAAAAGTTATCATGCTGAGAACTTAAAATTCATGATTGTTCATACTGATGTTTATGCTATGCATCTCTGATTTATCTGAATTAACTGACTGATCTGATTTAACTGACTGAACGGACTGGCCAACATACTTAACCCTGTGTGCGAGGTTGTGCACCGGCCCCATGTCCTGCTGCAGCAAGGGGAGCCGCTGATAGTATTCTGGCATACTATGGTGGACCATGCTTGAGTCCGTGGCTTGCACATCCACCCTGATCTGAACTGCATTGGTACCATGCATCTGAATGGCCATCTGACTAACTGATCTGATTTTATCTTGAACTTGAACTTAAGATAGATTATGTGTCTTATGACCATGAGATGCATGACATAATACATACATAATTATAATTTCTGAATCTGAACATGATGCGGAATGACATGATTGTATGCTATGTTGAATGACATGTTTGCATATGACATGAGTGATACATAAAAATGGCTGTCAAATAACTGGCTTGAATAATACTTATATATAAACTAAACTATGATGATCCTAATTTTGTGATCAAATAACTTACCTTGCTGCGCTTCTTCTTGAATCTCAAGTCGTAACTCGTCACCGAAGGAGGTGTGTGCGACAGGGGATGGGCTGGACGGTGGCTCAAGGTGGCTGGAAGTGAGGCAGCGCAGCTGGGAGTTTCTCTGTAGTGGTACGAAGCCGAGAGAGGAAGAGAGAGTTCGATGTAGCTGAAAGCCACCGATAGAGAGGAGGAGAGCAGCGACGGTCTTGGGTTTCCCGGGATGAAGTGGGTAAGCTGGGGTTGGGTTGGTCGGCGGTTTCTGGCTTCGTGGTGGTGGTCCGGTGACCCAGTGTGGTCGATAGTGGCTGGGCCGAGAGAGGCTTACGGTGGGAAACACTTCTCCTATTTTGGTGCAGTAAAACAAAGTGTTTTTCTGGTGTGGTTTTTGGCAGCTGGGTGACGGCTTCAGCAAGGTGGTGGTCGTGGCTTGTTGGGCAGCGGTGATGCCGATGAGTGGAGCTCACGGGTTGGCAACAGGAGGACTCGGGTTGCACTGCTACTCTAGAAAACTGGTTTCAGTGGTGAGGTTTGAGTGTGTTTTACAGGAGGTCTCGGTTTGCTTTTATAGGCAAGGGGGAGGAGGAAGTTGGCTGCACATAGAAGACCTAATCCTACGAGAATACAAACACTAAGTGGATCGGTATACAAACTGAGGCAAACTTGATGTGCATGTGCATGTGAGTGTGAGTTGAGACGTGCGGGGTGGGGAAGCCGAACGTGAACTGGGTTGGTTTCCTAATTGGAGTTTATTCAACTAGAAGATAAAGGTGCTCATATGAGATAGGAAGAAAAGAAAAAAAAAACAGAAGGACTCTACCAATAATTCACAGTTCGGATCATAGAAGAATACTAAAGAAATAGAAAATGATAATAATTTTATTAACACAACAATGTAAAATCTGATGTTTAATAATACTAATAATTATTAAAACTATTAACTGTAAAAATAATAATAATAATAATAATAATAATAATAATAATAATAGTAAAAATCGATTTACATAAATACCCCCAAAGTTACGATTGGTATGTTACAATTCCCTCGCCCTAAAAGAAAATCTCGTCAACGAGATGGAACGTACCCTGATCAAAATAAGTTGGGGTATTTCTCTCTCATGTCTTCTTCATGTTCCCAAGTGGCTTCTCTTTCCCTGTGGTGACTCCAAAGTACTGTGACCATTTGAATAGTTCTGTTCCGTAGCACTTGGGCCTTCTGTGCTAATATTCTCGCTGGAATTTCTTCATAGCTGAGGTCCTCTTGAATCTGAAGAGGCTCGTACTCCAAGACATTCGTCGGATCCTACAATGACCTTGTGGAATGTATGCCTCGACCACGGTCAATTCCCAGCACCTCTTATTTTTACCACTTTACCCATGCTTATTACAAAGCCAAGTGAGGGCAAAGAGGGAAAGTTGAGAGCTTGGAGTTTTTTGATAGCAGGCTTCCCGTGGTACTACGATGACATTGTGGTATGTATGCCCCGACCCCGGTCAATTCCCAGCACCTCTTATTTTTACCACTTTACACTTGCTTAGTAGAAAGTATAGTGTGGGCAAAGTGGCAAAGTTAAAAGGTTGGAGGTTTTTGCTCGCGGGCATCCCATGGTACAACAATGACCTTGTGGAATGTATGCCCCGACCCCGATCAATTCCAAGCACCTCTTATTTTTACCATTTTGCCCATGCTTATTACAAAGCCAAGTGGGGGCAAAGTAGTAAAGTTAAGAGGTTGGAGTTTTTTGCTCGCGGGCTTACCATGGTACTACAATGACCTTGTGGAATGTATGCCTCGACCCTGGTCAATTTCCGGCACCTCTTATTTTTACCGCTTTCCACTTGCTTAGTAGAAAGCATAGTGTGGGCAAAGTGGCATAGTTAAGAGGTGGGAGGATTTTGCTCGCGGGCTACCCATGGTACTACAATGACCTTGTGGTATGTATGCTCCGACCCCGGTCAATTTCGAGCACCTCTTGTTTTTACCACTTTGCCCATGCTTATTACAAAGCCAAGTGAGGGCAAAGTGGGAAAGTTAAGAGCTTGGAGTTTTTTGCTCGCGGGCTTCCCATGGTTCTACAATGACCTTGTGGAATGTATGCCCCGACCCCGTCCAATTCCGACCACCCATTTCTTTTACCACTTTGCCCATGCTTAGTAGAAAGCCAAGTGAGGGCAAAGTGAGAAAGTTAAGAGGTTGGAGTTCTCTGATCGTGGGCTTCCATGGTACTACGATGACGTTGTGGTATGTATTCCCTGACCCCGGTCAATTCCGAGCACCTCTTATTTTTACCGCTTTGCACTTGCTTAGTAGAAAGCATAGTGTGGGCAAAGTGGTATAGTTAAGAGGTTGGAGGATTTTGCTCGCGGGCTACCCATGGTACTACAATGACCTTGTGGTATGTATGCTCCGACCCCGGTCAATTTTGAGCACCTCTTTTTTTTTCCACTTTGCCCATGCTTATTACAAAGCCAAGTGAGGGCAAAGTGGGAGAGTTAAGAGGTTGGAGTTTTTGTTCGCAGGCTTACCATGGTACTACAATGACCTTGTGGAATGTATGCCTCGACCCCGGTCAATTCCCAGCACCTCTTATTTTTACCACTTTACCCATGCTTATATTACAAAGCAAGTGAGGGCAAAGTGGGAAAGTTAAGAGGTTGGAGTTTTTTGATAACGGGCTTCCGTGGTACTACGATGACGTTGTGGTATGTATGCCCTGACCCCGGTCAATTCCGAGCACCTCTTATTGTTACCGCTTTGCACTTTTTTAGTAGAAAGCATAGTGTGGGCAAAGTGGCATAGTTAAAAGGTTGGAGGATTTTGCTCGCGGGCTACCCATGCTACTACAATGACCTTGTGGTATGTATGCTCCGACCCCGGTCAATTTCGAGCACCTCATATTTTTACCACTTTACCCATACTTTTTACAAAGCCAAGTGAGGGCAAAGTGGGAATGTTCAGAGGTTGGAGTTTTTTGGTGGCGGGCTTCTTGTGGATTTACAATAACCTTGAGGAATGTATGCCCCGACCCTGTTCAATTCTGAGCACCTCTTATTTTTACCACTTTACACTTGCTTAGTAGAAAGCATAGTGTGGGCAAAGTGCCAAAGTTAAGAGGTTGGAGTTTTGTCTGGCGGGCTTACCATGGTAGTACAATGACATTGTGGAATGTATGCCTCGACCCCGGTCAATTCCCGGCACCTTATTTTTACCACTTTACCCATGCTTATTACAAAGCCAAGTGAGGGCAAAGTGGGAAAGTTCAGAGGTGGGAGTTTTTTGCTCGTGGGCTTCCCATGGTAGGACAATCACCTTGTGGAATGTATGCCCCGACCCCGGTCAATTCCGAGCACCCCTTATTTTTACCACTTTGCCCTTGCTTAGTAGAAAGCATAGTTTGGGCAAAGTGGGAATGTTAAGAGGTTGGAGTTTTTTGCTCTCGGGCTTCCCATGGTACTACAATGACCACGTGGAATGTGTGCCCCGACCCCGGTCAATTCCGAGCACCCCATATTTTTTCCACTTTGCCCATGCTTAGTAGAAAGCATAGTTTGGGCAAAGTGGGAAAGTTAAGAGGTTGGAGTTTTATTCTCACGGGCTTCCCATGTAACTACAATGACCTTGCGGTATGTATGCCCTAACCCCGGTGAATTCCGAGCAGCTCTTATTTTTACCACTTTGCCCATACTTATTATAGATCCAAGTGAGGGCAAAGTGGGAAAGTTAAGAGGTTGGAGTTCTTTGGTCGCGGGCTTCCCCTGGTACTACAATGACCTTGTGGAATGTATGCCCCGACCCCGGTCAATTCCAACCACATCTTTTTTTTACCACGTAGCACTTGCTTAGTAGAAAACAAAGTGTGAGCAAAGTGGGAGTGTTAAGAGGTTGGAGGTTTTCGCTCCTAGGCTTCCCATGGTACTACAATGACCTTGTGGATTGTATGCCCCGACTCTGGTCAATTCCGAGCGCCCCTTATTTTTACCACTTTGCCCATGCTTATTACAAAGCCAAGTGCGGGCAAAGTGGGAAAGTTAGGAGGTTGGAGTTTTTTTCTCGCGGGCTTCACATGGTTGGACAATGACCTTTTGGAATGTATGCCCCGACCTCGGTCAATTCCGAGCACCCCTTATTTTTACCACTTTGCCCATACTTAATACAAATCCAAGTGAGGCCAAAGTGGGAAAGTTAAGAGGTTAGAGTTTTTTGCTCGCGGGCTTCCCATGGTACTACAATGACCTTGTGGAATGTATGCCCCGACCCCGGTCAATTCCGAGCACCTCTTATTTTTACCACTTTGCCCATGCTTATTATAAAGCTAAGTGAGGACAAAGTCGAAAAGCTAAGAGGTTGGAGTTTTTTGCTCGTGGGCTTCCCATGGTACTACAATGACCATGGGGAATGTATGCTCCGACTCTGGTCAATTCTGAGCGCCCCTTATTTTTTACCACTTTGCCCATACTTCTTACAAATCCAAGTGAGGCCAAACTGGGAAAGTTAAGAGGTTGGAGTCTTTTGCTCGCGGGCTTCCCATGGTACTACAATGACCTTGTGGTATGTATGCCCTAACCCTGGTCAATGCCCAGCACCTCTTATTTTTACCACTTTGCACTTGCTTAGTAGAAAGTATAGTGTGGGCAAAGTGGCAAAGTTAAGAGGTTGGAGGTTTTTGACTCGCGGGCTTCCCATGGTTTTACAATGACCTTGTGAATTGTATGGCCCGACTTCGGTCAATTCCGATCACATCTTATTTTTTCCAGTTTGCACTTGCTTAGTAGAAAGTATAGTGTGGGCAAAGTGGAAAAGTTAAGAGGTTGGAGGTTTTTGCTCCCGGGCTTGCCATGGTACTCCAATGACCTTGTGGAATGTATGCCCCGACTCTGGTCAATTCCGAGCGCCCCTTATTTTTACCACCTTGCCCATGTTTGTTACAAAGCCAAGTGAGGGCAAAGTGGGAAAGTTAAGAGGTTGGAGTTTTTTGCTCGCGGGCTTCCTATGGTTTGACAATGACCTTGTGGAATGTATGCCCTGACCCAGGTCAATTCTGAACACCTCTTATTTTTACCACTTTGCCCATGCTTAGTAGGAAGCATGGTTTGGACAAAGTGGGAGAGTTAAGAGGTTGGAGTTTTTTTCTCGTGGGCTTCCCATGGTACTACAATGACCTTGTGGAAGGTATGCCCCAACCCCGATCATTTCCCAGCACCTCTTATTTTTACCACTTTGCCCATGCTTATTATAAAGCCAAGTGAGGGCAAAGTCGCAAAGTTAAGAGGTTGGAGTCTTTTTCTCGCGGGCTTCCCATGGTACTACAATGACCATGTCGAATGTATGCCCCGACACTGGTAAATTCCGAGCGCCCCTTATTTTTTACCACTTTGCCCATGCTTATTACAAAGCCAAGTGAGGGCAACGTGGGAAAGTTAAGAGGTTGGAGTTTTTTGCTCGCGGGCTTCATATGGTAGGACAATCACCTTGTGGAATGTATGCCCCGACCCCGGTCAATTCCGAGCACCCCTTATTTTTACCACTTTGCCCATGCTTAGTAGAAAGCATAGTTTGGGCAAAGTGGAAAAGTTAAGAGGTTGGAGTTTTTTGCTCACGGGCTTCCCATGGTACTACATTGACCACGTGGAATGTATGCCCCGACTCTGGTCAATTCCGAGCGCCTCTGATTTTTTACCACTTTGCCCATGCTTATTACAAAGCCAAGTGAGGGCAAAGTGGGAAAGTTAAGAGGTTGGAGTTTTTTGCTCGCAGGCTTCCCATGATTGGACAATGACCTTGTGGAATGTATGCCCCGACCTCGGTCAATTCCGAGCACCCCTTATTTTTACCACTTTGCCCATGCTTAGTAGAAAGCATAGTTTGGGCAAAGTGGGAAAGTTAAGAGGTTGGAGTTTTTTTCTCACGGGCTGCCCATAGTACACAATGACCTTGTGGTATGTATGCCCTATCCCTGGTCAATTCTGAGCACCTCTTATTTTTACCACTTTGCCCATACTTATTACAAATCCAAGTGAGGGCAAAGTGGGAAAGTTAAGAGGTTGGAGTTTTTTGGTCGCGGGCTTCCCCTGGTACTACAATGACCTTGTGGAATGTATGCCCCGACTCTAGTCAATTGCAAGTGCCCCTTATTTTTTACCAGTTTGCCCATGCTTCTTACAAAGCCAAGTGAGGGCAAAGTGGGAAAGTTAAGAGGTCGGAGTTTTTTGGTCGCGAGCTTCAAATGGTTTTACAATGACCTTGTGGAATGTATGCCCCGACCCCGGTCAATTTCAGGCACCCCTTATTTTTACCACTTTGCCCATGCTTAGTAGAAAGCATAGTTTGGGCAAAGTTTGGGCAAAGTGGAAAAGTTAATAGGTTGGACTTTTTTGCTCGCGGGCTTCCCATGGTACTACAATGACCTTGTGGTATGTATGCCCTAACCCGGTCAATGCGTAGCACCTCTTATTTTTTCCACTTTGCACTTGTTTGGTAGAAAGCATAGTGTGGGAAAAGTGGCAAAGTTAAGAGGTTGGAGGTTTTTGCTCGCGGGCTTCCCATGGTACTACAATGACCTTGTGAATTGTATGGCCCGGCCCCGGTCAATTCCGATCACATCTTATTTTTACCCTTTGCCCACGCTTATTACAAAGCCAAGTTAGGGCAAAGTGGTAAAGTTAAGAAGTTGGAGTTTTTTGTCGCGGGCTTCCCATGGTACTACAATGACCTTGTGAATTGTATGGCCTGACCCCGGACAATTCCGATCGCATCTTATTTTTACCACTTTGCCCACGCTTATTACAAAGCCAAGTTAGGGCGATGTGGGAAAGTTAAGAGGTTGGAGTTTTTTGGTCGCGGGCTTCCCATTGTAGGATAATGACCTTGTGTAATGTATGCCCCGACCCCGGTCAATTCGAGCAACCCTTATTTTTACCACTTCGCACTTGCTTAGTAGAAAGCATAGTGTGGGCAAAGTGGGAAAGTTAAGAGGTTGGAGGTTTTTGCTCCCGGGCTTCCCATGGTACTACAATCACCTTGTGGAATGTATGCCCCGACCTCGGTCAATTCCGAGCACCCCTTATTTTTACCACTTTGCCCATGCTTAGTAGAAAGCATAGTTTGGGCAAAGTGGGAAAGTTAAGAGGTTGGAGTTTTTTTCTCACGGGCTGCCCATAGTACACAATGACCTTGTGGTATGTATGCCCTATCCCTGGTCAATTCTGAGCACCTCTTATTTTTACCACTTTGCCCATACTTATTACAAATCCAAGTGAGGGCAAAGTGGGAAAGTTAAGAGGTTGGAGTTTTTTGGTCGCGGGCTTCCCCTGGTACTACAATGACCTTGTGGAATGTATGCCCCGACTCTAGTCAATTGCAAGTGCCCCTTATTTTTTACCAGTTTGCCCATGCTTCTTACAAAGCCAAGTGAGGGCAAAGTGGGAAAGTTAAGAGGTCGGAGTTTTTTGGTCGCGAGCTTCAAATGGTTTTACAATGACCTTGTGGAATGTATGCCCCGACCCCGGTCAATTTCAGGCACCCCTTATTTTTACCACTTTGCCCATGCTTAGTAGAAAGCATAGTTTGGGCAAAGTTTGGGCAAAGTGGAAAAGTTAATAGGTTGGACTTTTTTGCTCGCGGGCTTCCCATGGTACTACAATGACCTTGTGGTATGTATGCCCTAACCCCGGTCAATGCGTAGCACCTCTTATTTTTTCCACTTTGCACTTGTTTGGTAGAAAGCATAGTGTGGGAAAAGTGGCAAAGTTAAGAGGTTG
Organism: Cyclocarya paliurus; assembly: GCA_029856935.1. Taxonomy (NCBI): domain Eukaryota; kingdom Viridiplantae; phylum Streptophyta; class Magnoliopsida; order Fagales; family Juglandaceae; genus Cyclocarya; species Cyclocarya paliurus. The sequence continues at coordinate 17,923,355 of CM056953.1, read as the reverse complement.
GAGGTTTTTGCTCGCGGGCTTCCCATGGTACTACAATGACCTTGTGAATAGTATGGCCCGGCCCCGGTCAATTCCGATCACATCTTATTTTTACCAGTTTGCCCACGCTTATTACAAAGCCAAGTTAGGGCAAAGTGGTAAAGTTAAGAAGTTGGAGTTTTTTGGTCGCGGGCTTCCCATGGTACTACAATGACCTTGTGAATTGTATGGCCTGACCCCGGACAATTCCGATCGCATCTTATTTTTACCACTTTGCCCACGCTTATTACAAAGCCAAGTTAGGGCGATGTGGGAAAGTTAAGAGGTTGGAGTTTTTTGGTCGCGGGCTTCCCATTGTAGGATAATGACCTTGTGTAATGTATGCCCCGACCCCGGTCAATTCGAGCAACCCTTATTTTTACCACTTCGCACTTGCTTAGTAGAAAGCATAGTGTGGGCAAAGTGGGAAAGTTAAGAGGTTGGAGGTTTTTTGCTCCGGGCTTCCCATGGTACTACAATCACCTTGTGGAATGTATGCCCCGACCCCGGTCAATTCCGACCACCTCTTATTTTTACCACTTTGCCCACGATTATTACAAAGCCAAGTGAGGGCAAAGTGGAAAAATTAAGAGGTTGGAGTTTTTTGCTCGCAGGCTTCCCATGGTACTACAATGACCTTGTGGAATGTATGCCCGACCCCGTTCAATTGCAAGTGCCCCTTATTTTTTACCAGTTTGCCCATGCTTATTACAAAGCCAAGTGAGGGCAAAGTGGGAAAGTTAAGAGGTCGGAGTTTTTTGGTCGCGGGCTTGCCATGGTTTTACAATGACCTTGTGGAATGTATGCCCCGACCCCGGTCAATTTCAGGCACCCCTTATTTTTACCACTTTGCCCATACTTAGTAGAAAGCATAGTTTGGGCAAAGGGGAAAAGTTAATAGGTTGGACTTTTTTGCTCGCGGGCTTCCCATGGTACTACAATGACCACGTGGAATGTATGCCCCGACTCTGGTCAATTCCCAGCGCCCCTTATTTTTTACCACTTTGCCCATGCTTATTACAAAGCCAAGGGAGGGCAAAGTGAGAAAGTTAAGAGGTTGGGGTTTTTTGGTCGCGGGCTTCCCCTGGTACTACAATGACCTTGTGGAATGTATGCCCCGACCCGGGTCAATTCCTACGACCTATTATTTTTACCACTTTGCCCACGCTTATTACAAAGCCAAGTTAGGGCAAAGTGGGAAAGTTAAGAGGTTGGAGTTTTTTGCTCGCGGGCTTCCCATGGTACTACAATGACCTTGTGGTATGTATGCCCTAACCCCGGTCAATGCCTAGCACCTCTTATTTTTACCACTTTGCACTTGTTTAGTAGAAAGCATAGTGTGGGCAAAGTGGCAAAGTTAAGAGGTTGGAGGTTTTTGCTCGCGGGCTTCCCATGGTACTACAATGACCTTGTGAATTGTATGGCCCGACCCCGGTCAATTCCGATCACATCTTATTTTTACCAGTCTGCCCACGCTTATTACAAAGCCAAGTTAGGGCAAAGTGGTAAAGTTAAGAGGTTGGAGTTTTTTGCTCACGGGCTTCCCATGGTACTACAATGACCTTGTGAATTGTATGGCCCGACTTCGGTCAATTCCGATCACATCTTATTTTTTCCAGTTTGCACTTGCTTAGTAGAAAGTATAGTGTGGGAAAAGTGGAAAAGTTAAGAGGTTGGAGGTTTTTGCTCCCGGGCTTCCCATGGTACTCTAATGACCTTGTGGAATGTATGCCCCGACTCTGGTCAATTCCGAGCGCCCCTTATTTGTACCACCTTGCCCATGTTTGTTACAAAGCCAAGTGAGGGCAAAGTGGGAAAGTTAAGAGGTTGGAGTTTTTTTGCTCGCGGGTTTCCTATGGTTAGACAATGACCTTGTGGAATGTATGCCCCGACCCAAGTCAATTCTGAACACCTCTTATTTTTACCACTTTGCCCATGCTTAGTAGAAGCATGGTTTGGACAAAGTGGGAGAGTTAAGAGGTTGGAGTTTTTTTCTCACGGGCATCCCATGGTACTACAATGACCTTGTGGAAGGTATGCCCCAACCCCGATCATTTCCCAGCACCTCTTATTTTTACCACTTTGCCCATGCTTATTATAAAGCCAAGTGAGGGCAAAGTCGAAAAGTTAAGAGGTTGGAGTCTTTTTCTCGCGGGCTTCCCATGGTACTACAATGACCATGTCGAATGTATGCCCCGACACTGGTAAATTCCGAGCGCCCCTTATTTTTTACCACTTTGCCCATGCTTATTACAAAGCCAAGTGAGGGCAAAGTGGGAAAGTTAAGAGGTTGGAGTTTTTTGCTCGCGGGCTTCATATGGTAGGACAATGACCTTGTGGAATGTATGCCCCGACCCCGGTCAATTCCGAGCACCCCTTATTTTTACCACTTTGCCCATGCTTAGTAGAAAGCATAGTTTGGGCAAAGTGGAAAAGTTAAGAGGTTGGAGTTTTTTGCCCACGGGCTTCCCATGGTACTACATGACCACGTGGAATGTATGCCCCGACTCTGGTCAATTCTGAGCGCCTCTGATTTTTTACCACTTTGCCCATGCTTATTATAAAGCCAAGTGAGGGCAAAGTCGAAAAGTTAAGAGGTTGGAGTTTTTTGCTCACGGGCTTCCCATGGTACTACATTGACCACGTGGAATGTATGCCCCGACTCTGGTCAATTCTGAGCGCCTCTGATTTTTTACCACTTTGCCCATGCTTATTACAAAGCCAAGTGAGGGCAAAGTGGGAAAGTTAAGAGGTTGGAGTTTTTTGCTCGCGGGCTTCCCATGATTGGACAATGACCTTGTGGAATGTATGCCCCGACCTCGGTCAATTCCGAGCACCCCTTATTTTTACCACTTTGCCCATGCTTAGTAGAAAGCATAGTTTGGGCAAAGTGGGAAAGTTAAGAGGTTGGAGTTTTTTTCTCACGGGCTGCCCATAGTACACAATGACCTTGTGGTATGTATGCCCTATCCCTGGTCAATTCTGAGCACCTCTTATTTTTACCACTTTGCCCATACTTATTACAAATCCAAGTGAGGGCAAAGTGGGAAAGTTAAGAGGTTGGAGTTTTTTGGTCGCGGGCTTCCCTGGTACTACAATGACCTTGTGGAATGTATGCCCCGACTCTAGTCAATTGCAAGTGCCCCTTATTTTTTACCAGTTTGCCCATGCTTCTTACAAAGCCAAGTGAGGGCAAAGTGGGAAAGTTAAGAGGTCGGAGTTTTTTGGTCGCGAGCTTCAAATGGTTTTACAATGACCTTGTGGAATGTATGCCCCGACCCCGGTCAATTTCAGGCACCCCTTATTTTTACCACTTTGCCCATGCTTAGTAGAAAGCATAGTTTGGGCAAAGTGGAAAAGTTAATAGGTTGGACTTTTTTGCTCGCGGGCTTCCCATGGTACTACAATGACCTTGTGGTATGTATGCCCTAACCCCGGTCAATGCGTAGCACCTCTTATTTTTTCCACTTTGCACTTGTTTAGTAGAAAGCATAGTGTGGGAAAAGTGGCAAAGTTAAGAGGTTGGAGGTTTTTGCTCGCGGGCTTCCCATGGTACTACAATGACCTTGTGAATTGTATGGCCCGACCCCGGTCAATTCCGATCACATCTTATTTTTACCAGTTTGCCCACGCTTATTACAAAGCCAAGTTAGGGCAAAGTGGTAAAGTTAAGAAGTTGGAGTTTTTTGGTCGCGGGCTTCCCATGGTACTACAATGACCTTGTGAATTGTATGGCCTGACCCCGGACAATTCCGATCGCATCTTATTTTTACCACTTTGCCCACGCTTATTACAAAGCCAAGTTAGGGCGATGTGGGAAAGTTAAGAGGTTGGAGTTTTTTGGTCGCGGGCTTCCCATTGTAGGATAATGACCTTGTGGAATGTATGCCCCGACCCCGGTCAATTCGAGCAACCCTTATTTTTACCACTTCGCACTTGCTTAGTAGAAAGCATAGTGTGGGCAAAGTGGGAAAGTTAAGAGGTTGGAGGTTTTTGCTCCCGGGCTTCCCATGGTACTACAATCACCTTGTGGAATGTATGCCCCGACCCCGGTCAATTCCGACCACCTCTTATTTTTACCACTTTGCCCACGATTATTACAAAGCCAAGTGAGGGCAAAGTGGAAAAATTAAGAGGTTGGAGTTTTTTGCTCGCAGGCTTCCCATGGTACTACAGTGACCTTGTGGAATGTATGCCCTGACCCCGTTCAATTGCAAGTGCCCCTTATTTTTTACCAGTTTGCCCATGCTTATTACAAAGCCAAGTGAGGGCAAAGTGGGAAAGTTAAGAGGTCGGAGTTTTTTGGTCGCGGGCTTGCCATGGTTTTACAATGACCTTGTGGAATGTATGCCCCGACCCCGGTCAATTTCAGGCACCCCTTATTTTTACCACTTTGCCCATACTTAGTAAAAAGCATAGTTTGGGCAAAGGGGAAAAGTTAATAGGTTGGACTTTTTTGCTCGCGGGCTTCCCATGGTACTACAATGACCACGTGGAATGTATGCCCCGACTCTGGTCAATTCCCAGCGCCCCTTATTTTTTACCACTTTGCCCATGCTTATTACAAAGCCAAGGGAGGGCAAAGTGAGAAAGTTAAGAGGTTGGGGTTTTTTGGTCGCGGGCTTCCCCTGGTACTACAATGACCTTGTGGAATGTATGCCCCGACCCGGGTCAATTCCTACGACCTATTATTTTTACCACTTTGCCCACGCTTATTACAAAGCCAAGTTAGGGCAAAGTGGGAAAGTTAAGAGGTTGGAGTTTTTTGCTCGCGGGCTTCCCATGCTACTACAATGACCTTGTGGTATGTATGCCCTAACCCCGGTCAATGCCTAGCACCTCTTATTTTTACCACTTTGCACTTGTTTAGTAGAAAGCATAGTGTGGGCAAAGTGGCAAAGTTAAGAGGTTGGAGGTTTTTGCTCGCGGGCTTCCCATGGTACTACAATGACCTTGTGAATTGTATGCCCGACCCCGGTCAATTCCGATCACATCTTATTTTTACCAGTCTGCCCACGCTTATTACAAAGCCAAGTTAGGGCAAAGTGGTAAAGTTAAGAGGTTGGAGTTTTTTGCTCACGGGCTTCCCATGGTACTACAATGACCTTGTGAATTGTATGGCCCGACTTCGGTCAATTCCGATCACATCTTATTTTTTCCAGTTTGCACTTGCTTAGTAGAAAGTATAGTGTGGGAAAAGTGGAAAAGTTAAGAGGTTGGAGGTTTTTGCTCCCGGGCTTCCCATGGTACTCTAATGACCTTGTGGAATGTATGCCCCGACTCTGGTCAATTCCGAGCGCCCCTTATTTGTACCACCTTGCCCATGTTTGTTACAAAGCCAAGTGAGGGCAAAGTGGGAAAGTTAATAGGTTGGAGTTTTTTGCTCGCGGGTTTCCTATGGTTAGACAATGACCTTGTGGAATGTATGCCCTGACCCAAGTCAATTCTGAACACCTCTTATTTTTACCACTTTGCCCATGCTTAGTAGGAAGCATGGTTTGGACAAAGTGGGAGAGTTAAGAGGTTGGAGTTTTTTTCTCACGGGCATCCCATGGTACTACAATGACCTTGTGGAAGGTATGCCCAACCCCGATCATTTCCCAGCACCTCTTATTTTTACCACTTTGCCCATGCTTATTATAAAGCCAAGTGAGGGCAAAGTCGAAAAGTTAAGAGGTTGGAGTCTTTTTCTCGCGGGCTTCCCATGGTACTACAATGACCATGTCGAATGTATGCCCCGACACTGGTAAATTCCGAGTGCCCCTTATTTTTTACCACTTTGCCCATGCTTATTACAAAGCCAAGTGAGGGCAACGTGGGAAAGTTAAGAGGTTGGAGTTTTTTGCTCGCGGGCTTCATATGGTAGGACAATCACCTTGTGGAATGTATGCCCCGACCCCGGTCAATTCCGAGCACCCCTTATTTTTACCACTTTGCCCATGCTTAGTAGAAAGCATAGTTTGGGCAAAGTGGAAAAGTTAAGAGGTTGGAGTTTTTTGCTCACGGGCTTCCCATGGTACTACATTGACCACGTGGAATGTATGCCCCGACTCTGGTCAATTCTGAGCGCCTCTGATTTTTTACCACTTTGCCCATGCTTATTATAAAGCCAAGTGAGGGCAAAGTCGAAAAGTTAAGAGGTTGGAGTTTTTTGCTCACGGGCTTCCCATGGTACTACATTGACCACGTGGAATGTATGCCCCGACTCTGGTCAATTCTGAGCGCCTCTGATTTTTTACCACTTTGCCCATGCTTATTACAAAGCCAAGTGAGGGCAAAGTGGGAAAGTTAAGAGGTTGGAGTTTTTTTCTCACGGGCTGCCCATGATTGGACAATGACCTTGTGGAATGTATGCCCCGACCTCGGTCAATTCCGAGCACCCCTTATTTTTACCACTTTGCCCATGCTTAGTAGAAAGCATAGTTTGGGCAAAGTGGGAAAGTTAAGAGGTTGGAGTTTTTTTCTCACGGGCTGCCCATAGTACACAATGACCTTGTGGTATGTATGCCCTATCCCTGGTCAATTCTGAGCACCTCTTATTTTTACCACTTTGCCCATACTTATTACAAATCCAAGTGAGGGCAAAGTGGGAAAGTTAAGAGGTTGGAGTTTTTTGGTCGCGGGCTTCCCCTGGTACTACAATGACCTTGTGGAATGTATGCCCCGAGTCTAGTCAATTGCAAGTGCCCCTTATTTTTTACCAGTTTGCCCATGCTTATTACAAAGCCAAGTGAGGGCAAAGTGGGAAAGTTAAGAGGTCGGAGTTTTTTGGTCGCGGGCTTGCCATGGTTTTACAATGACCTTGTGGAATGTATGCCCCGACCCCGGTCAATTTCAGGCACCCCTTATTTTTACCACTTTGCCCATACTTAGTAGAAAGCATAGTTTGGGCAAAGGGGAAAAGTTAATAGGTTGGACTTTTTTGCTCGCGGGCTTCCCATGGTACTACAATGACCACGTGGAATGTATGCCCCGACTCTGGTCAATTCCCAGCGCCCCTTATTTTTTACCACTTTGCCCATGCTTATTACAAAGCCAAGGGAGGGCAAAGTGAGAAAGTTAAGAGGTTGGAGTTTTTTGGTCGCGGGCTTCCCCTGGTACTACAATGACCTTGTGGAATGTATGCCCCGACCCCGGTCAATTCCTACGACCTGTTATTTTTACCACTTTGCCCACGCTTATTACAAAGCCAAGTTAGGGCAAAGTGGGAAAGTTAAGAGGTTGGAGTTTTTTGCTCGCGGGCTTCCCATGGTACTACAATGACCTTGTGGTATGTATGCCCTAACCCCGGTCAATGCCTAGCACCTCTTATTTTTACCACTTTGCACTTGTTTAGTAGAAAGCATAGTGTGGGCAAAGTGGCAAAGTTAAGAGGTTGGAGGTTTTTGCTCGCGGGCTTCCCATGGTACTACAATGACCTTGTGAATTGTATGGCCCGACCCCGGTCAATTCCGATCACATCTTATTTTTACCAGTTTGCCCACGCTTATTACAAAGCCAAGTTAGGGCAAAGTGGTAAAGTTAAGAGGTTGGAGTTTTTTGCTCGCGGGCTTCCCATGGTACTACAATGACCTTGTGAATTGTATGGCCCGACTTCGGTCAATTCCGATCACATCTTATTTTTTCCAGTTTGCACTTGCTTAGTAGAAAGTATAGTGTGGGCAAAGTGGAAAAGTTAAGAGGTTGGAGGTTTTTGCTCCCGGGCTTCCCATGGTACTCCAATGACCTTGTGGAATGTATGCCCCGACTCTGGTCAATTCCGAGCGCCCCTTATTTGTACCACCTTGCCCATGTTTGTTACAAAGCCAAGTGAGGGCAAAGTGGGAAAGTTAAGAGGTTGGAGTTTTTTGCTCGCGGGCTTCCTATGGTTTGACAATGACCTTGTGGAATGTATGCCCTGACCCAGGTCAATTCTGAACACCTCTTATTTTTACCACTTTGCCCATGCTTAGTAGGAAGCATGGTTTTGACAAAGTGGGAGAGTTAAGAGGTTGGAGTTTTTTTCTCGCGGGCTTCCCATGGTACTACAATGACCTTGTGGAAGGTATGCCCCAACCCCGATCATTTCCCAGCACCTCTTATTTTTACCACTTTGCCCATGCTTATTATAAAGCCAAGTGAGGGCAAAGTCGAAAAGTTAAGAGGTTGGAGTCTTTTTCTCGCGGGCTTCCCATGGTACTACAATGACCATGTCGAATGTATGCCCCGACACTGGTAAATTCCGAGCGCCCCTTATTTTTTACCACTTTGCCCATGCTTATTACAAAGCCAAGTGAGGGCAACGTGGGAAAGTTAAGAGGTTGGAGTTTTTTGCTCGCGGGCTTCATATGGTAGGATAATTACCTTGTGGAATGTATGCCCCGACCCCGGTCAATTCCGAGCACCCCTTATTTTTACCACTTTGCCCATGCTTAGTAGAAAGCATAGTTTGGGCAAAGTGGAAAAGTTAAGAGGTTGGAGTTTTTTGCTCACGGGCTTCCCATGGTACTACATTGACCACGTGGAATGTATGCCCCGACTCTGGTCAATTCTGAGCGCCTCTGATTTTTTACCACTTTGCCCATGCTTATTACAAAGCCAAGTGAGGGCAAAGTGGGAAAGTTAAGAGGTTGGAGTTTTTTGCTCGCAGGCTTCCCATGATTGGACAATGACCTTGTGGAATGTATGCCCCGACCTCGGTCAATTCCGAGCACCCCTTATTTTTACCACTTTGCCCATGCTTAGTAGAAAGCATAGTTTGGGCAAAGTGGGAAAGTTAAGAGGTTGGAGTTTTTTTCTCACGGGCTGCCCATAGTACACAATGACCTTGTGGTATGTATGCCCTATCCCTGGTCAATTCTGAGCACCTCTTATTTTTACCACTTTGCCCATACTTATTACAAATCCAAGTGAGGGCAAAGTGGGAAAGTTAAGAGGTTGGAGTTTTTTGGTCGCGGGCTTCCCCTGGTACTACAATGACCTTGTGGAATGTACGCCCCGAGTCTAGTCAATTGCAAGTGCCCCTTATTTTTTACCAGTTTGCCCATGCTTATTACAAAGCCAAGTGAGGGCAAAGTGGGAAAGTTAAGAGGTCGGAGTTTTTTGGTCGCGGGCTTGCCATGGTTTTACAATGACCTTGTGGAATGTATGCCCCGACCCCGGTAAATTTCAGGCACCCCTTATTTTTACCACTTTGCCCATACTTAGTAGAAAGCATAGTTTGGGCAAAGGGGAAAAGTTAATAGGTTGGACTTTTTTGCTCGCGGGCTTCCCATGGTACTACAATGACCACGTGGAATGTATGCCCCGACTCTGGTCAATTCCCAGCGCCCCTTATTTTTTACCACTTTGCCCATGCTTATTACAAAGCCAAGGGAGGGCAAAGTGAGAAAGTTAAGAGGTTGGAGTTTTTTGGTCGCGGGCTTCCCCTGGTACTACAATGACCTTGTGGAATGTATGCCCCGACCCCGGTCAATTCCTACGACCTGTTATTTTTACCACTTTGCCCACGCTTATTACAAAGCCAAGTTAGGGCAAAGTGGGAAAGTTAAGAGGTTGGAGTTTTTTGCTCGCGGGCTTCCCATGGTACTACAATGACCTTGTGGTATGTATGCCCTAACCCCGGTCAATGCCTAGCACCTCTTATTTTTACCACTTTGCACTTGTTTAGTAGAAAGCATAGTGTGGGCAAAGTGGCAAAGTTAAGAGGTTGGAGGTTTTTGCTCGCGGGCTTCCCATGGTACTACAATGACCTTGTGAATTGTATGGCCCGACCCCGGTCAATTCCGATCACATCTTATTTTTACCAGTTTGCCCACGCTTATTACAAAGCCAAGTTAGGGCAAAGTGGTAAAGTTAAGAGGTTGGAGTTTTTTGCTCGCGGGCTTCCCATGGTACTACAATGACCTTGTGAATTGTATGGCCCGACTTCGGTCAATTCCGATCACATCTTATTTTTTCCAGTTTGCACTTGCTTAGTAGAAAGTATAGTGTGGGCAAAGTGGAAAAGTTAAGAGGTTGGAGGTTTTTGCTCCCGGGCTTCCCATGGTACTCCAATGACCTTGTGGAATGTATGCCCCGACTCTGGTCAATTCCGAGCGCCCCTTATTTGTACCACCTTGCCCATTTGTTACAAAGCCAAGTGAGGGCAAAGTGGGAAAGTTAAGAGGTTGGAGTTTTTTGCTCGCGGGCTTCCTATGGTTTGACAATGACCTTGTGGAATGTATGCCCTGACCCAGGTCAATTCTGAACACCTCTTATTTTTACCACTTTGCCCATGCTTAGTAGGAAGCATGGTTTTGACAAAGTGGGAGAGTTAAGAGGTTGGAGTTTTTTTCTCGCGGGCTTCCCATGGTACTACAATGACCTTGTGGAAGGTATGCCCCAACCCCGATCATTTCCCAGCACCTCTTATTTTTACCACTTTGCCCATGCTTATTATAAAGCCAAGTGAGGGCAAAGTCGAAAAGTTAAGAGGTTGGAGTCTTTTTCTCGCGGGCTTCCCATGGTACTACAATGACATGTCGAATGTATGCCCCGACACTGGTAAATTCCGAGCGCCCCTTATTTTTTACCACTTTGACAATGACCTTGTGGAATGTATGCCCCGACCTTCAATTCCGAGCACATTTTTACCACTTTGCCCATGCTTAGTAGAAAGAGGGCAAAGTGGGAAAGTTAAGAGGTTGGAGTTTTTTGCCCTCGCTGGGCTTCAAATATGGTAGGAGGTTAATACAATACCTTGTGGAATGTATG